>JAHKQU010000020.1:8050000-8650000 GCA_020383195.1 Neomicropteryx cornuta
AGTACTCTTCTGAACACGGCTGTAAACCAAAACAACTGATAAATACTGCACGTGGCTGCATTTATTAAGTAAAATATTACTTTTCTTTGTATTAATTTGTGTGTTCAAATGTTAAAATGTAAAAAAAACGTTACTATTTGTCAATAATGACGTTTAGGTAGATAGTTAGACCAATCTGCCAACATACGATCAACCTGCCCAATTATACTTAAACAGCAAATATGGAGAGAAACGAAAATGCAACTTCTATTAAAATAGAACAAATCGATGACCAAATCAGCAATAAACACGAGGAAGCCATTGATTGCAATTCATTCGACTCTCGTTTTGACGGTAAACAAACGCCATCATGCAAGCATATTCTTGAAACCTCATTAAATCCCACTCGTTTTGGTAAAAGATGCGATTGTGTCCAAAAAGAAATTATAAAAACTGAGGATTTTGATTATTATGAAGAAGAAAATACTAAATTTATTAAATCAGAAACAAATATGTCGAGTTTCCAACATTGTGTTAAAGAAGAATCAAATTTAAAATGTTATCGTCCAACACCACAAACCATGAAAATTCCCACTATAATATTGGAGAAAATCAATTTTACTTGTAGCAGTTGCAAGTGTACTATCGACAAACGCTGTTTGGTAAATATAGGGTTAAATAAACAAAATGAATCATATTTAATATGTTTGGATTGTAAAGAAAAACGAAAAAATCGTTCAAAATTAAGTTATTGTTGTACCAAAGAACGGTGTAAATTAAAATATGTACAACAAAAAATAAGAAAATTTAAATGCAGTGATTGCCATCATACATTCTCACTTAAAGGAAATTTACAGTCACATATCAACGCAGTTCATCGGAAAATTAAACAATTTAAATGCAGTGTATGCGAATACACGACTGCATATAAACTACATTTACAAACCCATGTCGACGTAGTTCATCGAAATATTAAACAATATAAATGCCGTGAGTGCAATCACACATTCTCACGTAAAGCACATTTACAGACCCATATCAACGCAGTTCATCGGAAAATTAAACAATTTAAATGCAGTGAGTGCGAATACACGACTGCATATAAACAGCCATTACAGACCCATATCGACGTTGTTCATCGAAAAATTAAGAAATTTAAATGCAGTGAGTGCGAACACACGAATGCTTATAAACATCAATTAAAGAATCATATCGATATAGTTCATCGGAAAATAACACTATTTAAATGCAGTGAGTGCGAATACACAAGTTACCTTAAAGGAAATTTACAGACCCATATCGACGTAGTTCATCGGAAAATTAAGAAATTTAAATGCAATGAGTGCGAATACACGACTGCATATAAGCAACAATTACAGGCCCATATTGACGTAGTTCATCGGAAAATTAAGAAATTTAAATGCAGTGAGTGCAATCACACATTCTCACTTAAAGGAAATTTACAGACCCATATCGACGTAGTTCATCGGAAAATAAGACAATTTAAATGCAGTGAGTGCAATCACTTGTGTTCAAGTAAAGCACATTTACAGACCCATATCGACGTAGTTCATCGAAAAATTAAGAAATTTAAATGCAGTGAGTGCAAACACACATTCTCACGCAAAGCAGATTATAAGAAACATATCGACGTAGTTCATCGGAAAATTAAAAAATTTAAATGCAGTGAGTGCAATCACACATTCTCAAGTAAAGCATATTTACAGACCCATATCGACATAGTTCATCGAAACATTAAACAATTTAAATGCAGTGAGTGCGACTACATGACTGCATATAAGCAACAATTACAGAACCATATCGATATAGTTCATCATAAAATTATAAAATCATTAATATAAAGTGCACTAATATTAATATAAGTGCAGTGCAGTGTCACAACTTCACTGAAGTCAGATTTACAGACCCATATCTATGCACTTCATAAAAAAAATTCATATCATAAGAAATTTATCATAAGAAATTTATCATAAGAAATTTTTAAATACAGCGAATAAGAAAACACGAATGCATTTATAAACCGAGTTCAGAACTATATCGATATAATTCATGGAAAAATAGAAAATTTAAATGTAGTGAGTGCGAACCGAATACTTCACCTAAAGTATATTTACAAATCCATATCGTATTTCATAATAAAAATTCAAATGCAATAAGTGCATATAAGCAACTGTTACAGTATCATTATAAAGTGTGTTTTTTTTAGAGGCGTGGTTTTCAAGAAGAGATAAAACGCATATAATTTGATGTTATGGCTAAGAATTTAGTTTTATTATAAAGATAAGGGTTTGCCATTATGTTTTAAAAATGATTTCGGGTAAGTGGCCGCCGCGGCTGACTCGAACAAATTCCAGCCGAGAGGCCCAATTTTCAACCACTTTTTGCAGCAAGTTGGGCCGTATGTCAGCAATAACGCGCCGAATATTCTCTTCCAAGGCGTTAATCGTGTCCGGCTTATCTGCGTAGACAAGCGACTTCACATAACCCCACAAAAAATAGTCCAGCGGTGTTAAATCGCACGATCTTGGAGGCCACGCCACGTTGTTTAGGAGTAAGTCTATTCATTATGAAATGGCAAACCAAACTGAGCATAAATCAAGTGACAGCTGTCAAAAACACCAACTACGAAAAAAGTAGTGCCAGATTGAAAACCACGCCTCTAAAAAAAACATCCCTTTAGATACAACCATCGTACAGTTAGGTATATATTTTAAATAATGCTAGTGCGATACCAGTCGATACAAAAAAGTAAAGGACCAGTGCAATTCTGTTAAATATGAAATATTTCAAACCATCATGGTATAATTAAAGTTCAGTTAAATCAATGTCAAAAAGTTAAATATAATTACTTTTGTCTATATTTTATATGTATAAGTTATCTATAAGTATCATTTCAGCTATATCATAAATTAATATTATTTCTTATAAGTAATGTTGAATATATTTTTTGCATAAATGTATTATTGATGTTACATTTGGGCTGCGTCTAGCGTAGGGTAGGATAAATAATTGAAGACTTGGTTATCCTATGTTTGATTTCTTTGAGTTAGGTCACCAAAAATTATGTTAGGGTGAGCAGTTGACCTTAACTTCTAACATTTATGAAAAATTGAACATTTAAAACGTATTTATTTAACCTAAAACAGGCAGAATTTAATGCACAGATCTTTAGTTGTTTTTGTTTAGTTTTTAGGTTGTAGGCTTAATTTGAAACGGTTCTGATTTGTAAAATTTATTTTATTTTATTATTTTTGTAAACATATCTTACTATTTAGGGTCACGTTAGAGGGCAGTAGTCTACATTTATTATGTATTCACAAAAGCGCTGCGTCTGAACTGCTGTTCACGATCCGTTAACCAAATAGCCCACAATAGTTTACTTTTACTATACGATTCAGAAAGCAGTTTTCTCCGGAATTAGTTTTTCGCGTGGGACTTGACAAGATGCGACGATTTATGTATGAAAAATATCTTTTCAAACTTTTGTTAATAATGATTCAAATATTTTGATATAGAAAAATCAATTACCCGCAAACATAAATAAATCTCCTTTTATAATATAATATATAATAATAAGAAATAATATTTGCCAATTTTTAACAATAATGTTGTGAATTGGGAAAAGCATTTTTATGAAGAAGAATTTTGTAATATTTCCTAGATTTTTCGTTCTAATTTTTCGTTAGTGGTTCGATTGTAACTTATTTTAGTTTTGAAACTTATTTTATAAATAAATACCTACATAACTTCAATATTTAGTTTTATTTTATTACTAATGTTAGTTATATAAGTTATCGATTTATAAGGTAACGTATAAGTGGATTATTTTCGTAATATTTTAGATAAGTTTCCTAAAATGTTTTGATAACTCGAAATGGATAAAAAGTAGTCAACAGACTTCTCAACTCCGGCCAAATTAGGCCAAAAATATATTTCATTTTTGATGATTTTTTTAAAACTTATCACGATTTCTGAGAAAAAGTAAACCTTTTGTGATAATATTATACGGTTCTTGTAATAGGCACGACAGCCGATCGACGTGGCCGCGGCGAGGCCAATGGTAGCCGCTTATAAAAAAGGTAATTTGCACCATTGTTTTAAATAGAATAATAAAATTGTGTTTGTATGATTTTTACATTTTTTAAATATAATTTCTTAAAATAGTGAACATAAACACCCCATTAAGTCTATTTATTCATTATTTGTATAACATTATATTATTTATTTTTTATATAGGATGTCTCGAAGGCTTAAGGGTTGTGTTTATTAAGACTAAGAAGTCATTTAAAAAAAAATCTCCCCCAAGTTTTTAAACAGATGGTGTCAGCGGGCGAATTCCGATACCGCACCGATCGATAATGGCCTTGACACCGTTATGGCGTACGGTGACAGCTGTGCGCTCACAACAAAGGCATTATTACATGATCCTTCCACTATTTTCGCGACAGTTTTTTATTCTTGGTAACCATGTAGTATTTTGATATACTTTCTTAGCAAATATTACTGGAAATCGCAGGACCAATTATTACCCTATTGCCTATTTGTTTCTTATAATTTGTAATTTTATTTTACCTTTTTATGTTCAAATTAAATTTTCAATTAAATGGTCAGCTCTGATCGTTCAGGAACGCCTTTATATAGTTGTACAAATAAAAAAAAATACCACTTGCTTTAATATTCATTAGATTTGTTACCAATATTTTTTTAGACCGTGTCACCGTTTTAGCACATGCGAAGTATTAAAAGGTTAAGAGGTAAATTTGATACAGCCTCCTCCACTGTTTCAAAATAATAATTGCTTTCAACAAAGTATCGACGCCATATTGGGATTAAATAATAAATTGTAATTGCCAGATCGCTTTTCTTTTAAATCGGATTCGAGTTGATCCCTTGATAATAAACAGATTATAATTTCATTAGTGTTGCCAACACAGCTTCTGAGGTTTCGTTGGAAAATGGATTCCAAATTTGGCCACACAAACAGATTCGTTGAGGGAATATTGCGGATGAAATTGGGAAAACATGCCAATAATGAAACATTTTGGAAACCAGATCAAAAACATCTGACCAACATCTGCACTCTAGGATACTATGACCCAGATGATAGACACAGCTTATAGCAGATGCAAGCCCTGTTGGCAAGGTCTGGGTGCCGTTTTAATATAGCTTGACTCGAGTGGTCCTAGAATGATAGCATATGGTGCTGACTGCGAAAAGAGGTTTTGTCACCCTGAGATGGAAGCCTTAGCGGTGGTGTGGGCAAATTTTAAAATTTACCTATTTGGGAAAAGAGAGTTCGAGTTAATTAGGGATCATAAACCACTAGAAATTATCTTTGGACCAAGCTCAAAACCGTGTGTCAGAATTTATTTATTTATTTATTTTATCCATATAACAATACAGTACGAACAAAGTACATAAATAAATAAAGATAAATTGAAAGATTGAAGTAATTGAAAGATGGGTTCTAAGACTGCAGTCATATAATAACAAAGTGGTATATCGTCCAGGAAAAACTAATATAGGAGACCCTTTATAAAACCTTTTGAGAACGAGATGTAGATTAGCAAAAAATATTCGAAAGAAGATGAGGATATTACCAAGGTGGAAAAGGGAATATATAAAAACTACTGGTCAGCACAGTCAGCAATTACAAAGTATTTCATGAGGCATTCAAAGTGTCCTTTTGAGAGGCAGTGAAAAAGCAATCCCTCTGAAGTTACGCCAACGTCTTCCAACGAGGGTCATCCGGGTATTGTTGCTATGAAATCACGTCTTCGAACTAAAGTATGATGGCCGAAGATTGATAAAGATGCAGAGAATAGGGTAAAAGCTTAGGGTTCAGCCCCTAATCGACCAAACCCGATGAAGCGAAGAGAGCTTCCCGTTGAACCTTGGATAGATTTAGGGCCACTGCCAAGTGGAGATTATCTCTTTGTTATCGTCGATTACTGCAGCCGCTATAAAGAAATTAATATTACTAAATAACATCTGAAACACTTAACATTTTGAAAGAAATATTCTCGAGATTAGGTTACAATGAGGGCTGAAAACGGAATAAGTTTACAAATGAAGAATTTGACATATTGTTTATAATTTAATTTAATTAGTGAACGTTTTGTTGTCAGATGATGAAATATAATACTGAAATATTTATCTAATAATTTACTGACTATATTGCTTTAAACAAACATTTAATATATAAAAATGATTTGACATTGGCAAATGAAATGAAAATATTATTAGGGCTCTGACTCTGTAAATATCTCTGGGTCATGATAAACTGAAACCACGGGGTCTAATTATGGGAATGCAACCCCCGTGAAAGCCAAAACAATTTATTGTGAATACAATTCCTATTATAAATTCCTTTGTATATTTTAAAAAAATGAAAAGAATTTGAATATTTATTTTTTTTACGAACAAATCATGGACCTTATGGCAGAACAATTGTGTAATTTAATTGCATCAGTCGCGGCATTAAAACCATTATTAAATACTTATACGAGATCAGAGAAATTACATTTAATCATCGTATTAAAGTAACTTTTTTGAGTAAACGAGTTGTTACACTCACTGCCTTTTTTATTATTAATTCTTTGCACATTATCAATGTGTATTTTTAAGTTTTATTTCCTAGAAAACAATTTGTTACACTCGCTGCACTCATTATGTCTGAATAATATCTAAAAATCCCTTATTTTTATTTTATATAGAAAACCACGAAAACATTATAAAACAAAAAAGTCCGTGACAGGCGTAATTTCGATGCAGCATTAAGATGAATAATTTTTGGAGTTTACGATAGTAAAAAATAAATATCCGAATTTCACGGGTTCTGAAACATCATGACGAAATTTTTAAATGGTAAGAACAGATATTGTTTAGGAAAAATAAATAAAAAAAAATACATCCTTAGATAACCAATCTGTAGTTCTATTTAAATAAGAGAAATACTTTTGCTGCTAGCATTGACAGCATTAGATGTTTAAAATATTTATCGCCATATATCGGCCAGCCAGATTATGATTATATTTATTTATTCTTTTATAGATATTTTACTTCCTTAATCTAGCAGCACTGTAAACATCTGTCAAAATGACATTTCTAGAGTACTCTTCTGAACACGGCTGTAAACCAAAACAACTGATAAATACTGCATGTGGCCGCATTTATTAAGTAAAATATTACTTTACTAATATTTAAAAATTAAATATTTCTTTTCTTTGTTTTAATTTGTGTGCTCAAATGTTAAAATGATAGACGTCTCTATATAGAATTTTATCACTTTTTTTTACGAGTTGTCAATAATGACGTTTAGGTAGATAATTAGACCAATCTGCCAACATAAGATCAACCTGCCCGATTATATTTAAACAGCAACTATGGAGAGAAACGAATATAAAACTTCTATTAAAATAGAACAAATTGATGACCATATCAGCAATAAACATGAGGAAGCCATTGATTGCAATTCATTCGACTCTCGTTTTGACGGTAAACAAACGCCATCATGCAAGCATATTCTTGAAACCTCATTAAATCCCACTCGTTTTGGTAAAAGATGCGATTGTGTCCAAAAAGAAATGATAAAAACTGAGGATTGTGATTATTTTGAACAAGAAAATACTAAATTTATTAAATTAGAAACAAATATGTCGAGTTTCCAACATTGTGTTAAAGAAGAATCAAATTTAAAATGTTATCGTCCAACACCACAAACCATGAAAATTCCCACTTTAATATTGAAGAAAACCGATTTAACTTGTGGCAGTTGTAAGTCTACCCTCGATGAAAGTTGTTTTATAAATAAAGGAATTAATAAACAAGATGAATCATATTTAATATGTGTGGATTGTAAAGAAAAACGAAAACATCGTTCAAAGTTAACATCTTATCGTACCAAGGAACGGTTTAAATTAAAATATGATATATGTTCACGAAAATCACGTTTACACAAATATATCGCTTCAGTAAATGAAATAATAAAACAATTTAAATGCAGTGAGTGCGAATACACAAGTTCCCTTAAAGGAAATTTAAAGACCCATATCGACGCAGTTCATCGGAAAATTAAGAAATTTAAATGCGGTGAGTGCAATCACACATTCTCAAGTAAAGCATATTTACAGAGACATATAGATGTAGTTCATCGAAAAATTAAGAAATTTAAATGCAGTGAGTGCAATCACACATTCTCACTTAAAGGAAATTTAAAGACCCATATCGACGTAGTTCATCGAAAAATTAAACAATTTAAATGCAGTGAGTGCGAATACACGATTGCATATAAGCAACAATTACAGACCCATATTAACGTAGTTCATCGGAAAATTAAGAAATTTAAATGCAGTGAGTGCAATCAGACATTCTCACTTAAAGGAAATTTACAGACCCATATTGAGGTAGTTCATCGGAAAATTAAGAAATTTAAATGCAGTGAGTGCAATCACACATTCTCACTCAAAGCAAGTTTACAGAGACATATAGATGTAGTTCATCGAAAAATTAAGAAATTTAAATGCAGTGAGTGCAATCACACATTCTCACTTAAAGGAAATTTAAAGACCCATATCGACGTAGTTCATCGAAAAATTAAACAATTTAAATGCAGTGAGTGCGAATACACGATTGCATATAAGCAACAATTACAGACCCATATTAACGTAGTTCATCGGAAAATTAAGAAATTTAAATGCAGTGAGTGCAATCAGACATTCTCACTTAAAGGAAATTTACAGACCCATATCGACGTAGTTCATCGGAAAATAAGACAATTTAAATGCAGTGAGTGCAATCACTCATGCTCAAGTAAAGCACATTTACAGACCCATATCGACGTAGTTCATCGAAAAATTAAACAATTTAAATGCAGTGAGTGCGAATACACGACTGCATATAAGCAACATTTACAGAATCATATTAATATAGTTCATCGGAAAATAAGACAATTTAAATGCAGTGAGTGCAATCACTCATGCTCAAGTAAAGCACATTTACAGACCCATATCGACGTAGTTCATCGAAAAATTAAAAAAATTAAATGCGGTGAGTGCAAACACACATTCTCACGTAAAACATGTTTACAGACCCATATCGACGTAGTTCATCGAAAAAATTAAACAATTTAAATGCAGTGAGTGCGAATACACGACTGCATATAAGCAACATTTACAGAATCATATTAATATAGTTCATCGGAAAATAAGACAATTTAAATGCAGTGAGTGCAATCACTCATGCTCAAGTAAAGCACATTTACAGACCCATATCGACGTAGTTCATCGAAAAATTAAAAAATTTAAATGCGGTGAGTGCAATCACACATTCTCACTTAAAGCAAGTTTACAGAGACATATAGACGTAGTTCATCGGAAAATTAAGAAATTTTAATGCAGTGAGTGCAATCACACATTCTCACTTAAAGCAAGTTTACAGAGACATATAGACGTAGTTCATAGGAAAATAAGACAATTGAAATGCAATGAGTGCAATCACACATTCTCACTTAAAGCAAATTTACAGACCCATATCGACGTAATTCATC
This sequence comes from Neomicropteryx cornuta, assembly GCA_020383195.1. Lineage (NCBI taxonomy): Eukaryota > Metazoa > Arthropoda > Insecta > Lepidoptera > Micropterigidae > Neomicropteryx > Neomicropteryx cornuta. The sequence continues at coordinate 8,059,548 of JAHKQU010000020.1, forward strand.
GGAAAATTAAGAAATTTAAATGCAGTGAGTGCGAATACACGACTGCATATAAGCAACAATTACAGAACCATATCGATATAGTTCATCATAAAATTATAAAATCATTTATATACATATAAGTGCAGTGCAGTGTCACAAGTTCACTGAAGTTAGATTTACAGACCCATATCTATGCAATTCATGAAAATTAAGAAAATTTTAAATACAGTGAATAAGAAAACACGAATGCATTTATAAACCGAGTTCAGAACTATATCGATATAATTCATGGAAAAAATAGAAAATTTAAATGTAGTGAGTGCGAACCGAATACTTCACCTAAAGTATATTTACAAAACCATTTCGTATTTCATAATAAAACATTCAAATGCAATAAGTGCATATAAGCAACTGTTACAGTATCATTATAGATACAACCATCGTATATATAGTTAGGTATATATTTTAAATAATGCTAGTGCGATACCAGTCGATACAAAAAAGTAAAGACCAGTGCAATTGTGTTAAATATGAAATATTTCAAAGCATCATGGTATATTTAAAGTTCAGTTAAATCAATGTCAAAATATTAATTATAATTACTTTGTCTATATTTTCTATGTATAAGTTATCTATACGTATCATTTCAGGTATATCATAAATTAATATTATTTATTATAAGTAATTTTGCATAAATGTATTATTTATGTTACATTTGGGCTGCGTCTAGCGTAGGGTAGGATAAATAATTGAAGACTTGGTTATCCTATGTTTGATTTCTTTGAGTTAGGTAACCACAAATTATGTTAGGGTGAGCTGTTGACCTTAACATCTAACATTTATGAAAAATTGAACAGTTAAAACGTATTTCTTTAACCTTAAACAGGCAGAATTTAATGCACAGATGTTTAGTTTTTTTTTTAGTTTTTAGGTTGTAGGTTTAATTAGAAACGGTTCTGTTTTGAAAAATTTATTTGATTTGATTATTTTTTAAAACAAATATTACTATTTAGGGTCACGTTAGAGGGCAGTAGTCTATATTTATTATGTATTCACAAAATCGCTGCGTCTGAACCGCTGTTCATGTTCCGTTAACCAAATAGCCCACAATAGTTTACTTTTACTATACTATTCAGAAAGCAGTTTTCCCCGGAATTAGTTTTTCAAGTGGGACTTGACAAGATGCGACGATTTATGTATGAAAAATATTTTTCAAACTTTTATTAATAATGATTCAAATATTTTGGTGTAGAAAAATCAATTACCCGCCAACATAAATAAATCTCCTTTTATAATAGGAAATAATAATTGCCAATTTTTAACAATAATGTTGTGAATTGGGAAAAGCATTTTTATGAAGAAGAATTTTGTAATATTTCCTAGATTTTTCGTTCTAATATTTAAGCTGTTTTTTTGTCATTAGTAGTTTGATTGTTACTTAATTTAGTTTTGAATCTTATTTTATAAATAAATACTTAACTTCAAATTTAGTTTTATTTTATTACTAATGTTAGTTATATAAGTTATCAATTTATAAGGAAACGTATAAGTGGATTATTTTCCTAATATTTTAGATAAATTTCCTAAAATGTTTTGATAACTCGAAATGGATAAAAAGTAGTCAACAGACTTCTCAACTCCGGCCAAATTAGGCCAAAAATATATTTCATTTTTGATGATGCATTTCTAAAACTTCATCACAATTTATGAGAAAAAGTAAACCTTTTGTGATAATATTATACGGTTCTTGTAATACTTGTAACCTATTATGACTAAGAAGTGATTTAAAAAAAATCACTTCAAGTTGATTATATTTGCGCGAATTCCGATGCCGCAACGACCGATAATGGCCTTGACACCGTTATGGCGTACAGCGACAGCTGTGCGCTCACAACAAAGGCATTATTACATGATCCTTCCACTATTTTCGCGACAGTTTTTTTATACTTGGTAACAATGAATTATTTTGATATACTTTCTTAGCAAATATTACTGGAAATCGCAGGACCAATTATTACCCTATTGCCTATTTGTTTCTTATAATTTGTAATTTCGTTTTACCTTTTTATGTTCAAATTAAATGGTCAGCTCTGATCGTTCAGGAACGCCTTTATATAGTTGTACAAATAAAAAAAACTACCACATGCTTTAATATACATCAGATTTGTTACCAATATTTTTTTAGACGGCGTCACCGTTTTAGCACATGCGAAGTATTAAAAGGTTAAAAGGTAAATTTGATACAGCCTCCTCCACTGTTTCAAAATAATAATTGCTTTCAACAAAGTATCGACGCCATATTGGGATTAAATAATAAATAAATTATGATTGCCAGATCGCTTTGCTTTTAAATCGGATTCGAGTTGATCCCTTGATAATGAACAGATTATAATTTCATAAGTCTTGCCAACACAGCTTCTGAGGTTTCGTTGGAAAATGGATTCCAAATTTGGCCACACAAACAGATTCGTTGAAGGAATATTGCGGATGAAATTGGGAAAACATGCCAAAAATGAAGCATTTTGGAAATCAGATCAAAAACATCTGACCAACATCTGCACTCTAGGATACTATGACCCAGATGATAGACACAGCTTATAGCAGATGCAAGCCCTGTTGGCAAGGTCTGGGTGCCGTTTTAATATAGCTTGACTCAAGTGGTCCTAAAATGATAGCATATGGTGCTGACTGCGAAGAGAGGTTTTGTCACCCTGAGAAGGAAGCCTTAGCGCTGGTGTGGGCAAATTTTAAAATTTACCTATTTGGTAAAAGAGAGTTCGAGTTAATTGGGGATCATAAACCACTAGAAATTATCTTTGGACCAAGCTCAAAACCGTGTGTCAGAATTTATTTATTTATTTATTTTATCCATATAACAATACAGTACGTACAAAGTACATAAATAAAGAAAGATAAATTGAAAGATTGAGGTAATTGAAAGATGGGTTCTAAGACTGCAGTCATATAATAACAAAGTGGTATATCGTCCAGGAAAAAGTAATATAGGAGACCCTTTATCAAACCTTTTGAGAACGAGATGTAGATTAGCAAAAAATATTCGAAAGAAGATGAGGATATTACCAAGGTGGAAAAGGGAATATATAAAAACTACTGGTCAGCATAGTCAGCAATTACAAAGCATTTCATGTCGCATTCAAAGTGTCCTTTTGAGAGGCAGTGAAATAGCAATCCCTCTGAAGCTTCCCCAACGTGTTCCAACGAGGGTCGTCCGGGTATTACTGCTATGACATCACGTCTTCGAACTAAAGTATGCTGGCCGAAGATTGACAAAGATGCAGAGAATAGGGTAAAAGCTTAGGGTTCAGCCCCTAATCGACCAAACCCGATGAAGCGAAGAGAGCTTCCCGTTGAACCTTGGATAGATTTAGGGCCACTGCCAAGTGGAGATTATCTCTTTGTTATCGTCGATTACTGCAGCCGCTATAAAGAAATTAATATTACTAAATCTATCAGAACATCTGAAACACTTAACATTTTGAAAGAAATATTCTCGAGATTAGGTTACAATGAGGGCTGAAAACGGAAGACAGTTTACAAATGAAGAATTTGACATATTGTTTATAAATTAATTTAATTAGTGAACGTTTTGTTGTCAGATGATGAAATATAATACTGAAATATTTATCTAATAATTTACTGACTATATTGCTTTTAACAAACATTTAATATATAGAAATGATTTGACATTGGCAAATGAAATGAAAATATTATTAGGGCTCTGACTCTGTAAATACCTCTGGGTCATTATAAACCAAAAACCACAGGGTCAAATTATGGGAATGCAACCCCCGTGAAAGCCAAAACAATTTATTGTGAATACAATTCCTATTATAAATTCCTCTGTATATTTTAAAAAAATGAAAAGAATTTGAATATATTTTTTTTTTTACGAACAAATCATAAGAGATCAGAGAAATTACATTTAATCATCGTATTAAAGTAACTTTTTTGAGTAAACGAGTTGTTACACTCGCTGCCTTTTTTATTATAAATTATATGCACATTATCAATGTGTATTTTTAAGTTTTATTTCCTAGAAAACAATTTGTTACACTCGCTGCACTCATTATGTCTGAATAATATCTAAAAATCCACTTATTTTCATTTTATATAAAAAACCACGAGAACCTTATAAAACAAAAATGTCCGTGACAGACGTAATTTCGATGCAGCATTAAGATGAATAATTTAGGAGTTTACGATAGAAAAGAATAAATATCCGAATTTAGGGTTCCGAAACATCATGACGAAATTTTTAAATGGCAAGAACAGATATTGTTTAGGAAAAATAAATAAAAAAAAGTACATCCTTAGATAACCAAGCTGTAGTTCAATTTAAATAAGAGAAATACTTTTGCTGCTAGCATTGACAGCATTAGATGTTTAAAATATTTATCGCCATATATCGGCCAGCCAGATTATGATTATATTTATTTATTCTTTTATAGATATTTTACTTCCTTAATCTAGCAGCACTGTAAACATCTGTCAAAATGACATTTCTAGAGTACTCTTGTGAACACGGCTGTAAACCGAAACAAATGATAAATACTGCATGTGGCAAGTAAAAGATTACTTTACTAATATTTAAAAATTAAATATTTCTTTTCTTTGTTTTAATTTGTGTGCTCAAATGTTAAAATGATAGACGTATCTATATAGAATTTTAACTCTTTTTTTTTTCGAGTTGTCAATAATGACGTTTAGGTAGATAGTTAAACCAATCTGCCAACATACGATCAACCTGCCCAATTATACTTAAACACTAAATATGGAGAGAAACGAAAATAAAACTTCTATTAAAATAAAACAAATTGATGACCATATCAGCAATAAACATGAGGAAGCCATTGATTGCAATTCATTCGACTCTCGTTTTGACGGTAAACAAACGCCATCATGCAAGCATATTCTTGAAACCTCATTAAATCCCACTCGTTTTGGTAAAAGATGCGATTGTGTCCAAAAAGAAATGATAAAGACTGAGGATTTTGATTATTTTGAAGAAGAAAATACTAATTTTATTAAATCAGAACCAAATATGTCGAGTTTCCAACATTGTGTTAAAGCAGAATCAAATTTTAATTGTTATCGTCCAACACCACAAACCATGAAAATTCCCACTTTAATATTGAAGAAAACCGATTTAACTTGTGGCAGTTGTAAGTCTACCCTCGATAAAAGTTGTTTTATAAATAAAGGAATTAATAAACAAGATGAATCATATTTAACATGTTTGGATTGTAAAGAAAAACGAAAAAATCATTTAAAATTGACATCTTATCGTACCAAAGAACGGTTTGAATTAAAATATGATATATGTTCACGTAAATCACGTTTACGCAAATATATCGCTTCAGTAAATGAAATAATAAAACAATTTAAATGCAGTGAGTGCGAATACACAAGTTCCCTTAAAGGAAATTTAAAGACCCATATCGACGCAGTTCATCGGAAAATTAAGAAATTTAAATGCAGTGAGTGTAATCACACATTCTCATTTAAAGGAAATTTACAGACCCATATTGACGTCGTTCATCGGAGAATTAAAAAATTTAAATGCAGTGAGTGCAATCACACATTCTCACAAAAAGTAAATTTACAGACCCAAATCGACGTAGTTCATCGGAAAATTAAACAATTTAAATGCAGTGAGTGTAATCACACATTCTCATTTAATGCAACTTTACAGAGACATATAGATGTAGTTCATCGGAAAATTAAACAATTTAAATGCAGTGAGTGCAATCACACATTCTCACTTAAAGGAAATTTAAAGACCCATATCGACGTAGTTCATCGGAAAATTAAGAAATTTAAATGCAGTGAGTGCAAACACACATTCTCACGTAAAGCAGATTTACAGACCCATATCGACGTAGTTCATCGGAAAATAAGACAATTTAAATGCAGTGAGTGCAATCACTCATGCTCAAGTAAAGCACATTTACAGACCCATATCGACGTACTTCATCGGAAAATTAAGAAATTTAAATGCAGTGAGTGCAAACACACATTCTCACTTAAAGGAAATTTACAGACCCATATCGACGTAGTTCATCGGAAAATAAGACAATTTAAATGCAGTGAGTGCAATCACTCATGCTCAAGTAAAGCACATTTACAGACCCATATTGACGTAGTTCATCGGAAAATTAAGAAATTTAAATGCAGTGAGTGCAAACACACATTCTCACGTAAAGCAGATTTAAAGAAACATATCGACGCAGTTCATCGGAAAATTAAGAAGTTTAAATGCAGTGAGTGCAAACACACATTCTCACGTAAAGCAGATTTAAAGAAACATATCGATGCAGTTCATCGGAAAATTAAGAAATTTAAATGCAGTGAGTGCAAACACACATTCTCACGTAAAACATGTTTACAGACCCATATTGACGTAGTTCATCGGAAAATTAAAAAAATTTAAATGCAGTGAGTGCAGTCAAACATTCTCACGTAAAGCAGATTTAAAGAAACATATCGACGTAGTTCATCGGAAAATTAAGAAATTTAAATGCAGTGAGTGCAATCACACTTTCTCACGCAAAGCACATTTACAGAGACATATAGACGTAGTTCATCGGTAAATTAAACAATTTAAATGCAGTGAGTGTGAATACAGGTATGCATATAAGCAACAATTACAGAACCATATCGATATAGTTCATAATAAAATTATAAAATGATTAAATATCTATGCACTTCATAAAATATTAAGAAAATTTTAAATAAAGCGAATAAGAAAACACGAATTCATTTATAAACCGAGTTCAGAACTATATCGATATAATTCATGGAAAAATAGAAAATTTAAATGTAGTGAGTGCGAACCGAATACTTCACCTAAAGTATATTTACAAAACCATATCGTATTTCATAATAAAACATTTAAATGCATATAAGCAACTGTTACAGTATCATTATAAAGTGTGTTTTTTTTAGAGGCGTGGTTTTCAAGAAGAGATAAAACGCATATAATTTGATGTTATGGCTAAGAATTTAGTTGTATTATAAAGATAAGGGTTTGCCATTATGTTTTAAAAATGATTTCGGGTAAGTGGCCGCCGCAGCTGACTCGAACAAATTCCAGCCGAGAGGCCCAATTTTCAACCACTTTTTGCAGCAAGTTGGGCCGTATGTCAGCAATAACGCGCCGAATATTCTCTTCCAAGGCGTTAATCGTGTCCGGCTTATCTGCGTAGTCAAGCGACTTCACATAACCCTTCACACAACCCTCCACATAATGTTAATTATAATTACTTAGTCCATATTTTCTATGCATAAGTTATCTATAAGTATCATTTCAGCTATATCATAAATTAATATTATTTATTATAAGTAATGTTGAATATATTTTTTGCATAAATGTATTATTGATGTTACATTTGGGCTGCGTTTAGCGTAGGGTAGGATAAGTAATTGAAGACTTTGTTATCCTATGTTTGATTTCTTTGAGTTAGGTCACCAAAAATTATGTTAGGGTGAGGATTTGACCTTAACTTCTAACATTTATGAAAAATTGAACAGTTAAAACGTATTTCTTTAACCTAAAACAGGCAGAATTTAATACACAGATCTTTAGTTGTTTTTTTTTAGTTTTTAGGTTGTAGGCTTAATTTCAAACGTTTCTATTTTGTAAAATTTATTGTGTTTTATTTTATTATTTTTTAAAACAAATATTACTATTTAGGGTCCGTTAGAGGGTAGTAGACTATATTTATTATGTATTCACAAAAGCGCTGCTTCTGAACGGCTGTTCACGATCCGTTAACCAAATAGCCCACAATAGTTTACTTTTACTATACGATTCAGAAAGCAGTTTTCCCCGGAATTAGTTTTTCTCGTGGGACTTGCCAAGATGCGACGATTAATGTATGAAAAATATTTTTTAAACTATTGTTAATAATGATTCAAATATTTTGGTATAGAAAAATCATTTACCCGCAAACATAAATAAATCTCCTTTTATAATAAGAAATAATATTTGCCAAATTTTAACAATAATGTTGTGAATTGGGAAAAGCATTTTTATGAAGAAGAATTTTGTAATATTTCCTAGATTTTTCGTTCTAATTTTTCGTTAGTGGTTTTATTGTAACTTATTTTAGTTTTGAAACTTATTTTATAAATAAATACATAACTTCAAATTTAGTTTTATTTTATTACTAATGTTAGTTATATAAGTTATCAATTTATAAGGTAACGTATAAGTGGATTATTTTCCTAATATTTTAGATAAGTTTCCTAAAATGTTTTGCTAACTCGAAATGGATAAAAAGTAGTCAACAGACTTCTCAACTCCGGCCAAATTAGGCTAAAAATATATTTCATATTTGATGATGCATTTCTAAAACTTCATCACAATTTCTGAGAAAAAGTAAACCTTTTGTGATAATAATATACGGTTCTTGTAATACTTGTAACCTATTATGACTAAGAAGTGATTTAAAAAAAATCACCCCTAAGTTGATTATATTTGCGCGAATTCCGATGCCACAACGACCGATAATGGCCTTGACACCGTTATGGCGTACAGCGACAGCTGTGCGCTCACAACAAAGGCATTATTACATGATCCTTCCACTATTTTCGCGACAGTTTTTTTATTCTTGGTAACCGCGACGTATTTTGATATACTTTCTTAGCAAATATTACTGGAAATCGCAGGACCAATTATTACCCTATTGCCTATTTGTTTCTTCTAATTTGTAATTTCATTTTACCTTTTTATGTTCAAATTAAATTTTCAATTAAATGGTCAGCTCTGATCGTTCAGGAATACCTTTATATAGTTGTACAAATAAAAAAAAACCACATGCTTTAATATACATCAGAGTTGTTACCAATATTTTTTAGACGGCGTCACCGTTTTAGCACATTATTAGGCGTCACCGTTTTAGTACATAGTATTTAAAGGTTAAAAGGTAAATTTGGTACAGCCTCCTCCACTGTTTCAAAATAATAATTGCTTTCAACAAAGTATCGACGCCATATTAGGATTAAATAATAAATAAATTATGATTGCCAGATCGCTTTGCTTTTAAATCGGATTCGAGTTGATCCCTTGATAATAAACAGATTATAATTTCATTAGTGTTGCCAACACAGCTTCTGAGGTTTCGTTGGAAAATGGATTCCAAATTTGGCCACACAAACAGATTCGTTGAGGGAATATTGCGGATGAAATTGGGAAAACATGCCAATAATGAAGCATTTTGGAAATCAGATCAAAAACATCTGACCAACATCTGCACTCTAGGATACTATGACCCAGATGATAGAACCTTTAGAGAACGAGATGTAGATTAGCAAAAAATATTCGAAAGAAGATGAGGATATTACCAAGGTGGAAAAGGGAATATGTAAAAACTACTGGTCAGCACAGTCAGCAATTACAAAGTATTTCATGAGACATTCAAAGTGTCCTTTTGAGAGGCAGTGAAATAGCAATCCCTTTGAAGCTTCCCCAACGTGTTCCAATGAGGGTCGTCTGGGTATTGTAGCAATGACATCACGTCTTCGAACTAAAGTATGATGGCCGAAGATTGACAAAGATGCAGAGAATAGGGTAAAAGCTTAGGGTTCAGTCCCTAATCGACCAAACCCGATGAAGCGAAGAGAGCTTCCCGTTGAACCTTGGATAGATTTAGGGCCACTGCCAAGTGGAGATTATCTCTTTGTTATCGTCGATTACTGCAGCCGCTATAAAGAAATTAATATTACTAAATCTATAACAACAGAAGAAACATCTGAAACGCTTAACATTTTGAAAGAAATATTCTCGAGATTAGGTTATCCGTTTACAATGAGGGCTGAAAACGGAAGACAGTTTACAAGTGAAGAATTTGACATATTGTTTATAAATTAATTTAATTAGTGAACGATTTGTTGTCAGATGATGAAATATAATACTGAAATATTTATCTAATAATTTACTGACTATATTGCTTTTAACAAACATTTAATATATAGAAATGATTTGACATATGGACAAATGGTTTGACATTGGCAAATGAAATGAAAATATTATTAGGGCTCTGACTCTGTAAATACCTCAGGGTCATGATAAACTGAAACCACAGGGTCTAATTATGGGAATGCAACCCCCGTGAAAGCCAAAACAATTTATTGTGAATACAATTCCTATTATAAATTCCTCTGTATATTTTAAAAAAATGAAAAGAATTTGAATTTTTATTTTTTTTTTACGAACAAATCATAAGAGATCAGAGAAATTACATTTAATCATTGTATTAAAGTAACTTTTTTGAGTAAACGAGTTGTTACACTCGCTGCCTTTTTTATTATTAATTCTATGCACATTATCAATGTGTATTTTTTAGTTTTATTTCCTAGAAAACAATTTGTTACACTCGCTGCACTCATTATGTCTGAATAATATCTAAAAATCCATTTATTTTCATTTTATATAAAAAACCACGAAAACCTTATAAAACCTAAATGTCCGTGACAGACGTAATTTCGATGCAGCATTAAGATGAATAACTTTTGGATTTACGATAGAAAAGAATATTTATTCGAATTTAGGGTTCTGAAACATCATGACGAAATTTTTAAATGGTAAGAACAGATATTGTTTAGGAAAAATAAATAAAAAAAAAGTACATCCTTAGATAAAAAAGTTGTAGTTCAATTTAAATAAGAGAAATACTTTTGCTGCTAGCATTGACAGCATTAGATGTTTAAAATATTTATCGCCATATTTATCATATATCGGCCAGCCAGATTATGATTATATTCATTTATTCTTCTATAGATATTTTACTTCCTTAATCTGGCAGCACTGTAAACATCTGTCAAAATGACATTTCTAGAGTACTCTTCTGAACACGGCTGTAAACCAAAACAACTGATAAATACTGCATGTGGCTGCATTTATTAAGTAAAATATTACTTTTCTTTGTATTAATTTGTGTGTTCAAATGTTAAAATGTAAAAAAAACGTTACTATTTGTCAATAATGACGTTTAGGTAGATAGTTAGACCAATCTGCCAACATACGATCAACCTGCCCAATTATACTTAAACAGCAAATATGGAGAGAAACGAAAATGCAACTTCTATTAAAATAGAACAAATTGATGACCATATCAGCAATAAACACGAGGAAGCCATTGATTGCAATTCATTCGACTCTCGTTTTGACGGTAAACAAACGACATCATGCAAGCATATTCTTGAAACCTCATTAAATCCCACTCGTTTTGGTAAAAGATGCGATTGTGTCCAAAAAGAAATGATAAAAACTGAGGATTTTGATTATTTTGAAGAAGAAAATACTAAATTTATTAAATCAGAACCAAATATGTCGAGTTTCCAACATTGTGTTAAAGCAGAATCAAATTTAAAATTTGATCGTCAAACACCACAAACCATGAAAATTCCTACTTTAATATTTAAGAAAATCAATTTTACTTGTAGCAGTTGCAAGTGTACTATCGACAAACGCTGTTTGGTAAATATAGGGTTAAATCAACAAAATGAATCATATTTAATATGTTTGGATTGTAAAGAAAAACGAAAACATCGTTCAAAATTAAGTTATTGTTGTACCAAAGAACGGTGTAAATTAAAATATGTACAACAAAAAATAAGAAAATTTAAATGCAGTGTTTGCCATCATACGTGCTCACTTAAAGGAAATTTACAGACCCATATCAACGCAGTTCATCGGAAAATTAAACAATTTAAATGCAGTGAGTGCGAATACACGACTGCATATAAACAACATTTACAGACCCATGTCGACGTAGTTCATCGAAATATTAAACAATTTAAATGCAGTGAGTGCGAATACACGACTGCATACAAGGAACAATTACAGACCCATATCGACGTAGTTCATCGAAATATTAAACAATTTAAATGCAGTGAGTGCGAATACACGACTGCATATAAACAACATTTACAGACCCATGTCGACGTAGTTCATCGAAATATTAAACAATTTAAATGCAGTGAGTGCGAATACACGACTGCATACAAGGAACAATTACAGACCCATATCGACGTTGTTCATCGAAAAATTAAGAAATTTAAATGCAGTGAGTGCGAACACACGAATGCTTATAAACATCTATTAAAGAATCATATCGATATAGTTCATCGGAAAATAAGACTATTTAAATGCAGTGAGTGCGAATACACAAGTTACCTTAAAGGAAATTTACAGACCCATATCGACGTAGTTCATCGGAAAATTAAGAAATTTAAATGTAATGAGTGCGAATACACGACTGCATATAAGCAACAATTACAGGCCCATATTGACGTAGTTCATGGGAAAATTAAGAAATTTAAATGCAGTGAGTGCAATCACACATTCTCACTTAAAGGAAATTTACAGACCCATATCGACGTAGTTCATCGGAAAATAAGACAATTTAAATGCAGTGAGTGCAATCACTTGTGTTCAAGTAAAGCACATTTACAGACCCATAACGACGTAGTTCATCGAAAAATTAAGAAATTTAAATGCAGTGAGTGCAAACACACATTCTCACGCAAAGCAGATTATAAGAAACATATCGTCGTAGTTCATCGGAAAATTAAAAAATTTAAATGCGGTGAGTGCAATCACACATTCTCAAGTAAAGCATATTTACAGACCCATATCAACGCAGTTCATCGGAAAATTAAACAATTTAAATGCAGTGAGTGCGAATACACGACTGCATATAAGCAACATTTACAGACCCATATCGACGTAGTTCATCGAAAAATTAAGAAATTTAAATGCAGTGAGTGCAAACACACATTCTCACTTAATGCAACTTTACAGAGACATAAAGACGTAGTTCATCGGAAATTTAAGAACTTTAAATGCAGTGAGTGCAATCACACATTCTCACTTAAAGCAAGTTTACAGAGACATATAGACGTAGTTCATCGGAAAATAAGACAATTGAGATGCAATGAGTGCAATCACACATTCTCAGTTAAAGCAAATTTACAGACCCATATCGACGTAATTCATCGGAAAATAAGGAAATTTAAATGCAGTGAGTGCGAATACAGACTGCATATAAGCAACAATTACAGAACCATATCGATATAGTTCATCATAAAATTATAAAATCATTAATATATAAGTGCAGTGCAGTGTCACAAGTTTACACAGTGCCAAAGTCAGATTTACAGACTTATATCTATGCAGTTCATGAAAATTAACAAAATTTTAAATACAGCGAATATGAAAACACGAATGCATTTATAAACCGAGTTCAGAACTATATCGATATAATTCATGGAAATAATAGAAAATTTAAATGTAGTGAGTGCGAACCGAATACTTCACCTAAAGTATATTTACAAAACCATATCGTATTTCATAATAAAACATTCAAATGCAATAAGTGCATATAAGCAACTGTTACAGTATCATTATAGATACAGCCATCGTACAGTTAGGTATATATTTTAAATAATGCTAGTGCGATACCAGTCGATACAAAAAAATAATTACTTAGTCTATAATTTCTATGCATAAGTTATCTATAAGTATCATTTCACCTATATCATAAATTAATATTATTTATTATGAGTAATGTTGAATATATTTTTTGCATAAATGTATTATTGATGTTACATTTGGGCTGCGTCTAGCGTAGGGTAGGATAAATAATTGAAGACTTGGTTATCCTATGTTTGATTTCTTTGAGTTAGGTCACCAAAAATTATGTTAGGGTGAGAAGTAGACCTTAACTTCTAACATTTATGAAAAATTAAACAGTTAAAACGTATTTCTTTAACCTTAAACAGGCAGAATTTAATGCACAGATCTTTAGTTGTTTTTGTTTAGTTTTTAGGTTGTAGGCTTAATTTGAAACGGTTCTGTTTCTAAAATTTATTTTATTTTATTATTTTTTTAAAACAAATATTACTATTTAGGGTCACGTTAGAGGGCCGTAGTCTATATTTATTATGTATTCACAAAAGCGCTGCGTCTGAACCGCTGTTCACGATCCGTTAACCAAATAGCCCACAATAGTTTACTTTTACTATACGATTCAGAAAGCAGTTTTCCCCGGAATTAGTTTTTCACGTGGGATTTGCCAAAATGCGACGATTTATGTATGAAAAATATCTTTTCAAACTTTTGTTAATAATGATTCAAATATTTTGATATAGAAAAATCAATTACCCGCAAACATAAATAAATCTCCTTTTATAATAGGAAATAATAATTGCCAAATTTTAACAATAATATTGTGAATTGGGAAAAGCATTTTTATGAAGAAGAATTTTGTAATATTTCCTAGATTTTTCGTTCTAATTTTTCGTTAGTGGTTTGATTGTAACTTATTTTAGTTTTAAAACTTATTTTATAAATAAATACATAACTTCAATATTTAGTTTTATTTTATTACTAATATTAGTTATATAAGTTATCAATTTATAAGATAACGTATAAGTGGATTATTTTCCTAATATTTTAGATAAGTTTCCTAAAATGTTTTGATAACTCGAAATGGATAAAAAGTAGTCAACAGACTTCTCAACTCCGGCCAAATTAGGCCAAAAATATATTTCATATTTGATGATGCATTTCCAAAACTTCATCACAATTTCTGAGAAAAAGTAAACCTTTTGTGATAATATTATACGGTTCTTGTAATAGGCACGACAGCCGATCGACGTGGCCGCGGCGAGGCCAATGGTAGCCGCTTATAAAAAAGATACCTTTATATAGTTGTACAAATAAAAAAAAATAAAACATGCTTTAATATACAACAAATTTGTTACCAATATTTTTTTAGACCGTGTCACCGTTTTAGCACATGCGAAGTATTAATAGGTTAAAAGGTAAATTTGATACAGCCTCCTCCACTGTTTCAAAATAATAATTGCTTTCAACAAAGTATCGACGCCATATTGGGATTAAATAATAAATTGTGATTGCCAGATCGCTTTGCTTTTAAATAGAATTCGAGTTGATCCCTTGATAATGAACAGATTATAATTTCATTAGTCTTGCCAACACAGCTTCTGAGGTTTCGTTGGAAAATGGATTCCAAATTTGGCCACACAAACAGATTCGTTGAGGGAATATTGCGGATGAAATTGGGAAAACATGCCAATATTGAAGCATTTTGGAAATCAGATCAAAAACATCTGACCAACATCTGCACTCTAGGATACTATGACCCAGATGATAGAACATAGCTTTTAGCAGATGCCAGTCCTGTTGGCAAGGTTTGGGTGCCGTTTTAATATAGTTTGACTCGAGTGGTCCTAGAATGATACCATATGGTGCTGACTGCGAAAAGAGGTATTGTCACCCTGAGAAGGAAGCCTTAGCGTTGGTGTGGGCAAATATTTAAAATTTACCTATTTGGGAAAAGAGAGTTCGAGTTAATTGGGGATCATAAACCACTAGAAATTATCTTTGGACCAAGCTCAAAACCGTGTGTCAGAATTTTTTTATTTATTTATTTTATCCATATAACAATACAGTACGAACAAAGTACATAAATAAAGAAAGATAAATTGAAAGATTGAAGTAATTGAAAGATGGGTTCTAAGACTGCAGTCATATAATAACAAAGTGGTATATCGTCCAAGAAAAACTAATTTAAGAGACCCTTTATCAAACCTTTTGAGAACGAGATGTAGATTAGCAAAAAATATTCGAAAGAAGATGAGGATATTACCAAGGTGGAAAAGGGAATATATAAAAACTACTGGTCAGCGCAGTCAGCAATTACAAAGCATTTCATGTGGCATTCAAAGTGTCCTTTTGAGAGGCAGTGAAATAGCAATCCCTCTGAAGTTACGCCAACGTGTTCCAACGAGGGTCATCCGGGTATTGCTGCTATGAAATCACGTCTTCGAACTAAAGTATGCTGGCCGAAGATTGACAAAGATGCAGAGAATAGGGTAAAAGCTTAGGGTTCAGCCCCTAATCGACCAAACCCGATGAAGCGAAGAGAGCTTCCCGTTGAACCTTGGATAGATTTAGGGCCACTGCCAAGTGGAGATTATCTCTTTGTTATCGTTGATTACTGAAGAAATATTCTCGAGATTAGGTTATCCGTTTACAATGAGGGCTGATAACGGAAGACAGTTTACAAATGAAGAATTTGACATATTGTTTATAAATTAATTTAATTAGTGAACGTTTTGTTATCAGATGATGAAATATAATACTGAAATATTTATCTAATAATTTACTGACTATATTGCTTTTAACAAACATTTAATATATAGAAATGATTTGACATATGGTTGGCAATCTCAGTATATTTATTTTTTTTCTCTTATGAATTACTTTAATATTTAGTAATATAATATTGTTATAATTATAAATGTACTGACCCTGTATTGCTTTTAATATTCATTTAATTATAATAAATGTTTAGATATATTGTTGGCAAATGTAAAGACTGCTGTCTGTCACATGTTGATATTAAAACTTTACAAAATTTGACAGATACCTACCTATAAATAGATAGATATAAATAGATTACATATATTATTAAAAAAAAAAAACGTTCGCCTCTAGATAATCAACTTGTGTGTAAGAGTTTAATTTAAATCATATATCAGCCAGCCACAATATAATTATTATATTTTTTTTTTCATAGCTATTTTACATCCATATTCTGGCAGCACTCTAAACACCTGTCAAAATGACGTTTCTGGACATCGCTTTTGAACAAGGCTGTAAACATAGATATAGGCTGTGAAGTGAAAACCATAAATACTGCAATATTTTTTAATATTTAATTTCCTAATATTTAAAACATAAATATTTCTTTTCTTTGTTTTAATTTGTGTGTTCAAATGTTAAAATGTAAAAAAGACGTTACTATTTGTCAATAATGACGTTTAGGTAGATAGTTAGACCAATCTGCCAACATACGATCAACCTGCCCAATTATACTTAAACATCAAATATGGAGAGAAACGAAAATGCAACTTCTATTAAAATAGAACAAATTGATGACCAAATCAGCAATAAACACGAGGAAGCCATTGATTGCAATTCATTCGACTCTCGTTTTGACGGTAAACAAACGCCATCATGCAAGCATATTCTTGAAACCTCATTAAATCCCACTCGTTTTGGTAAAAGATGCGATTGTGTCCAAAAAGAAATGATAAAAACTGAGGATTGTGATTATTTCGAAGAAGAAAATACTAAATTTATGAAATTAGAAACAAATATGTCGAGTCCAACATTGTGTTAAAGCAGAATCAAATTTTAAATTTTATCGTCCAACACCACAATCCATTAAAATTCCCACTTTAATATTGAAGAGAATCGATTTTACTTGTAACAGTTGCAAGTGTACTATCGATAAACGCTGTTTGGTAAATTTAGGGTTAAATAAACAAAATGGATCATATTTAATATGTTTGGATTGTACAGATAAACGAAAAAATCGTTTAAAATTAACATCTTATCGTAACAAAGAACAGTTTGAATTAAAATATGATATATGTTCAAGTAAATCACGTTTACACAAATATATCGCTTCAGTAAATGAAATAACAAAACAATTTAAATGCAGTGAGTGCGAATACACAAGTTCCCTTAAAGGAAATTTACAGACCCATATTGACGTAGTTCATCGGAAAATTAAGAAATTTAAATGCAGTGAGTGCGAATACACGTGCTCACTTAAAACAAATTTACAGACCCATATCGACGTAGTTCATCGGAAAATTAAGAAATTTAAATGCAATGAGTGCGAATACACGTGCTCACTTAAAACAAATTTACAGACCCATATCGACGTAGTTCATCGGAAAATTAAGAAATTTAAATGCAATGAGTGCGAATACTCGTGCTCACTTAAAACAAATTTACAGACCCATATTGACGTCGTTCATAGGAAAATAAGACAATTTAAATGCAGTGAGTGCAATGACACATTCTCACGTAAAGCACATTTACAGACCCATATCGACGTAGTTCATCGAAACATTAAACAATTTAAATGCAGTGAGTGTGAATACACGACTGCATATAAACAACATTTACAGACCCATATCGACGTAGTTCATCGGAAAATAAGACAATTTAAATGCAGTGAGTGCAATTACACGTGCTCACGTAAAGCACATTTACAGACCCATATCGACGTAGTTCATCGAAAAATAAGAAAATTTAAATGCAGTGAGTGCAATCACACATTCTCACGTAAAACAAATTTACAGACCCATAACGACGTAGTTCATCGAAAAATAAAACAATTTAAATGCAGTGAGTGCAATCACATATTCTCACGTAAAACAAATTTACAGACCCATATCGACGTAGTTCATCGAAAAATAAGAAAATTTAAATGCAGTGAGTGCAATCACACATTCTCAAGTAAAGCACATGTACAGAGACATATCAAAGTAGTTCATCGGAAAATTAAGTAATTTAAATGCAGTGAGTGCAAATATACGACTGCATATAAGCAAAAATTACAGAACCATATCGATATAGTTCATCATAAAATTATAAAATCATTAATATAAGTTCAATACAGTGTCACAAGTTCACTGAAGTCAGATTTACAGACCAATATCTATGCACTTCATAAAAAATTAAGAAATTTTTTAATACAGCGAATAAGAAAACACGAATGCATTTATAAACCGAGTTCAGAACTATATCGATATAATTCATGGAAAAAAATAGAAAATTTAAATGTAGTGAGTGCGAACCGAATTCTTCACCTAAAGTATATTTACAAAACCATATCGTATTTCATAATAAAACATTCAAATGCAATAAGTGCATATAAGCAACTGTTACAGTATCATTATAGATACAGCCATCGTATAGTTAGGTATATATTTTAAATAATGCTAGTGCGATACCAGTCGATACAAAAAAGTAAAGGACCAGTGCAATTCTGTTAAATATGAAATATTTCAAAGCATCATGGTATAATTAAAGTTCAGTTAAATCAATGTCAAAAAGTTACTTATAATTACTTTGTCTATATTTTCTATGCATAAGTTATCTTTAAGTATCATTTCAGCTATATCATAAATTAATATTATTTATTATAAGTAATGTTGAATATATTTTTTGCATTAATGTATTATTGATGTTACATTTGGGCTGCGTCTAGCGTAGGGTAGGATAAATAATTGAAGACTTGGTTATCCTATGTTTGATTTCTTTGAGGTAGGTCACCAAAAATTATGTTAGGGTGAGAAGTTGACCTTAACTTCTAACATTTATGAAAAAATGAACAGTTAAAACGTATTTATTTAACCTAAAACAGGCAGAATTTAATGCACAGATCATTAGTTGTTTTTTTTTTAGTTTTTAGGTTGTAGGCTTAATTTGAAACGGTTCTATTTTGTAAAATTTATTGTGTTTTATTTTATTATTTTTTAAAACAAATATTACTATTTAGGGTCACATTAGACTATATTTATTATGTATTCACAAAAGCGCTGCTTCTGAACCGCTGTTCACGATCCGTTAACCAAATAGCCCACAATAGTTTACTTTTACTATACGATTCAGAAAGCAGTTTTCCCCGGAATTAGTTTTTCACGTGGGATTTGCCAAGATACGACGATTTATATATGAAAAATATCTTTTCAAACTTTTGTTAATAATGATTCAAATATTTTGATATAGAAAAATCAATTACCCGCAAACATAAATAAATCTCCTTTTTTAATAAGAAATAATATTTGCCAAATTTTAACAATAATGTTGTGAATTGGGAAAAGCATTTTTATGAAGAAGAATTTTGTATATTTCCGAGTTTTTTCGTTCTAATTTTTCGCTAGTGCTTTGATTGTAACTTATTTTAGTTTTGATACTTATTTTATAAATAAATACATAACTTAAATATTTAGTTTTATTTTATTACTAATGTTAGTTATATAAGTTATCAATTTATAAGGTAACGTATGAGTGGTTTATTTTTCTAATATTTTAGATAAGTTTCCTAAAATGTTTTGCTAACTCGAAATGGATAAAAAGTAGTCAACAGACTTCTCAACTCTGGCCAAATTAGGCTAAAAATATATTTCATATTTGATGATGCATTTCTAAAACTTCATCACAATTTCCGAGAAAAAGTAAACCTTTTGTGATAATAATATACGGTTCTTGTAATACTTGTAACCTATTATGACTAAGAAGTGATTTAAAAAAAAATCACCCCTAAGTTGATTATATTTGCGCGAATTCCGATGCCACAACGTCCGATAATGGCCTTGACACCGTTATGGCGTACGGCGACAGCTGTGCGCTCACAACAAAGGCATTATTACATGATCCTTCCACTATTTTCGCGACAGTTATTTATTCTTGGTAACCGTGACGTATTTTGATATACTTTCTTAGCAAATATTACTGGAAATCGCAGGACCAATTATTACCCTATTGCCTATTTGTTTCTTATATTTTGTAATTTCATTTTACCTTTTTATGTTCAAATTAAATTTTCAATTAAATGGTCAGCTCTGATCGTTCAGGAATACATTTATATAGTTGTACAAATAAAAAAAAACCACATGCTTTAATATACATCAGAGTTGTTACCAATATTTTTTAGACGGCGTCACCGTTTTAGCACATTATTAGGCGTCACCGTTTTAGCACATAGTATTTAAATAATTAAGTATTTAAGTAATTTGGTACAGCCTCCTCCACTGTTTCAAAATAATCATTGCTTTCAACAAAGTATCGACGCCATATTGGGATTAAATAATAAATTGTGATTGCCAGATCGCTTTGCTTTTAAATAGAATTCGAGTTGATCCCTTGATAATGAACAGATTATAATTTCATTAGTGTTACCAACACAGCTTCTGAGGTTTCGTTGGAAAATGGATTCCAAATTTGGCCACACAAACAGATTCGTTGAGGGAATATTGCGGATGAAATTGGGAAAACATGCCAATAATGAAGCATTTTGGAAATCAGATCAAAAACATCTGACCAACATCTGCACTCTAGGATACTATGACCCAGATGATAGACACAGCTTATAGCAGATGCAAGCCCTGTTGGCAAGGTCTGGGTGCCGTTTTAATATAGCTTGACTCGAGTGGTCCTAGAATGATAGCATATGGTGCTGACTGCGAAAAGAGGTATTTTCACCCTCAGAAGGAAGCCTTAGCCCTTGGGAAAAGAGAGTTCGAGTTAATTGGGGATCATAAACCACTAGAAGTTATCTTTGGATCAAGCTCAAAACCGTGTGCCAGAATTTATTTATTTATTTATTTATCCATATAACAATACAGTACGAACAAAGTACATAAATAAAGAAAGATAAATTGAAAGATTGAGGTAATTGAAAGATGGGTTCTAAGACTGCAGTCATATAATAACAAAGTGGTATATCGTCCAGGAAAAACTAATTTAAGAGACCCTTTATCAAACCTTTTGAGATCGAGATCTAGATAGGCAAAAAATATTCGAAAGAAGATGAGGATATTACCAAGGTGGAAAAGGGAATATATAAAAACTACTGGTCAGCACAGTCAGCAATTACAAAGTATTTCATGAGGCATTCAAAGTGTCCTTTTGAGAGGCAGTGAAATAGCAATCCCTCTGAAGCTTCGCCAACGTGTTCCAACGAGGGTCGTCCGGGTATTACTGCTATGACATCACGTCTTCGAACTAAAGTATGCTGGCCGAAGATTGACAAAGATGCAGAGAATAGGGTAAAAGCCTGTAAGGGATGAAGTCTGGTTTCAGCCCCTAATCGACCAAACCCGATGAAGCGAAGAGAGCTTCCCGTTGAACCTTGGATAGATTTAGGGCCACTGCCAAGTGGAGATTATCTCTTTGTTATCGTCGATTACTGCAGCCGCTATAAAGAAATTAATATTACTAAATCTATAACAACAGAAGAAACATCTGAAACGCTTAACATTTTGAAAGAAATATTCTCGAGATTAGGTTATCCGTTTACAATGAGGGCTGATAACGGAAGACAGTTTACAAATGAAGAATTTGACATATTGTTTATAAATTAATTTAATTAGTGAACGTTTTGTTGTCAGATGATGAAATATAATACTGAAATATTTATCTAATAATTTACTGACTATATTGCTTTTAACAAACATTTAATATATAGAAATGATTTGACATATGGACAAATGGGTTGACATTGGCAAATGAAATGAACATATTCTTAGGGCTCTGACTCTGTAAATACCTCTGGGTCATTATAAACCAAAAACCACAGGGTCAAATTATGGAAATGCAACCCCCGTGAAAGCCAAAACAATTTATTGTGAATACAATTCCTATTATAAATTCCTCTGTATATTTTAAAAAAATGAAAAGATATTGAATTTTTATTTTTTTTTTACGAACAAATCATAAGAGATCAGAGAAATTACATTTAATCATTGTATTAAAGTAACTTTTTTGAGTAAACGAGTTGTTACACTCGCTGCCTTTTTTATTATTAATTCTATGCACATTATCAATGTGTATTTTTAAGTTTTATTTCCTAGAAAACAATTTGTTACACTCGCTGCACTCATTATGTCTGAATAATATCTAAAAATCCACTTATTTTCATTTTATATAAAAAACCACGAGAACCTTATAAAACAAAAATGTCCGTGACAGACGTAATTTCGATGCAGCATTTAGATGAATAATTTTTGGAGTGATAGAAAAGAATAAATATCCGAATTTAGGGTTCCGAAACATCATGACGAAATTTTTAAATGGCAAGAACAGATATTGTTTAGGAAAAATAAATAAAAAAAAGTACATCCTTAGATAACCAAGCTGTAGTTCAATTTAAATAAGAGAAATACTTTTCCTGCTAGCATTGACAGCATTAGATGTTTAAAATATTTATCGCCATATTTATCATATATCGGCCAGCCAGATTATGATTATATTCATTTATTCTTTTAAAGACATTTTACTTCCTTAATCTGGCAGCACTGTAAACATCTGTCAAAATGACATTTCTAGAGTACACTTCTGAACACGGCTGTAAACCGAAACAAATGATAAATACTGCATGTGGCTGTATTTATTAAGTAAAATATTACTTTACTAATATTTAAAAATTAAATATTTCTTTTCTTTGTTTTATTTTTTGTGTGCTCAAATGTTAAAATGATAGACGTATCTATATAGAATTTTAACTCTTTTTTTTTCGAGTTGTCAATAATGACGTTTAGGTAGATAGTTAAACCAATCTGCCAACATACGATCAACCTGCCCAATTATACTTAAACACTAAATATGGAGAGAAACGAAAATAAAACTATTATTAAAATAGAACAAATTGATGACCATATCAGCAATAAACATGAGGAAGCCATTGATTGCAATTCATTCGACTCTCGTTTTGACGGTAAACAAACGCCATCATGCAAGCATATTCTTGAAACCTCATTAAATCCCACTCGTTTTGGTAAAAGATGCGATTGTGTCCAAAAAGAAATGATAAAGACTGAGGATTTTGATTATTTTCAAGAAGAAAATACTAAATTTAATAAATCAGAACCAAATATGTCGAGTTTCCAACATTGTCTTAAAGCAGAATCAAATTTCAAATGTTATCGTCCAACACCACAAACCATGAAAATTCCCACTTTAATATTGAAGAAAACCGATTTAACTTGTGGCAGTTGTAAGTCTACCCTCGATAAAAGTTGTTTTATAAATAAAGGAAATAATAAACAAGATGAATCATATTTAATATGTGTGGATTGTAAAGAAAAACGAAAAAATCGTTTAAAATTAACATCTTATCGTACCAAAGAACGGTTTGAATTAAAATATGATATATGTTCAAGTAAATCACGCTTACACAAATATATCGCTTCAGTAAATGAAATAATAAAACAATTTAAATGCAGTGAGTGCGAATACACAAGTTCCCTTAAAGGAAATTTAAAGACCCATATCGACGCAGTTCATCGGAAAATTAAGAAATTTAAATGCGGTGAGTGTAATCACACATTCTCATTTAAAGTAAATTTACAGACCCATATCGACGTAGTTCATCGGAAAATTAAACAATTTAAATGCAGTGAGTGCAATCACACATTCTCACTTAAAGGAAATTTAAAGACCCATATCGACGTAGTTCATCGGAAAATTAAGAAATTTAAATGCAGTGAGTGCAATCACACATTCTCACGCAAAGCACATTTACAGAACCATATCGATGTAGTTCATCGGAAAATTAAACAATTTAAATGCAGTGAGTGCGAATACACGTGCTTAAATAAAACAAATTTACAGACCCATATAGACGTAGTTCATCGGAAATTAAGAAAATTTATATGCTGTGAGTGCAATCACACTTTCTCACGCAAAGCACATTTACAGAGACATATAGACGTAGTTCATCGGTAAATTAAACAATTTAAATGCAGTGAGTGTGAATACAGGTATGCATATAAGCAACAATTACAGAACCATATCGATATAGTTCATAATAAAATTATAAAATGATTAATATTTAAATGCACTGAGTGTAGTGTCACAAGTTCACCGAAGTCAGATTTACAGACCCATATCTATGCACTTCATAAAATATTAAGAAAATTTTAAATAAAGCGAATAAGAAAACACGAATGCATTTATAAAAAGAGTTCAGAACTATATCGATATAATTCACGGAAAAAATAGAAAATTCAAATGTAGTGAGTGCGAACCGAATACTTCACCTAAAGTATATTTACAAAACCATTTCGTATTTCATAATAAAACATTCAAATGCAATAAGTGCATATAAGCAACTGTTACAGTATCATTATAGATACAGCCCATCGTATATTTAGGTATATATTTTAAATAATGCTAGTGCGATACCATTTGATACAAAAAAGTAAATTAATAATGCAATGCTGTTAATTATCAAACATTTAAAGCATCATGGTATATTTAAAGTTCAGATAAATCAATGTCAAAATGTTAATTATAATTAATTACTTAGTCTATATTTTCTATGCATAATTTATCTATAAGTATCATTTCAGCTATATCATATATTAATATTATTTATTATAAGTAATGTTGAATATATTTTTTGCATAAATGTATTATTGATGTTACATTTGGGCTGCGTTTAGCGTAGGGTAGGATAAATATTTGAAGACTTGGTTATCCTATGTTTGATTTCTTTTAGTTAAGTCACCAAAAATTATGTTAGGGTGAGCATTTGACCTTAACTTATAACATTTATGAAAAATTGAACAGTTAAAACGTATTTTTTTTATCCTAAAACAGGCAGAATTTAATGCACAGATCTAAAGATCTAAACAACTAAAGTTGTTTTTGTTTAGTTTTTAGGTTGTAGGCTTAATTTCAAACGTTCTATTTTGTAAAATTTATTGTGTTTTATTTTATTATTTTTTAAAACATATCTTACTGTTTAGGGTCACGTTAGAGGGTAGTAGACTATATTTATTATGTATTCACAAAAGCGCTGCTTCTGAACCGCTGTTCACGATCCGTTAACCAAATAGCCCACAATAGTTTACTTTTACTATACGATTCAGAAAGCAGTTTTCCCCGGAATTAGTTTTTCAAGTGGGACTTGCCAAGATGCTACGATTTATATATAACAAATATTTTTTCAAACTTTTGTTAATAATGATTCAAATATTTTGGTATAGAAAAATCATTTACCCGCAAACATATATAAATCTCCTTTTATAATAAGGAATAATATTTGCCAAATTTTAACAATAATGTTGTGAATTGGGAAAAGCATTTTTATGAAGAAGAATTTTGTAATATTTCCTAGATTTTTCGTTCTAATTTTTCGTTAGTGGTTTGATTGTAACTTATTTTAGTTTTGAAATTTATTTTATAAATAAATACATAACTTCAATATTTAGTTTTATTTTATTACTAATGTTAGTTATATAAGTTATCAATTTATAAGGTAACTTATAAGTGGATTATTTTCCTAATATTTTAGATAAATTTCCTAAAATGTTTTGATAACTCGAAATGGATAAAAAGTAGTCAACAGACTTCTCAACTCCGGCCAAATTAGGCCAAAAATATATTTCATTTTTGTTGATGCATTTCTAAAACTTCTCACAATTTCTGAGAAAAAGTAAACCTTTTGTGATAATATTATACGATTCTTGTAATACGCACGACAGCCGATCGACGTGGCCGCGGCGAGGCCAATGGCTGCGCGTTGCGGACACGTTATCGTTGCCGCTTATAAAAAAGGTAATTTGCACCATTGTTTTAATGAGATTGTGTTTGGATTATTTTTACATTTTTTAAATATAAATTCTTAAAATAGTGAACATAAACACCCCATTAGACCGTGTCACCGTTTTAGCACATGCGAAGTATTAAAATGTTAAAATGTAAATTTGATACAGCCTCCTCCACTGTTTCAAAATAATAATTGCTTTCAACAAAGTATCGACGCCATATTGGGATTAAATAATAAATTGTGATTGCCAGATCGCTTTGCTTTTAAATCGGATTCGAGTTGATCCCTTGATAATGAACAGATTATAATTTCATTAGTGTTGTCAACACAGCTTCTGAGGTTTCGTTGGAAAATGGATTCCAAATTTGGCCACACAAACAGATTCGTTGAGGGAATATTGCGGATGAAATTGGGAAAACATGCCAATAATGAAGCATTTTGGAAATCAGATCAAAAACATCTGACCAACATCTGCACTCTAGGATACTATGACCCAGATGATAGACCACAGCTTATAGCAGATGCAAGCCCTGTTGGCAAGGTTTGGGTGCTGTTTTAATATAGCTTGACTCTAGTGGTCCTAGAATGATAGCATATGGTGACTTATGACCCATATGAACGCAGACCCATTTTTTTAAGCTAAAAAACCATTTCAAATGAGAATGATCTGCGTAAACGTTAAATTTAGGACTACCTTCCAAATAAGTTCGAAAATGTTCAACGGCTAATACAACAGCTAATGCCTCTCTTTCAGTTGACCATCAAAATCCTGCGTAAGCATGGCTCCCAAATTGGGACCTGCAAGTACCGGAACTGTCGCTTAAGCCGTTTTCAGCTGCTCAGAAGACAGATCTGCCTCATCACTCCATTTAAAAGGAGGTGTGCCTTTTTTAGTGCTGGTAAGACGAGAAAGTGGAGCTGCAATGCTAGAAAAATAATTAATAAATCTACGCTTCCAGGACACCGTCGCTTTGGGTGATTAAGGAGTTGGAATATCTAAAATGGCTTTCACCTTTTCAGGATCGGTATGGAGACCAAATCTACCACATAATCTAAATACCTTAACTCTTTCCTGAAGAATTAACATTTTTTACTATTAATAGTTAAATTAGCATCCTTTAAAACATTAAAAACACGATTTATTAAAGAAATATGTTCTTCAAATGTTGAATATACCGAAAAACTCTGTTAGCAAAACCTGGATGAAACAATCAACTAAACGCTGCATGAAGGCGGGAGAATTTCTCAAACCATATGCAGAAACCAAAAAATGAAAAAAAAAACTCTATTTGGGAGTGCAAAAGCAGTCTTTTCCTCGGAGGAATCATCTAAACATATTTGCCAAAACGCTGAGGATAAATCCAACGAAGAAAGAAAATTTGCATCCCGTAAACTATCTAAAATCGTGGAAATCCTCGGTAAAAGATATGCTTCTGGTTTTGTGACCGAGTTTAATTTCCTCGCATCGAGACAAGAAATTGTTTCAAACAAAAGTTGTAGGGAAATTATAGGGCTAAAATGGATATTTTGAACGGATTTAATCCTGTGCCCATTAAGGGCGGTAGGATTTTTGGAATTTTGAAACGCCAATTTTTCCCACCCCTAGGACCAATGGTGGTGCTATCAAAAACGTTTACTTTCATATGTTTTAAGCCTTCATCTAAGCAATAATATTACATTTAAATGAATTCGATATCTCATATGCTAAGAAAGTTATAGCAAAATTTCACTTTTTCGAAAAACCCCCTAATCGTGTCCACAAGAAAGTAATATAGATAAACTTATAAACTGAGGGTGGTTTTGGGTTCTAAGGGTTGTGAAACGCGAAGATATATGGAAATGTTGCAATAATGTTGTCTTTTCTAAAGAAATCCACCTAAAAATGTTGTCATATTTTAAAAGTAACGCTGTAAATGGGGAACAGCGATAAAATGAAGTTTCTGATTATTAAGTGATGATTCGCTATTTTAATTATGTTCTAATATTTAAGTTATTTTTTGTTGAAAGTGGTTGGATAGTTACTTATTTTATTTTTTAATGTAATTTTTATAGACAAATTCGTAAAATCATTATTTTGTTTTATTTTATTATTTTTTAATGGAAATGTTAGTTATTTAAGTTATCGTCTTGTAAGGTAACAAGTGAATTACTTAGCTAATGTTTTAGATATCCTAAAATGTTTTATGAATGCGAAATGCACAAGAAATAGTCAACAGACTTTCGAATTACGGCAACGATTTTGCATTTTTCTGAGAATACCTCTGGGTCATCATAAACTGAAACCACAGGGTCTAATTATGGGAAACAACCCCCGTGAAAGCCAAAACAATTTATTGTTTTATGAACAAATCATGGACTTTATTGCAAAACAATTGTGTAGTTTCATTGCATCAGTCGCGGCATTTTAACAATTATTAAATACTTATAAGAGATCAGAGAAATTAAATTTAACCGTCAATATTTGTCTTAAAGTAATTTTTTGATTAAACGAGTTGTTATACTCGCTGCACTCATTATGTCTGAATAATATCTATAAATCCACTTATTGAAATTTTATATAGAAAACGACGAAAACATTATAAAACAAAAATGTCCGTGACAGACGTAATTTCGATGAAGCATTAAAATGAATAATTTTTGGAGTGTACGATAGAAAAGAATATTTATTCGAATTTCACGGGTTCTGAAACATCATGACGAAATTTTTCATGGTAATAACAGATATTGTTTAGGAAAAATAAATAAAAAAAACTTACATCCTTAGATAACCAAGCTGTAGTTCAATTTAAATGAGAGAAATACTTTTGCTGCTAGCATTGACAGCATTAGGTGTTTAAAATATTTATCGCCATATTTATCAAATATCAGCCAGCCAAATTATGATTATAATTATTATTTTTATTTATTCTTATATAGATATTTTACATCCATAATCTGGCAGCACTCTAAACACCTGTCAAAATGACGTTTCTGGACATCGCTTTTGAACGAGGCTGTAAACATAGATATAGGCTGTGAAGTGAAAACCATAACAACTGATAAATACTGCATGTGGCTGTATTTATTAAGTAAAATATTCCTTTTCTAATATTTAAATAATCAATATTTCTTTTCTTTGTTTTAATTTGTGTGATCAAATGTTAAAATGTAAAACGGACGTTACTATTTGTCAATAATGACGTTTACGTAGATAGTTAGACCAATCTGCCAACATACGATCAACCTGCCCGATTATACTTAAACAGCAAATATGGAGAGAAACGAAAATGCAACTTCTATTAAAATAGAACAAATCGATGACCAAATCAGCAATAAACACGAGGAAGCCATTGATTGCAATTCATTCGACTCCCGTTTTGACGGTAAACAAACGCCATCATGCAAGCATATTCTTGAAACCTCATTAAATCCCACTCGTTTTGGTAAAAGATGCGATTGTGTCCAAAAAGAAATGATAAAAACTGAGGATTGTGATTATTTTGAAGAAGAAAACACTAAATTTATTAAATTAGAACCAAATATGTCGAGTTTCCAACATTGTCTTAAAGCAGAATCAAATTTTAAATGTTATCGTCCAACACCACAAACCATGAAAGTTCCCACTTTAATATTGAAGAAACTCGATTTTACTTGTAGCAGTTGCAAGTGTACTATCGACAAACGCTGTTTGGTAAATATAGGGTTAAATAAACAAAATGAATCATATTTAATATGTTTGGATTGTAAAGAAAAACGAAAAAAACATTTAAAATTGACATCTTATCGTACCAAAGAACGGTTTAAATTAAAATATGATATATGTTCACGTAAATCACGTTTACACAAATATATCGCTTCAGTAAATGAAATAATAAAACAATTTAAATGCAGTGAGTGCGAATACACAAGTTCCCTTAAAGGAAATTTAAAGACCCATATCGACGTAGTTCATCGAAAAATTAAGAAATTTAAATGCAGTGAGTGCAATCACACATTCTCACTTAAAGGAAATTTAAAGACCCATATCGACGTAGTTCATCGAAAAATTAAGAAATTTAAATGCAGTGAGTGCAATCACACATTCTCATTTAATGCAACTTTACAGAGACATATAGACGTAGTTCATCGAAAAATTAAGAAATTTAAATGCAGTGAGTGCAATCACTCATGCTCAAGTAAAGCACATTTACAGACCCATATCGACGTAGTTCATCGGAAAATTAAGAAATTGAAATGCAGTGAGTGCAAGCACACATTCTCACTTAAAGGAAATTTACAGACCCATATCGACGTAGTTCATCGGAAAATAAGACAATTTAAATGCAGTGAGTGCAATCTCTCATGCTCAAGTAAAGCACATTTACAGACCCATATCGACGTAGTTCATCGAAAAATTAAGAAATTTAAATGCAGTGAGTGCAATCACACATTCTCACGTAAAGCAGATTTAAAGAAACATATCAACGTAGTTCATCGGAAAATTAAGAAATTTAAATGCAGTGAGTGCGAATACACGTGCTCACTTAAAACAAATTTACAGACCCATATTGACGTCGTTCTTAGGAAAATAAGACAATTTAAATGCAGTGAGTGCAATCACACGTGCTCAAGTAAAGCACGTTTACAGACCCATATCGACGTTGTTCATCGGAAAATTAAGTAATTTAAATGCAGTGGGTGCAATCACACATTCTCATTTAATAACTGCATATAAGCAACAATTACAGAACCATATCTATGCAGTTCATGAAAAATAAAAAAAATTTAAATACAGCGAATAAGAAAACACGAATGCATTTATAAACCGAGTTCAGTACTATATCGATATAATTCATGGAAAAAATAGAAATTTTAAATGTAGTGAGTGCGAACCGAATACTTCACCTAAAGTATATTTACAAAACCATTTCGTATTTCATAATAAAACATTCAAATGCAGTAAGTGCATATAAGCAACTGTTACAGTATCATTATAGATACAGCCATCGTACAGTTAGGTATATATTTTAAATTATGCTAGTGCGATACCATTTGATACAAAAAAGTAAATTAATAATGCAATGCTGTTAATTATCAAACATTTTAAAGTATCATGGTATATTTAAAGTTCAGATAAATCAATGTCAAAATGTTAATTATAATTACTTAGTTTATATTTTCTATGCATAAGTTATCTATAAGTATCATTTCAGCTATATCATAAATTAATATTATTTATTATAAGTAATGTTGAATATATTTTTTGCATAAATGTATTATTGATGTTACATTTGGGCTGCGTCTAGCGTAGGGTAGGATAAATAATTGAAGACTTGGTTATCCTATGTTTGATTTCTTTGAGTTAGGTCACCAAAAAAATATGTTAGGGTGAGCAATTGACCTTAACTTCTAACATTTATGAAAAATTGAACAGTTAAAACGTATTTATTTAACATAAAACAGGCAGAATTTAATGCACAGATCTTTAGTTGTTTTTGTTTAGTTTTAGGTTGTAGGCTTAATTTCAAACGTTCTATTTTGTAAAATTTATTGTGTTTTATTTTATTATTTTTTAAAACATATCTTACTGTTTATGGTCACGTTAGAGGGTAGTAGGCTATATTTATTATGTATTCACAAAAGCGCTGCTTCTGAACCGCTGTTCACGATCCGTTAACCAAATAGCCCACAATAGTTTACTTTTACTATACGATTCAGAAAGCAGTTTTCCCCGGAATTAGTTTTTCAAGTGGAATTTGCCAAGATGCGACGATTTATATATAACAAATATTTTTTCAAACTTTTGTTAATAATGATTCAAATATTTTGGTATAGAAAAATCATTTACCCGCAAACATATATAAATCTCCTTTTATAATAAGAAATAATATTTGCCAAATTTTAACAATAATGTTGTGAATTGGGAAAAGCATTTTTATGAAGAAGAATTTTGTAATATTTCCTAGATTTTTCGTTCTAATTTTTCGTTAGTGGTTTGATTGTAACTTATTTTAGTTTTGAAATTTATTTTATAAATAAATACATAACTTCAATATTTAGTTTTATTTTATTACTAATGTTAGTTATATAAGTTATCAATTTATAAGGTAACGTATAAGTGGATTATTTTCCTAATATTTTAGATAAGTTTCCTAAAATGTTTTGATAACTCGAAATGGATAAAAAGTAGTCAACAGACTTCTCAACTCCGGCCAAATTAGGCCAAAAATATATTTCATTTTTGATGATGCATTTCTAAAACTTCATCACAATTTCCGAGAAAAAGTAAACCTTTTGTGATAATAATATACGGTTCTTGTAATACTTGTAACCTATTATGACTAAGAAGTGATTTAAAAAAAATCACCCCTAAGTTGATTATATTTGCGCGAATTCCGATGCCACAACGACCGATAATGGCCTTGACACCGTTATGGCGTACAGCGACAGCTGTGCGCTCACAACAAAGGCATTATTACATGATCCTTCCACTATTTTCGCGACAGTTTTTTTATTCTTGGTAACCGCGACGTATTTTGATATACTTTCTTAGCAAATATTACTGGAAATCGCAGGACCAATTATTACCCTATTGCCTATTTGTTTCTTCTAATTTGTAATTTCATTTTACCTTTTTATGTTCAAATTAAATTTTCAATTAAATGGTCAGCTCTGATCGTTCAGGAATACCTTTATATAGTTGTACAAATAAAAAAAAACCACATGCTTTAATATACATCAGAGTTGTTACCAATATTTTTTAGACGGCGTCACCGTTTTAGCACATTATTAGGCGTCACCGTTTTAGTACATAGTATTTAAAGGTTAAAAGGTAAATTTGGTACAGCCTCCTCCACTGTTTCAAAATAATCATTGCTTTCAACAAAGTATCGACGCCATATTAGGATTAAATAATAAATAAATTATGATTGCCAGATCGCTTTGCTTTTAAATCGGATTCGAGTTGATCCCTTGATAATAAACAGATTATAATTTCATTAGTGTTGCCAACACAGCTTCTGAGGTTTCGTTGGAAAATGGATTCCAAATTTGGCCACACAAACAGATTCGTTGAGGGAATATTGCGGATGAAATTGGGAAAACATGCCAATAATGAAGCATTTTGGAAATCAGATCAAAAACATCTGACCAACATCTGCACTCTAGGATACTATGACCCAGATGATAGAACCTTTAGAGAACGAGATGTAGATTAGCAAAAAATATTCGAAAGAAGATGAGGATATTACCAAGGTGGAAAAGGGAATATATAAAAAGTACTGGTCAGCACAGTCAGCAATTACAAAGCATTTCATGAGGCATTCAAAGTGTCCTTTTAAGAGGCAGTGAAATAGCAATCCCTCTGAAGTTACGCCAACGTGTTCCAACGAGGGTCATCCGGGTATTACTGCTATGACATCACGTCTTCGAACTAAAGTATGGTGGCCGAAGATTGACAAAGATGCAGAGAATAGGGTAAAAGCCTGTAAGGGATGTACTCTGGTTTCAGCCCCTAATCGACCAAACCCGATGAAGCGAAGAGAGCTTCCCGTTGAACCTTGGATAGATTTAGGGCCACTGCCAAGTGAAGATTATCTCTTTGTTATCGTCGATTACTGCAGCCGCTATAAAGAAATTAATATTACTAAATCTATCACAACAGATTAAACATCTGAAACATATTGAAAGAAATATTCTCGAGATTAGGTTATCCGTTTACAATGAGGGCTGATACCTAACGGAAGACAGTTTACAAATGAAGAATTTGACATATTGTTTATAAATTAATTTAATTAGTGAACGTTTTGTTGTCTGATGATGAAATATAATACTGAAATATTTATCTAATAATTTACTGACTATATTGCTATATTTAATATATAGAAATGATTTGACATATGGTTGGCAATCTCAGTATATTTATTTTTTTTCTCTTATGAATTACTTTAATATTTAGTAATATAATATTGTTATAATTATGAATGTACTGACCCCGTATTGCTTTTAAAATACATTTATTTAAAATAAATGTTTTGATATATTTTTGGCAAATGTAAAGTCACACGTTGATATTAAATGTATTACAAACCTTGACAGATACCTACCTATAAATATTTTTAAATAGAGTGAGTGCGAATACACGAATTCTTATAAATATCAATTACAGAACCATATCGACATAGTTCATCGGAAAAAAAAGAAAATTTAAATGCAGTGAGTGTAATCATAAATGCTCACATAAAGCAAATTAACAGACCCACTTCTATGCAGTTGATTCGAAAATAATAAGATTTTAAATACAGCGAGTAAGATAACACGAATGAATACATAAAAGTATTACATCGATAGAAAGTTGAATTGGAATAAGCACTTTGAACACCTTAAATCTAGTTTGCCTTCTGCTATGAAATGTCATGAGCTATGAAACAGTTTTATCGGCATATTATTCGCTCATAGAGTCGGTAAGAGGATCTAAGATACGGTATACTGGTCTGGGGTGCTGATTACAAAAAAAGGCCGTCAGAGCTATTTTAGCGTTAAATCAAAGAGTGTCATGCAAACCATATTTTAAAAGATTAGGATTATTGACGATTTATGGGCTGCATATATATTAGAAGCAACATGCCACTTCTTCTTAAATAAGCAAAGTGCAACTACACACAGCAACATTCACGAACACAACACGCATTTCAAGGAAGATTATGTACCAACCGTACTAGCCCGTACAACTTTTTAAAATATTTTAATTTGTTGCCTGAAAACATTATCAAAATAACTGAGTTCAAACAATTTAAAGGTGCGTTGAAGAAATATATTACTGAGCAAAACATTTATAGCTTTAATGAATTTAAGTAATTCTTTTTCGTCAATGTCATGTCAAAAATATACTAATTTTAATAATATGTAGACAATTTTATAATATATTATATGTATTTTTTTCTTTAAATATAAATTTATATCTCTTAAATGGCACCTACTTGTTATTATCTTAATTCTTTTTTTTCTCTCTCTCAAATTCTAACGTAATAATTAAAATCAAATGTACCAAATTTTGTATGTATAACTAACTTAAGATTATACACATGCATGTTTTGTAACATGAAATTGGAGAGTATCGAGTGCTGGCAACCTGTGTATGAAATATGTAAGAATGTTTACGATTTCTCTCTATATGTTTACTTTATAAAAATAAATAAATAAATAAATGACGTATCTTTAAGTTGTAAAATATCGTTGATACCACTAGATGTATAATTACTTTGTTTGTATTTTACATGTATAGGTAATCTATAAGTACCATATCAACTCCTGTTTGATTATATTTTTACCTATATAATATGTATATGTTAAAAAACATTTACAATTTTTATTTTTGGTAATCTATTCTCTTCGCGTTGCAGAGTTTTACAATTCAATATATGTATGTTTTTTATTTTAGTCTTTGTTTTTTGTTTTTCGCTTAAGCGATTTCAAAATATATTTTTTGCATAATTATTTGTGTTATCGATGTTACATTTGAGTTACTTAAGGTAGTGACTAAGTAAGGTAGGTGTCTAAAATCAAAAGGCCACCAAAAATTATGTTATGAATGAGCAGATCTTTGATCATTTTTGAGTGAACCTTAACTTTTAACATATAATTAGGAAAAATGTCAGAAACTATTTATTTTATTACATCTGAACCGAAAACAGTCAGAATTTCAATCAGGTCTTTTAGTATAAAGCGCCCTCTTTTTAAACTTTATTTAAAAATTAAACTATAGGTACCTTAATCAACAGATTAAAGTATAGTTTTAATTAATGAAGAGAACTTTAAATTTGAATTGAAACTGTTAGAAACCAATTTAAAAAAAAGCTATTTCTAATTTTATTTTTAAAAAAAGCTATTGCTATTTTTAATCTAATTAAACTATTTTAAAAGTTTCTCCTGAAATATATATATTTTTATATTCTTAACTCTTTGTTAACTCAATATTTATTATATTGGTAAAGAAAAATATTTTACCCGCAAACATAAATCTCGATAAGCTCTTTCATGATAAAAAAATATTTTCTGCACTCCGGAAGGCGAAGGTAGATTTCACCGAATCAAAGTAAGGGATAGGCGAACTCCAATTGTACGAACTTCTATCAAGACTGTACTGAAATTTAAAACCTCAATTTTCCCACCCCTACGACCAATGGTTGGTGCTATAAAAAGGTTTACTCCCCCCTATTACCGCCCCCCTTGCTACGATTTTGGCAAACTCGGACTGTAATCTTGTATCAATCACTTTTGAGAATTGTTTGAATTCACTCAATTGTTTAAATTAAAAATGTTTCACATTCTTAGCTTATGAGAATCCCAAGCGGTGAAGCATTTTGGTCACCCCTTACCTACCGTAAAAGTTGCTCATATCAAAAATTGTTTCAAACAAAAGTTGTAGGGAAATTATAGGGCTAAAATGGATATTTTGAACGGATTTAATCCTGTGCCCATTAAGGGCGGTAGGATTTTTGGAATTTTGAAACGCCAATTTTTCCCACCCCTAGGACCAATGGTGGTGCTATCAAAAACGTTTACTTTCATATGTTTTAAGCCTTTATCTTAGCAATAATATAACATTTAAATGAATTCGATATCTCATATACTAAGAAAGTTATAGCAAAATTTCACTTTTTCGAAAAACCCCTAATCGTGTCCACAAGAAAGTAATATAGATAAACTTATAAACTGAGGGTGGTTTTGGGTTCTAGGGGTTGTAAAACGCGAAGATATATGGAAATGTTGCAATAATGTTGTCTTTTCGAAAGAAATCCACCTAAAAATGTTGTCATATTTTAAAAATAACGCTGTAAATGGGGAACAGCGATAAAATGAAGGTTCTGATTATTAGGTGATGTTTCGCTATTTTATTTATATTCTAATTTTTAAGTTAATTTTTGTCGAAAGTCGTTCGATTGTAACTTATTTTATTTTTTAATGTAATTTTATAGACAAAAATTATATATATAAAATAAAATCTAAAGTAAAATCTTTATTTTGTTTTATTTTATTATTTCTTAATAAAAATGTTAGTTATTTAAGTTATCGTCTTGTAAGGTAACAAGTGAATTACTTAGCTAATATTTTAGATATCCTAAAAGGTTTTATGAATGCGAAATGCATAAGAAATAGTCAACAGACTTTCGAATTACGGCAACGATTTTGCATTTTTCTGAGAATACCTCTGGGTCATGATAAACTGAAACCACAGGGTCTAATTATGGGAAACAACCCCCGTGAAAGCCAAAATAATTTATTGAATACAATTCCTATTATAAATTCCTCTAAATATTTTAGAAAAATGAAAAGCATTTGAATGTATCTTTTTTTTATGAACAAATCATGGACTTTATGGCAAAACAATTGTGTAGTTTAATTGCATCAGTCGCGGCATTTCAACAATTATTAAATACTTATAAGAGATCAGAGAAATTAAATTTAACCGTCAACATTTGTCTTAAAGTAATTTTTTGATTAAGAGAGTTGTTATACTCGCTGCACTCATTGTGTCTAAATAATATCTAAAAATCCACTTATTTTTATTTTATATAGAAAAACACGAAAACATTATAAAACAAAAATGTCCGTGACAGACGTAATTTCGATGCAGCATTAAGATGAATAACTTTTGGAGTTTACGATAGAAAAGAATAAATATCCGAATTTCACGGGTTCTGAAACATCATGACGAAATTTTTAAATGGTAAGAACAGATATTGTTTAGGAAAAATAAATAAAAAAAAAGTACATCCTTAGATAACCAAGCTGTAGTTCAATTTAAATAAGAGAAATACTTTTGCTGCTAGCATTGACAGCATTAGATGTTTAAAATATTTATCGCCATATTTATGATATATCGGCCAGCCAGATTATGATTTTAATTATTATATATATTTATTTTTGATATTTTACTTCCTTAATCTGGCAGCACTGTAAACATCTGTCAAAATGACATTTCTAGAGTACTCTTCTGAACACGGCTGTAAACCAAAATAACTGATATGAATAATGTATGTGGCTCTAATTGCCCAATAAAGAAAAAGAATATTTAATTTGTGTGTTCAAATTATATAATCGTATAAATTTATAATATTATAATTTATATAATGGTATAATTTAGGTTAGGTTAGGTTAGTTTACCATACGATCAACCTGCCCAATTATACTTAAACACCAAATATGGAGAGAAACGAAAATGAAAGTTCTAATAAAATAGAACAAATCGATGACCATATCAGCAATAAACATGAGGAAGCCATTGATTGCAATTCATTCGACTCTCGTTTTGACGGTAAACAAACACCATCATGCAAGCATATTCTTGAAACCTCATTAAATCCCACTCGTTTTAGTAAAAGATGCGATTGTGTCCAAAAAGAAATGATAAAAACTGAGGATTGTGATTATTTTGAAGAAGAAAATACTAAATTTATGAAATTAGAACAAAATATGTCGAGTTTCCAACATTGTGTTAAAGCAGAATCAAATTTTAAATGTTATCGTCCAACACCACAAACCATGAAAATTCCCACTATAATATTGGAGAAAATCGATTTTACTTGTAGCAGTTGCAAGTGTACTATCGACAAACGCTGTTTGGTAAATAAAGGGTTAAATAAACAAAATGAATCATATTTAATATGTTTGGATTGTACAGAAAAACGAAAAAATCGTTCAAAATTAAGTTATTGTTGTACCAAGGAACGGTGTAAATTGAATTATGTACAACAAAAAATAAGAAAATTTAAATGCAGTGATTGCAATCACACGTGCTCACTTAAAGGAAATTTACAGACCCATATCGACGTAGTTCATCGGAATATAAGACAATTTAAATGCAGTGAGTGCAATCACTTGTGTTCAAGTAAAGCACATTTACAGACCCATATCGACGTAGTTCATCGGAAAATTAAACAATATAAATGCAGTGAGTGCGAATACATGACTGCATATAAACAACATTTACAGACCCATATTGACGTAGTTCATCGGAAAATTAAGAAATTTAAATGCAGTGAGTGCAATCACTCATGCTCAAGTAAAGCACATTTACAGACCCATATCGACGTAGTTCATCGGAAAATTAAAAAAATTTAAATGCAGTGAGTGCAATCACTCATGCTCAAGTAAAGCACATTTACAGACCCATATCGACGTAGTTCATCGGAAAATTAAGAAATTTAAATGCAGTGAGTGCAATCACTCATGCTCAAGTAAAGCACATTTACAGACCCATATCGACGTAGTTCATCGGAAAATTAAGAAATTTAAATGCAGTGAGTGCAAACACACATTCTCACGTAAAGCAGATTTAAAGAAACATATCGACGTTGATCATCGGAAAATAAGACAAGTGAGATGCAATGAGTGCAATCACACATTCTCACTTAAAGCAAGTTTACAGAGACATATAGACGTAGTTCATCGGAAAATAAGACAATTGAGATGCAATGAGTGCAATCACACATTCTCACTTAAAGCAAATTTACAGACCCATATCGACATAGTTCATCGAAACAATAAACAATTTAAATGCAGTGAGTGCAATCACACATTCTCACGCAAAGCAAATTTACAGACCCATATCGACGTAATTCATCGGAAAATTAAGAAATTTAAATGCAGTGAGTGTGAATACAGACTGCATATAAGCAACAATTACAGAACCATATCGATATAGTTCATCATCTTAATATATATAAATCTCGTGTCACAATGTTTGTCCTCAATGGACTCCTAAACCACTTAACCGATTATAATAAAATTTGCACACCATGTGCAGTTCGATGTGCACTTGAGAGATAGGATAGTTTAAATCTCAAATTATAGTCGCAATTTTAATTTATCGCTAATTTTTTGTCCGTTATTATTTGGCAGTCATAAAACTGACAGATGTCGATACCTTTTTATTTTATGGGCGATTGGGAAGAGCGCGTGACGACTCGGTGCCTGTATAATTTTATTGAACAAGCAGAGGAAAGAGCAATTGTGATATTATTGGAAAATTTTTTAGAAGATCACAATCAACTAATTCAATTGATCAAAAGAGTTTCGCCACGACTGCAAAATGACAATTATCAAATCGTCATAAAAGCCGACAAAGTACCATTAGGTGAACATGCTGGTAGATTCAACGCTCCAACTGTTGATGAGGTTGCTGTTATCATGGTTGGTGATCCAGTTGACAAAAGATCTATAAACATTACACGGCGAGACAACACTGTCAGTACGATTTCGGATCTACACCGTTCATATGACGCACTACAATATCCATTGATATTTTGGCAAGGACAAGATGAATATCACCTTAATATCAATCAGTATGATCCAAATACCGGTAAATTTGACAATTATCTATTTACTTTCTTACTGTATGTATAGATTTTAATTTCGTATTGCATTTTATTTTTTATTTTTTTAGGTGATTACAGAAATAATAAAGTTAGCTCAATGAACTACTACGCACACCGAATAATGGTTAGACAACATCAAGACAATTATATCCTTCGATATCGTCAGCTGTTCCATCAATACATTGTTGATATGTATGCTAAGGTCGAAAGCGAACGCTTGCGATTCCTTCGATTCAACCAGGCAAAACTACGATCGGAAGAATATATTCACTTACGAGATGCTGTTGCTGGAAACATCGATGGAAATTTAAATCCCAATGACATCGGTAATGCTTTCATTTTACCTTCAAGCTACATCGGCAGTCCACGGAACATGCAGGAATACATACAAGATGCGATGACTTACGTACGTCATTACGGCCGACCGGATTTATTTATTACATTCACATGTAATCCGAATTGGGAAGAGATACAAACTTTACTATTGCCAGGACAACAAGCCATTCATCGTCATGATTTAACTGCACGTGTGTTTAAACAAAAATTGAAATCCTTAATTGATTTTATTGTTAAATATACAATTTTTGGTATCACACGTTGTTGGCTGTATACGATAGAGTGGCAAAAGCGAGGTTTGCCTCATGCCCACATTTTGGTTTGGCTTAAAGATAGAATCCGTCCTGAAGAAATCGATCAAATAATTTCAGCCGAAATTCCAGACCCATTAATTGATCAAGAATTATTTGATATTGTCACCAAACACATGATCCATGGGC
Organism: Neomicropteryx cornuta; assembly: GCA_020383195.1. Taxonomy (NCBI): domain Eukaryota; kingdom Metazoa; phylum Arthropoda; class Insecta; order Lepidoptera; family Micropterigidae; genus Neomicropteryx; species Neomicropteryx cornuta. Next base: position 8,100,828 of record JAHKQU010000020.1, read on the forward strand.
CATGCGGTGTTTTCAACATGACGTCACCGTGCATGGAAAATGGAAAATGTAAAAAAAACTTCCCAAAGCCGCATACGAATGACACGATCACGGATATTGATGGTTATCCAATGTATCGCCGCAGAAGTACTGAGAATGGTGGCCACACATTTACAATGCGACTGCCGAACTTTCCAAATCAAGTTGAGTTTGATAATCAGTGGGTGGTACCATACTCACCACTACTTTCAAAAACTTACAAAGCTCATATCAATGTTGAGCTTTGCAGTTCTGTTAAATCAATTAAGTATATTTGTAAATATGTAAACAAAGGCAGTGATTTGGCCATATTTGAAGTAAAAAACATAAATAAAAATGACGAAATAGCACGATACCAAATGGGCAGATACATTAGCAGCAATGAAGCTATTTGGCATATTCTCAGCTTTCCCATCCACGAAAGAGATCCTGCTGTCCAACATCTGGCAATACATCTTGAAAACGGTCAACGTGTATACTTCACTGAAGAAAATGTTCTCCAAAGAGCGTTCGAAGCTCCGAAAACGACTCTAACTGAATTTTTTACATTGTGTCAAAAACCTGATGTTTTTGGCCAATTCGCGAAGACATTGGTGTATGGTGATGTTCCACGTTATTTCACATGGAACAAATCCAGTAAAAAATGGGAGCCACGGAAACAAGGAAAACCACATCCTTCCATTACAGGCATATTCAAAGCTAAGACATTGGGGAGACTTTACACGGTACATCCAAAGCAACGTGAGTGCTTCTATTTACGTTTGTTATTGGTGAATGTTCCCGGACCAACGTCTTTTGAATTTTTACGAACAGCTAATGGTCGAGTATTCAATACATACCAGGATGCATGTCGTGAACTGCAATTGCTAGAAGACGATAACCATTGGGACTTAACGCTTGCTGATGCTGCGTTGACATCAACACCGAATAACATTCGTCAGTTGTTTGCAATTATTTTGGCGACATGTTATCCCTCGCAAGCACAAACTTTGTGGGAAAAATATAAAAATTGTATGACAGAAGACATCTTGCACCGAATTAGACAAACAAATCAATGCCAAAACATAGATTATACACCAGAGATGTACAATGAAGCATTGGTCTTGATCGAGGATTTATGTGTTCTTATTTCAAATTTACCACTTAATCATTATGGTATGCCATCACCTAATCGTCCAGCCACCGACTTAGTCAACCGATTTACAACGAGAAAATCAATATGACCATGGAAGTTTAGCAACAATTATCATGAACAGTGAACCATTACTGACAGCAGAACAAAAAATTATTTATGATCGGATTATGCTGGCTGTTGCTGCTGAACAAGGCGGTTTTTTTTTCTTGGATGCACCCGGTGGAACCGGTAAGACATTTTTAATATCGTTGATTCTTGCCAAAATACGGTCGCAACAAAAACATCGCATTAGCATTAGCATCGTCAGGCATTGCGGCTACTTTACTGGATGGTGGGCGAACAGCACATTCAACATTCAAGCTGCCATTGGACGTTCATAATAAACCAGATGCAATGTGTAACATCAAAAAGAATAGTGGAATAGCTGCAGTGTTGCGGAAGAGTTCTATAATAATTTGGGATGAGTGCACAATGGCACACAAATATTCACTTGAAGCATTAAACAGAACTATGCAAGATTTAAACAGCAATAATAAACTTTTCGGTGGTGCTATCTTACTTTTGTCTGGTGACTTCCGGCAGACCTTACCGGTTATACCTCGCTCTACTTTCGCGGATGAGATTAATGCATGTTTGAAACAATCATTCTTATGGCGAAGTGTTGAAACACTTCGATTGACCATAAATATGTGAGTACAATTGCAAAATGATCCATCAGCACTAATATTTTCCGAACAACTACTAGATATTGGGAAGGGTAAAATAAAACTGCAACCAAATACGCAATGCATTAAACTACCAGACAATTTTTGCACTGTTGTTCAGGATAAAACTGAATTGATTCAGAGTATTTTCCCGGATATACAGAATAATTATTTGAATCATGAATGGCTTAGTCAACGGGCGATTTTGGCAGCCAAAAACGTTGATGTTGACGAAATTAACTTCCAGATACAACAGTTGTTACCAGGCGATCTGATGTCTTTTAAATCAATCGATACTGTTGTTGATGAAAATGAAAGTGTAAATTTTCCGATTGAATTTTTAAATTCATTAGATATCCCTGGAATGCCACCACATAATCTTCGATTAAAGATTGGTTCCCCTATTATTCTCCTCCGTAATTTGAATCCACCTCAATTATGTAACGGTACGCGTTTGGTCATCAAAAAGATCACCGGAAACATTCTTGAAGCAACCATTTTGGCTGGGAAGTTTAAAGGAAAAGTGGTCCTGCTGCCACGTATTCCGATGATACCATCAGATTCTACCATACCCTTCAAAAGGCTACAGTTTCCAATTCGTTTAGCTTTCGCCATGTCTATAAATAATCTCAAGGTCAAACAATGTCCATTTGTGGTTTAGATTTGGAAAATCCATGTTTTTCTCATGGGCAACTATATGTTGCGTGTTCACGTGTTGGGAAACCGTCGAATCTATTTGTGTTAGCTAAAGACAGGTTAACCAAAAACATTGTGCACCGATTGGTGTTAAATTAAATTGAAATTGAAAGTATTTATAATTCAAAAAAAAAGATATTAATGTTTAAAAGTTTAAGACTGTCTGCCTTGCCTACCTCATTCATGAGTTTAAGCGTCACATGTTATTTACTGTATTATACTGTAATATACTTATATTTGTTATAAAATTAAATGGAAATAATAAATCTGATAAATTTTTATTTTTTACCTATTGATTTCTGCTTAGTATCAAGTGTAAGAACATTTTAATTAATTGTGTTCAACGTACTTCCCCTTCAAATCTCAATCCAGTGAATTTGTATACCAACATCAACATTTTCGTCTTTGTTCGTAAATAATTTCATTGTACTAAAGGGTTATAGTAGTAGAAAGTCAAATAAGGAGATCACCATATTTTTTTACAAATACCATCTGTGTGAAAAAGCATAGTGGACTCCGTGACTGATGTTCTCTTATTGTTCCTCTTAGATTGTTTACTATAATGTAATATAACAAAAACTTTAGCCACAGCAACGCGTGGCCGGGTCAGCTAGTAAAATTATAAAATCATTAATATATAAGTGCAGTGCAGTGTCACAAGTTTACACAGTGCCAAAGTCAGATTTACAGACCTATATCTATGCAGTTCATGAAAATTAAGAAAATTTTAAATACAGCGGATAAGAAAACACGAATGCATTTATAAACCGAGTTCAGTACTATATCGATATAATTCATGGAAATAATAGAAAATTTAAATGTAGTGAGTGCGAACCGAATACTTCATCATGGTATAATTAAAATTCAGTTAAATCAATGTTAAAAAGTTAAATATAATTACTTAGTCTATATTTTCTATGCATAAGTTATCTATAAGTATCATTTCAGCTATATCATAAATTAATATTATTTATTATAAGTAATGTTGAATATATTTTTTGCATAAATGTATTATTAATGTTACATTTGGGCTGCGTCTAGCGTAGGGTAGGATAAATAATTGAAGAGTTGGTTATCCTATGTTTGATTTCTTTGAGTTAGGTCACCAAAAATTATGTTAGGGTGAGAAGTTGACCTTAACTTCTAACATTTATGAAAAATTGAACAGTTAAAACGTATTTCTTTAACCTTAAACAGGCAGAATTTAATGCACAGAACTTTAGTTGTTTTTTTTTTAGTTTTTAGGTTGTAGGCTTAATTTGAAACGGTTCTGTTTCTAAAATTTATTTTATTTTATTATTTTTTAAAACAAATATTACTATTTAGGGTCACGTTAGAGGGCAGTAGTCTATATTTATTATGTATTCACAAAAGCGCTGCGTCTGAACCGCTGTTCACGATCCGTTAACCAAATAGCCCACAATAGTTTACTTTTACTATACGATTCAGAAAGCAGTTTTCCCCGGAATTAGTTTTTCAAGTGGAACTTGCCAAGATGCTACGATTTATGTATAACAAATATTTTTTCAAACTTTTATTAATAATGATTCAAATATTTTGATATAGAAAAATCAATTACCCGCAAACATAAATAAATCTCCTTTTATAATAAGAAATAATATTTGCCAAATTTTAACAATAATCTTGTGAATTGGGAAAAGCATTTTTATGAAGAAGAATTTTGTAATATTTCCTAGATTTTTCGTTCTAATTTTTCGTTAGTGGTTCGATTGTAACTTATTTTAGTTTTGAATCTTATTTTATAAATAAATACATAACTTAAATATTTAGTTTTATTTTATTACTAATGTTAGTTATATAAGTTATCAATTTATAAGATAACGTATAAGTGGATTATTTTCCTAATATTTTAGATAAGTTTCCTAAAATGTTTTGATAACTCGAAATGGATAAAAAGTAGTCAACAGACTTCTCAACTCCGGCCAAATTAGGCTAAAAATATATTTCATTTTTGATGATGCATTTCTAAAACTTCATCACAATTTCTTAGAAAAAGTAAACCTTTTGTGATAATATTATATGGTTCTTGTAATACTTGTAACCTATTATGACTAAGAAGTGATTTAAAAAAAAATCACGCCTAAGTTGATTATATTTGCGCGAATTCCGATGCCACAACGACCGATAATGGCCTTGACACCGTTATGGCGTACGGCGACAGCTGTGCGCTCACAACAAAGGCATTATTACATGATCCTTGATTCTTGATCCATGATTCTTGGTAACCGTGACGTATTTTGATATACTTTCTTAGCAAATATTACTGGAAATCGCAGGACCAATTATTACCCTATTGCCTATTTGTTTCTTCTAATTTGTAATTTCATTTTACCTTTTTATGTTCAAATTAAATTTTCAATTAAATGGTCAGCTCTGATCGTTCAGGAATACCTTTATATAGTTGTACAAATAAAAAAAACTACCACATGCTTTAATATTCATTAGATTTGTTACCAATATTTTTTTAGACCGTGTCACCGTTTTAGCACATGCGAAGTATTAAAAGGTTAAGAGGTAAATTTGATACAGCCTCCTCCACTGTTTCAAAATAATAATTCCTTTCAACAAAGTATCGACGCCATATTGCAGGGGTGCTCAAACGGTCGATCGCGATCGACTGGTCGATCGCGAGTGCTTTGGTTTGTTAAAAATGTTAGTTATTTAAGTTATCGTCTTGTAAGGTAACAAGTGAATTACTTAGCTAATATTTTAGATATCCTAAAAGGTTTTATGAATGCGAAATGCATAAGAAATAGTCAACATACTGCCGAATTACGGCAACGATTTTGCATTTTTCTGGGTCATGATAAACTGAAACCACAGGGTCTAATTATGGGAATGCAACCCCCGTGAAAGCCAAAACAATTTATTTTGAATACAATTCCTATTATAAATTCCTCTAAATATTTTAAAAAAATGAAAAGATATTGAATTTTTATTTTTTTTTACGAACAAATCATAAAAGATCAGAGAAATTACATTTAATCATTGTATTAAAGTAACTTTTTTGAGTAAACGAGTTGTTACACTCGCTGCCTTTTTTATTATTAATTCTATGCACATTATTAATGTGTATTTTTAAGTTTTATTTCCTAGAAAACAATTTGTTACACTCGCTGCACTCATTATGTCTGAATAATATCTAAAAATCCACTTATTTTCATTTTATATAAAAAACCACGAAAACATTATAAAACAAAAATGTCCGTGACAGACGTAATTTCGATGCAGCATTAAGATGAATAATTTTTGGAGTGATAGAAAAGAATAATTATTCGAATTTAGGGTTCTGTAACATCATGTCGAAATTTTTAAATGGTAAGAACAGATATTGTTTAGGAAAAATAAATAAAAAAAACGCACATCCTTAGATAACCAAGCTGTAGTTCAATTTAAATAAGAGAAATACTTTTGCTGCTAGCATTGACAGCATTAGATGTTTAAAATATTTATCGCCATATTTATCATATATCGGCCAGCCAGATTATGATTATAATTATTATATTTATTTATTCTTTTAAAGACATTTTACTTCCTTAATCTAGCAGCACTGAAAACATCTGTCAAATGACATTTCTAGAGTACTCTTCTGAACACGGCTGTAAACCAAAAGAACTGATAAATACTGCATGTGGCCGCATTTATTAAGTAAAATATTACTTTTATTTGTATTAATTTGTGTGTTCAAATGTTAAAATGTAAAAAAGACGTTACTATTTGTCAATAATGACGTTTAGGTAGATAGTTAGACCAATCTGCCAACATACGATCAACCTGCCCAATTATACTTAAACACCAAATATGGAGAGAAACGAAAATGGAACTTCTATTAAAATAGAACAAATCGATGACCATATCAGCAATAAACATGAGGAAGCCATTGATTGCAATTCATTCGAGTCTCGTTTTGACGGTAAACAAACGCCATCATGCAAGCATATTCTTGAAACCTCATTAAATCCCACTCGTTTTGGTAAAAGATGCGATTGTGTCCAAAAAGAAATGATAAAAACTGAGGATTGTGATTATTTTGAAGAAGAAAATACTAAATTTATTAAATCAGAAACAAATATGTCGAGTTTCCAACATTGTGTTAAAGAAGAATCAAATTTAAAATGTTATCGTCCAACACCACAAACCATGAAAATTCCCACTATAATATTGGAGAAAATCAATTTTACTTGTAGCAGTTGCAAGTGTACTATCGACAAACGCTGTTTGGTAAATATAGGGTTAAATAAACAAAATGAATCATATTTAATATGTTTGGATTGTAAAGAAAAACGAAAACATCGTTCAAAATTAAGTTATTGTTGTACCAAAGAACGGTGTAAATTAAAATATGTACAACAAAAAATAAGAAAATTTAAATGCAGTGATTGCCATCATACATTCTCACTTAAAGGAAATTTACAGTCACATATCAACGCAGTTCATCGGAAAATTAAACAATTTAAATGCAGTGTATGCGAATACACGACTGCATATAAACAACATTTACAAACCCATGTCGACGTAGTTCATCGAAATATTAAACAATATAAATGCAGTGAGTGCAATCACACGTGCTCACGTAAAGCACATTTACAGACCCATATCAACGCAGTTCATCGGAAAATTAAACAATTTAAATGCAGTGAGTGCGAATACACGACTGCATATAAACAACCATTACAGACCCATGTCGACGTAGTTCATCGAAATATTAAACAATTTAAATGCAGTGAGTGCGAATACACGACTGCATATAAACAACATTTACAGACCCATGTCGACGTAGTTCATCGAAATATTAAACAATTTAAATGCAGTGAGTGCGAATACACGACTGCATACAAGGAACAATTACAGACCCATATCGACGTAGTTCATCGAAATATTAAACAATTTAAATGCAGTGAGTGCGAATACACGACTGCATATAAACAACATTTACAGACCCATGTCGACGTAGTTCATCGAAATATTAAACAATTTAAATGCAGTGAGTGCGAATACACGACTGGATATAAACATCAATTACAGACCCATATCGACGTTGTTCATCGAAAAATTAAACAATTTAAATGCAGTGAGTGCGAATACACGACTGCATATAAACAACCATTACAGACCCATGTCGACGTAGTTCATCGAAATATTAAACAATTTAAATGCAGTGAGTGCGAATACACGACTGCATACAAGGAACAATTACAGACCCATATCGACGTAGTTCATCGAAATATTAAACAATTTAAATGCAGTGAGTGCGAATACACTACTGCATATAAGCAACAATTACAGACCCATATCGACGTTGTTCATCGAAAAATTAAGAAATTTAAATGCAGTGAGTGCGAACACACGAATGCTTATAAACATCAATTAAAGAATCATATCGATATAGTTCATCGGAAAATAAGACTATTTAAATGCAGTGAGTGCGAATACACGACTGCATATAAGCAACAATTACAGACCCATATCGACGTTGTTCATCGAAAAATTAAGAAATTTAAATGCAGTGAGTGCGAACACACGAATGCTTATAAACATCAATTAAAGAATCATATCGATATAGTTCATCGGAAAATAAGACTATTTAAATGCAGTGAGTGCGAATACACGACTGCATATAAGCAACAATTACAGACCCATATCGACGTAGTTCATCGGAAAATTAAGAAATTTAAATGCAATGAGTGCGAATACACAAGTTACCTTAAAGGAAATTTACAGGCCCATATTGACGTAGTTCATCGGAAAATTAAGAAATTTAAATGCAGTGAGTGCAATCACACATTCTCACTTAAAGGAAATTTACAGACCCATATCGACGTAGTTCATCGGAAAATAAGACAATTTAAATGCAGTGAGTGCAATCACTTGTGTTCAAGTAAAGCACATTTACAGACCCATATCGACGTAGTTCATCGAAAAATTAAGAAATTTAAATGCAGTGAGTGCAAACACACATTCTCACGCAAAGCAGATTATAAGAAACATATCGACGTAGTTCATCGGAAAATTAAAAAATTTAAATGCGGTGAGTGCAATCACACATTCTCAAGTAAAGCATATTTACAGACCCATATCGACATAGTTCATCAAAACATTAAACAATTTAAATGCAGTGAGTGCGACTACATGACTGCATATAAGCAACAATTACAGAACCATATCGATATAGTTCATCATAAAATTATAAAATAATTAATATAAAGTGCACTAATATTAATATAAGTGCAGTGCAGTGTCACAAGTTCACTGAAGTCAGATTTACAGACCCATATTCACTTCATAAAAAAAAATTCATATCATAAGAAATTTATCATAAGAAATTTTTAAATACAGCGAATAAGAAAACACGAATGCATTTATAAACCGAGTTCAGAACTATATCGATATAATTCATGGAAAAATAGAAAATTTAAATGTAGTGAGTGCGAACCGAATACTTCACCTAAAGTATATTTACAAATCCATATCGTATTTCATAATAAAACATTCAAATGCAATAAGTGCATATAAGCAACTGTTACAGTATCATTATAAAGTGTGTTTTTTTTAGAGGCGTGGTTTTCAAGAAGAGATAAAACGCATATAATTTGATGTTATGGCTAAGAATTTAGTTTTATTATAAAGATAAGGGTTTGCCATTATGTTTTAAAAATGATTTCGGGTAAGTGGCCGCCGCGGCTGACTCGAACAAATTCCAGCCGAGAGGCCCAATTTTCAACCACTTTTTGCAGCAAGTTGGGCCGTATGTCAGCAATAACGCGCCGAATATTCTCTTCCAAGGCGTTAATCGTGTCCGGCTTATCTGCGTAGACAAGCGACTTCAGATAACCCCACAAAAAATAGTCCAGCGGTGTTAAATCGCACGATCTTGGAGGCCACGCCACGTTGTTCAGGAGTCAGTCTATTCATTATAAAATGGCAAACCAAACTGAGCATAAATCAAGTGACAGCTGTCAAAAACACCAACTACGAAAAAAGTAGTGCCAGATTGTAAACCACGCCTCTAAAAAAAACATCCCTTTAGATACAACCATCGTACAGTTAGGTATATATTTTAAATAATGCTAGTGCGATACCAGTCGATACAAAAAAGTAAAGACCAATGCAATACTATTAAATATGAAATATTTCAAACCATCATGGTATATTTAAAGTTCAGTTAAATCAATGTCAAAAAGTTAATAATAATTACTTTTGTCTATATTTTCTATGCATAAATTATCTATAAGTATCATTTCAGCTATATCATAAATGATTTTTATTATAAGTAATATTGAATATATTTTTTGCATAAATGTATTTATTATTGATGTTACATTTGGGCTGCGTCTAGCGTAGGGTAGGATAAATAATTGAAGACTTGGTTATCCTATGTTTGATTTCTTTGAGTTAGGTCACCAAAAATTATGTTAGGCTGAGAAGTTGACCTTAACTTCTAACATTTATGAAAAATTGAACAGTTAAAACGTATTTGGTTAACCTTAAACAGGCAGAATTTAATGCACAGAACTTTAGTTGTTTTTTTTTAGTTTTTAGGTTGTAGGCTTAATTTGAAACGGTTCTGTTTTGTAAAATTTATTTTATTTTATTATTTTTGTAAACATATCTTACTATTTAGGGTCACGTTAGAGGGCAGTAGTCTACATTTATTATGTATTCACAAAAGCGCTGCGTCTGAACTGCTGTTCACGATCCGCTAACCAAATAGGCCACAATAGTTTACTTTTACTATACGATTCAGAAAGCAGTTTTCTCCGGAATTAGTTTTTCACGTGGGACTTGCCAATGTGCTACGATTTATGTATAACAAATATCTTTTCAAACTTTTGTTAATAATGATTCAAATATTTTGGTATAGAAAAATCAATTATCCGCAAACATAAATAAATCTCCTTTTATAATAAGAAATAATATTTGTCAAATTTTAACAATAATGTTGTGAATTGGGAAAAGCATTTTTATGAAGAAGAATTTTGTAATATTTCCTAGATTTTTCGTTCTAATTCGTAAATAAGCTGTTTTTTGTCATTAGTAGTTTGATTGTTACTTAATTTAGTTTTGAATCTTATTTTATAAATAAATACTTAACTTCAAATTTAGTTTTATTTTATTACTAATGTTAGTTATATAAGTTTGCAATTTATAAGGTAACGTATAAGTGGATTATTTTCCTAATATTTTAGATAAGTTTCCTAAAATGTTTTGATAACTCGAAATGGATAAAAAGTAGTCAACAGACTTCTCAACTCCGGCCAAATTAGGCTAAAAATATATTTCATTTTTGATGATGCATTTTTAAAACTTCATCACAATTTCTGAGAAAAAGTAAACCTTTTGTGATAATATTATACGGTTCTTGTAATACGCACGACAGCCGATCGACGTGGCCGCGGCGAGGCCAATGGCTGCGCGTTGCGGACACTCTATCGTTGCCGCTTATAAAAAAGGTAATTTGCACCAATGTTTTTATGAGAATAATAAAATTGTGTTTGGATTATTGTTACTAAAAGTTTAAAAGGTAAATTTGATACAGCCTCCTCCACTGTTTCAAAATAATAATTGCTTTCAACAAAGTATCGACGCCATATTGGGATTAAATAACAAATTGTGATTGCCAGATCGCTTTGCTTTTAAATCGGATTCGAGTTGATCCCTTAATAATGAACAGATTATAATTTCATTAGTGTTGCCAACACAGCTTCTGAGGTTTCGTTGGAAAATGGATTCCAAATTTGGCCACACAAACAGATTCGTTGAGGGAATATTGCGGATGAAATTGCGAAAACATGCCAATAATGAAGCATTTTGGAAATCAGATCAAAAACATCTGACCAACATCTGCACTCTAGGATACTATGACCCAGATGATAGAACCTTTAGAGAACGAGATGTAGATTAGCAAAAAATATTCGAAAGAAGATGAGGATATTACCAAGGTGGAAAAGGGAATATATAAAGACTACTGGTCAGCACAGTCAGCAATTACAAAGTATTTCATGAGGCATTCAAAGTGTCCTTTTGAGAGGCAGTCAAATAGCAATCCAACGTGTTCCAACGAGGGTCATCCGGGTATTGTTGCTATGAAATCACGTCTTCGAACTAAAGTATGCTGGCCGAAGATTGACAAAGATGCAGAGAATAGGGTAAAAGCCTGTAAGGGATGTAGTCTGGTTTCAGCCCCTAATCGACCAAACCCGATGAAGCGAAGAGAGCTTCCCGTTGAACCTTGGATAGATTTAGGGCCACTGCCAAGTGGAGATTATCGCTTTGTTATCGTCGATTACTGCAGCCGCTATAAAGAAATTAATATTACTAAATCTATCACAACAGATGAAACATCTGAAACATATTGAAAGAAATATTCTCGAGATTAGGTTACAATGAGGGCTGATAACGGAAGAAGTTTACAAATGAAGAATTTGACATATTGTTTATAAATTAATTTAATTAGTGAGCGTTGTGTTGTCAGATGATCAAATATAATACTGAAATATTTATCTAATAATTTACTGACTATATTGCTTTTAACAAACAATATATAGAAATGATTTGACATATGGACAAATGGTTTGACATTGGCAAATGAAATGAAAATATTATTAGGGCTCTGACTCTGTAAATACCTCTGGGTCATGATAAACTGAAACCACAGGGTCTAATTATGGGAATGCAACCCCCGTGAAAGCCAAAACAATTTATTATGAATACAATTCCTATTATAAATTCCTCTGTATATTTTTAAAAAATTAAAAGTATTTGAATTTTTATTTTTTTGACGAACACATCATGGACTATATGGCAGAACAATTGTGTAATTTAATTGCACCAGTCGCGGCATTTTAACCATTATTAAATACTTATAAGAGATCAGAGAAATTACATTTAATCATCGTATTAAAGTAACTTTTTTGAGTAAACGAGTTGTTACACTCACTGCCTTTTTTATTATTAATTCTATGCACATTATCAATGTGTATTTTTAAGTTTTATTTCCTAGAAAACAATTTGTTACGCTCGCTGCACTCATTATGTCTGAATAATATCTAAAAATCCACTTATTTTTATTTTATATAAAAAACCACGAAAACATTATAAAACAAAAATGTCCGTGACAGACGTAATTTCGATGCAGAATTAAGATAAATAATTTTTGGAGTGATAGAAAAGAATAATTATTCGAATTTAGGGTTCTGTAACATCATGACGAAATTTTTAAATGGTAAGAACAGATATTGTTTAGGAAAAATAAATAAAAAAAACGCACATCCTTAGATAACCAAGCTGTAGTTTAATTTAAATAAGAGAAATACTTTTGCTGCTAGCATTGACAGCATTAGATGTTTAAAATATTTATCGCCATATTTATCATTAATCGGCCAGCAAGATTATGATTATATTTATTTATTCTTTATAGATATTTTACTTCCTTAATCTAGCAGCACTGTAAACATCTGTCAAAATGACATTTCTAGAGTACTCTTCTGAACACGGTTGTAAACCGAAACAACTGATTTAAATAATGTATGTGGCTCTAATTGCTCAATAAAGAAAAAGAATATTTAATTTGTGTGTTCAAATTATATAATCGTATAAATTTATAATAGTATAATTTATATAATGGTATAATTTAGGTTAGGTTGTGTTAGTTTACCATACGATCAACCTGCCCAATTATACTTAAACAGCAACTATGGAGAGAAACGAAAATGAAAGTTCTATTAAAATAGAACAAATTGATGACCATATCAGCAATAATAACGAGGAAGCCATTGATTGCAATTCATTCGACTCTCGTTTTGACGGTAAACAAACGCCATCATGCAAGCATATTCTTGAAACCTCATTAAATCCCACTCGTTTTGGTAAAAGATGCGATTGTGTCCAAAAAGAAATGATAAAAACTGAGGATTGTGATTATTTTGAAGAAGAAAATACTAAATTTATGAAATTAGAACCAAATATGTCGAGTTTCCAACATTGTGTTAAAGCAGAATCAAATTTAAAATGTTATCGTCCAACACCACAAAACATGAAAATTCCCACTTTAATATTGAAGAAAACCGATTTAACTTGTGGCAGTTGTAAGTCTACCCTCGATAAAAGTTGTTTGGTAAATATAGGGTTAAATAAACAAAATGAATCATATTTAATATGTTTGGATTGTACAGAAAAACGAAAAAATCGTTCAAAATTAGGTTATTGTTGTACCAAGGAACGGTGTAAATTGAAATATGTACAACAAAAAATAAGAAAATTTAAATGCAGTGATTGCAATCACACGTGCTTACTTAAAGGAAATTTACAGACCCATATCGACGTAGTTCATCGGAAAATTAAACAATTTAAATGCAGTGATTGCGAATACATGACTGCATATAAGCGACAATTACAGACCCATATTGACGTAGTTCATCGGAAAATTAAGAAATTTAAATGCAGTGAGTGCAATCACACATTCTCACGCAAAGCACATTTACAGAGACATATCGACGTAGTTCATCGGAAAATTAAACAATTTAAATGCAGTGAGTGCGAATACACGTGCTCACATAAAACAAATTTACAGACCCATATCGACGTAGTTCATCGGAAAATTAAACAATTAAAATGCAGTGAGTGCGAATACACGACTGCATATAAGCAACAATTACAGACCCATATCGACGTAGTTCATCGGAAAATTAAGAAATTTAAATGCAGTGAGTGCAATCACTCATGCTCAAGTAAAGCACATTTACAGACCCATATCGACGTAGTTCATCGAAAAATTAAGAAATTTAAATGCAGTGAGTGCAAAAACTCATGCTCAAGTAAAGCACATTTACAGACCCATATCGACGTAGTTCATCGGAAAATGAAGAAATTTAAATGCAGTGATTGCAATCACACATTCTCACGCAAACCACATTTACAGAGACATATCGACGTAGTTCATCGGAAAATTAAACAATTTAAATGCAGTGAGTGCGAATACACGTGCTCACATAAAACAAATTTACAGACCCATATCGACGTAGTTCATCGGAAAATTAAACAATTTAAATGCAGTGATTGCGAATACATGACTGCATATAAGCGACAATTACAGACCCATATTGACGTAGTTCATCGGAAAATTAAGAAATTTAAATGCAGTGAGTGCAATCACACATTCTCACGCAAAGCACATTTACAGAGACATATCGACGTAGTTCATCGGAAAATTAAACAATTTAAATGCAGTGAGTGCGAATACACGTGCTCTCATGTAACAAATTTACAGACCCATATCGACGTAGTTCATCGGAAAATTAAACAATTAAAATGCAGTGAGTGCGAATACACGACTGCATATAAGCAACAATTACAGACCCATATCGACGTAGTTCATCGGAAAATTAAGAAATTTAAATGCAGTGAGTGCAATCACTCATGCTCAAGTAAAGCACATTTACAGACCCATATCGACGTAGTTCATCGAAAAATTAAGAAATTTAAATGCAGTGAGTGCAAACACTCATGCTCAAGTAAAGCACATTTACAGACCCATATCGACGTAGTTCATCGGAAAATGAAGAAATTTAAATGCAGTGAGTGCAATCACACATTCTCACGCAAACCACATTTACAGAGACATACAGGGTGCCCCAAGCTTATAGGACAAAAAAAAAACAGCTAATAGGTCTTACGATTTCTAGTATTATTTGTTAAGAAACTATATCAAAATTCATTATGGTTTTCGAGAAAAAAAATGTTGAAGTTTCTTTTTATTTTCAGGGTCGAGCATGTAAAGCGACTACACGCTCGACCCTGAAACATGCGGAAACTTTCGAAGTGCCCTAAGCGGAATTAAGCGGATCAGTGTGTCATCAGACGCTGTGAGAGGGCGACGTGTGGCTTTTGTCGCGCGCGCGTTCCGATAATACGTAATAATATGCGACGGACAAAACAAAATCCTTAATTAATAGGGATTGCCCATGCATTAGTGGCAGTAAACTTTTGTCAGTATGTCTAAGTACGTGTAAATACGTGTTCACCATCAGACGGCCCCACAGATCACAAGTTTGCCAACGCCCGAAGGCCGACGGTTCGAAGGTCGGCTGTTTTTTGCAGGCAGAATACCTAACTGTCTACCACCGTGTGTAATCAGTGAAGTGTGCCACAATGTGTGTGTTGTGTTACAATGTGTTGTGTGTGACAATGTGTTATTTAATCTTTTTATGTCTATTTATTTGTGAGTTTTCTATACTGAAAAAAGAACCGTGAATCGGCAAGTACCTACTTTTATTATGGATTGTTTTTCTTTATAACTCCAGGAGTTAGTTATATGAGTATAAGTTACGTTCTTTCTATGGCTTTATTGTTAATATTAACTTCGTTTTGAAAACAAATTTAACGTAGTATAGTCGGGATGACGGCGCGTCCGGTCGGTGCATGGCCTCGGCGCTGGCACGTTCAGGTAAGAAGGGGTTGGGGAGAGGGGGGGAAGGACCTCTTATCCCGAGCGGTGCGAATATAATTATGATTTTACACAAATTTAGTTTAAAAAATAATTAATTTGGGTATCAAATATTTTTGCATTTTTTTATATAATTTCTTACTCGTAACAGGGAACATATACACCCCCTTAAATTTTTGTCTATGATCTTGGGACACCCTGTATAGACGTTGTTCATAGGAAAATAAGAAAATTTAAATGCAGTGAGTGTGAATACAGGTATGCATATAAGCAACAATTACAGAACCATATCGATATAGTTCATAATAAAATTATAAAATGATTAATATTTAAATGCACTGAGTGTAGTGTCACCGAAGTCAGATTTACAGACCCATATCTATACACTTCATAAAATATTAAGAAAATTTTAAATACAGCGAATAAGAAAACAAGATTGCATTTATAAAAAGAGTTCAGACTATATCGATATAATTCACGGAAAAAATAGAAAATTTAAATGTAGTGAGTGCGAACCGAATACTTCATCTAAAGTATATTTACAAAACCATTTTGTATTTCATAATAAAACATTCAAATGCAATAAGTGCATATAAGCAACTGTTACAGTATTATTATAGATACAGCCATCGTATATTTAGGTATATATTTTAAATAATGCTAGTGCGATACCAGTCGATACAAAAAAGTAAATTAATAATGCAATGCTGTTAATTATCAAACATTTTAAAGCATCATGGTATATTTAAAGTTCAGATAAATCAATGTCAAAATGTTAATTATAATTAATTACTTAGTCTATATTTTCTATGCATAAGTTATCTATAAGTATTATTTCAGCTATATTATAAATTAATATTATTTATTATAAGTAATGTTGAATATATTTTTTGCATAAATGTATTATTGATGTTACATTTGGGCTGCGTCTAGCGTAGGGTAGGATAAATAATTGAAGACTTGGTTATCCTATGTTTGATTTCTTTGAGTTAGGTCACCAAAAATTATGTTAGGCTGAGAAGTTGACCTTAACTTCTAACATTTATGAAAAATTGAACAGTTAAAACGTATTTGGTTAACCTTAAACAGGCAGAATTTAATGCACAGATCTTTAGTTGTTTTTGTTTAGTTTTTAGGTTGTAGGCTTAATTTGAAACGGTTCTGTTTCTAAAATTTATTTTATTTTATTATTTTTTAAAACAAATATTACTATTTAGGGTCACGTTAGAGGGCAGTAGTCTATATTTATTATGTATTCACAAAAGCGCTGCGTCTGAACCGCTGTTCACGATCCGTTAACCAAATAGCCCACAATAGTTTACTTTTACTATACGATTCAGAAAGCAGTTTTCCCTGGAATTAGTTTTTCACGTGGGATTTGCCAAGATGCGACGATTTATTTATGAAAAATATTTTTTAAACTTTTGTTAATAATGATTCAAGTATTTTGGTATAGAAAAATCATTTACCCGCAAACATAAATAAATCTCCTATTATAATAAGAAATAATATTTGCCAAATTTTAACAATAATGTTGTGAATTGGGAAAAGCATTTTTATAAAGAAGAATTTTGTAATATTTCCTAGATTTTTCGTTCTAATTTTTCGTTAGTATTTCGATTCTAACTTATTTTAGTTTTGAAACTTATTTTATAAATAAATACATAACTTCAATATTTAGTTTTATTTTATTACTAATGTTAGTTATATAAGTTATCAATTTATAAAGTAACGTATAAGTGGATTATTTTCCTAATATTTTAGATAAGTTTCCTAAAATGTTTTGATAACTCGAAATGGATAAAAAGTAGTCAACAGACTTCTCAACTCCGGCCAAATTAGGCTAAAAATATATTTCATTTTTGATGATGCATTTTTAAAACTTCATCACAATTTCTGAGAAAAAGTAAACCTTTTGTGATAATATTATACGGTTCTTGTAATACGCACGACAGCCGATCGACGTGGCCGCGGCGAGGCCAATGGCTGCGCGTTGCGGACACTCTATCGTTGCCGCTTATAAAAAAGGTAATTTGCACCAATGTTTTTATGAGAATAATAAAATTGTGTTTGGATTATTGTTACTAAAAGTTTAAAAGGTAAATTTGATACAGCCTCCTCCACTGTTTCAAAATAATAATTGCTTTCAACAAAGTATCGACGCCATATTGGGATTAAATAACAAATTGTGATTGCCAGATCGCTTTGCTTTTAAATCGGATTCGAGTTGATCCCTTAATAATGAACAGATTATAATTTTATTAGTGTTGCCAACACAGCTTCTGAGGTTTCGTTGGAAAATGGATTCCAAATTTGGCCACACAAACAGATTCGTTGAGGGAATATTGCGGTTGAAATTGCGAAAACATGCCAATAATGAAGCATTTTGGAAATCAGATCAAAAACATCTGACCAACATCTGCACTCTAGGATACTATGACCCAGATGATAGAACCTTTAGAGAACGAGATGTAGATTAGCAAAAAATATTCGAAAGAAGATGAGGATATTACCAAGGTGGAAAAGGGAATATATAAAAACTACTGGTCAGCACAGTCAGCAATTACAAAGTATTTCATGAGGCATTCAAAGTGTCCTTTTGAGAGGCAGTGAAATAGCAATCCTCTGAAGTTACGCCAACGTGTTCCAACGAGGGTCATCCGGGTATTGCTGCTATGACATCACGTCTTCGAACTAAAGTATGCTGGCCGAAGATTGACAAAGATGCAGAGAATAGGGTAAAAGCCTGTAAGGGATGTAGTCTGGTTTCAGCCCCTAATCGACCAAACCCGATGAAGCGAAGAGAGCTTCCCGTTGAACCTTGGATAGATTTAGGGCCACTGCCAAGTGGAGATTATCTCTTTGTTATCGTCGATTACTGCAGCCGCTATAAAGAAATTAATATTACTAAATCTATCACAACAGATGAAACATCTGAAACATATTGAAAGAAATATTCTCGAGATTAGGTTACAATGAGGGCTGATAACGGAAGAAGTTTACAAATGAAGAATTTGACATATTGTTTATAAATTAATTTAATTAGTGAGCGTTGTGTTGTCAGATGATGAAATATAATACTGAAATATTTATCTAATAATTTACTGACTATATTGCTTTTAACAAACAATATATAGAAATGATTTGACATATGGACAAATGGTTTGACATTGGCAAATGAAATGAAAATATTATTAGGGCTCTGACTCTGTAAATACCTCGGGGTCATGATAAACTGAAACCACGGGGTCTAATTATGGGAATGCAACCCCCGTGAAAGCCAAAACAATTTATTGTGAATACAATTCCTATTATAAATTACTATGTATATTTTAGAAAAATGAAAAGTATTTGAATTTATATTTTTTTTTTACGAACAAATCATGGACTTTATGGCAGAACAATTGTGTAATTTAATTGCATCAGTCGCGGCATTTTAACCATTATTAAATACTTATAAGAAATCAGAGAAATTACATTTAAACATCGTATTAAAGTAACTTTTTTGAGTAACGAGTTATTTCACTCGCTGCCTTTTATTATTAATTCTATGTGTATTTTTAAGTTTTATTTTCTAGAAAACAATTTGTTACGCTCGCTGCACTCATTATGTCTGAATAATATCTAAAAATCCACTTATTTTTATTTTATATAGAAAACCACGAAAACATTATAAAACAAAAATGTCTGTGACAGACGTAATTTCGATGCAGCATTTAGATGAATAATTTTTGGAGTGATAGAAAAGAATAATTATTCGAATTTCAGGGTTCTGAAACATCATGACGAAATTTTTAAATGCTAAGAACAGATAATATTGTTTAGGAAAAATAAATAAGAAAAAAGTACATCCTTAGATAACCAAGCTGTAGTTCAATTTAAATAAGAGAAATACTTTTGCTGCTAGCATTGACAGCATTAAGTGTTTAAAATAGTTATCGCCATATTTATCATATATCGGCCAGCCAGATTATGATTATAATTATTATATTTATTTATTCTTATATAGATATTTTACATCCATAATCTGGCAGCACTGTAACCATCTGTCAAAATGACATTTCTAGAGTACTCTTCTGAACACGGCTGTAAACCGAAACAACTGATATAAATAATGTATGTGGCGCTAATTGCCCAATAAAGAAAAAAATATTTAATTTGTGTGTAAATTATATAATCGTATAAATTAATAATAGTATTTTTATATAATGGAATAATTTAGGTTAGGTTAGGTTAGTTTACCATACGATCAACCTGCCCAATTATACTTAAACAGCAAATATGGAGAGAAACGAAAATGCAACTTCTATTAAAATAGAACAAATTGATGACCATATCAGCAATAAACACGAGGAAGCCATTGATTGCAATTCATTCGACTCTCGTTTTGACGGTAAACAAACGCCATCATGCAAGCATATTTTTGAAACCTCATTAAATCCCACAAGTTTTGGTAAAAGATGCGATTGTGTCCAAAAAGAAATGATAAAAACTGAGGATTGTGATTATTTTGAAGAAGAAAATACTAAATTTATTAAATTAGAAACAAATATGTCGAGTTTCCAACATTGTGTTAAAGCAGAATCAAATTTTAAATTTTATGGTCCAACACCACAAACCATGAAAATTCCCACTTTGATATTGAAGAGAATCGATTTTACTTGTAACAGTTGCAAGTGTACTATCGATAAACGCTGTTTGGTAAATTTAGGGTTAAATAAACAAAATGAATCATATTTACTATGTTTGGATTGTAAAGTTAAACGAAAAAATCGTTCAAAATTAACATCTTATCGTACCAAAGAACGGTTTGAATTAAAATATGATATATGTTCACGTAAATCACGTTTACGCAAATATATCGCTTCAGTAAATGAAATAATAAAACAATTTAAATGCAGTGAGTGCGAATACACAAGTTCCCTTAAAGGAAATTTAAAGACCCATATCGACGTAGTTCATCGGAAAATTAAGAAATTTAAATGCAATGAGTGCGAATACACGTGCTCACTTAAAACAAATTTACAGACCCATATTGACGTAGTTCATCGAAAAATTAAGAAATTTAAATGCAGTGAGTGCAAACACACATTCTCACGTAAAGCAGATTTAAAGAAACATATCGACGTAGTTCATCGGAAAATTAAGAAATTTAAATGCAGTGAGTGCAAACACACATTCTCACGTAAAACATGTTTACAGACCCATATCGACGTAGTTCATCGAAAAATTAAGAAATTTAAATGCAGTGAGTGCAGTCAAACATTCTCACGTAAAGCAGATTTAAAGAAACATATCGACGTAGTTCATCGGAAAATTAAGAAATTTAAATGCAGTGAGTGCAATCACACATTCTCATGCAAAGCACATTTACAGAGACATATAGACGTAGTTCATCGGAAAATCAAACAATTTAAATGCAGTGAGTGCGAATACACGTGCTCAAATAAAACATATTTACAGACCCATATTGACGTTGTTCATAGGAAAATAAGAAAATTTAAATGCAGTGAGTGCGAATACACGTTTGCTTATAAACATCAACTACAGAACCATATCGACGTAGTTCATCGGAAAATTAAGAAATTTAAATGCAGTGAGTGCAATCACACATTCTCATGCAAAGCACATTTACATAGACATATAGACGTAGTTCATCGGAAAATCAAACAATTTAAATGCAGTGAGTGCGAATACACGTGCTCAAATAAAACATATTTACAGACCCATATTGACGTTGTTCATAGGAAAATAAGAAAATTTAAATGCAGTGAGTGCGAATACACGTTTGCTTATAAACATCAACTACAGAACCATATCGACGTAGTTCATCGGAAAATTAAGAAATTTAAATGCAGTGAGTGCAAACACACATTCTCACGTAATGCAGATTTAAAGAAACATATCGACGTAGTTCATCGGAAAATTAAGAAATTTAAATGCAGTGAGTGTGAATACATAACTGCATATAAGCAACAATTACAGAACCATATCGATATAGTTCATCATAAAATTATAAAATGATTAATATTTAAATGCACTGAGTGTAGTGTCACCGAAGTCAGATTTACAGACCCATATCTATACACTTCATAAAATATTAAGAAAATTTTAAATACAGCGAATAAGAAAACAAGATTGCATTTATAAAAAGAGTTCAGACTATATCGATATAATTCACGGAAAAAATAGAAAATTTAAATGTAGTGAGTGCGAACCGAATACTTCATCTAAAGTATATTTACAAAACCATTTTGTATTTCATAATAAAACATTCAAATGCAATAAGTGCATATAAGCAACTGTTACAGTATTATTATAGATACAACCATCGTATATATAGTTAGGTATATATTTTAAATAATGCTAGTGCGATACCAGTCGATACAAAAAAGTAAATTAATAATGCAATGCTGTTAATTATCAAACATTTTAAAGCATCATGGTATATTTAAAGTTCAGATAAATCAATGTCAAAATGTTAAATATAATTAATTACTTAGTCTATATTTTCTATGCATAATTTATCTATAAGTATCATATCAGCTATATCATAAATGATTGTTATTATAAGTAATGTGAATATATTTTTTTCATTAATGTATTATTGATGTTACATTTGGGCTGCGTTTAGCGTAGGGTAGGATAAATAATTGAAGACTTGGTTATCCTATGTTTGATTTCTTTGAGTTAGGTCACTAAAAATTATGTTAGGGTGAGCAGTTGACCTTAACTTCTAACATTTATGAAAAATTGAACAGTTAAAACGTATTTGGTTAACCTTAAACAGGCAGAATTTAATGCACAGATCTTTAGTTGTTTTTGTTTAGTTTTTAGGTTGTAGGCTTAATTTGAAACGGTTCTGTTTCTAAAATTTATTTTATTTTATTATTTTTTAAAACAAATATTACTATTTAGGGTCACGTTAGAGGGCAGTAGTCTATATTTATTATGTATTCACAAAAGCGCTGCGTCTGAACAGCTGTTCACGATCCGTTAACCAAATAGCCCACAATAGTTTACTTTTACTATACGATTCAGAAAGCAGTTTTCCCCGGAATTAGTTTTTCACGTGGGATTTGCCAAGATGCGACGATTTATGTATGAAAAATATTTTTTAAACTTTTGTTAATAATGATTCAAGTAATTTGGTATAGAAAAATCATTTACCCGCAAACATAAATAAATCTCCTATTATACCTATTATAATAAGAAATAATATTTGTCAAATTTTAACAATAATGTTTTGAATTGGGAAAAGCATTTTTATGAAGAAGAATTTTGTAATATTTCCTAGATTTTTCGTTTTAATATTTAAGCTGGCTTTTTGTCATTAGTAGTTTGATTGTTACTTAATTTAGTTTTGAAACTTATTTTATAAATAAATACATAACTTCAATATTTAGTTTTATTTTATTACTAATGTTAGTTATATAAGTTATCAATTTATAAGGTAACTTATAAGTGGATTATTTTCCTAATATTTTAGATAAGTTTCCTAAAATGTTTTGATAACTCGAAATGGATAAAAAGTAGTCAACAGACTTCTCAACTCCGGCCAAATTAGGCCAAATATATATATCATTTTTGATAATGCATTTCTAAAACTTCATCATAATTTCTGAGAAAAAGTAAACCTTTTGTGATAATATTATACGGTTCTTGTAATAGGCACGACAGCCGATCGACGTGGCCGCGGCGAGGCCAATGGTAGCCGCTTATAAAAAAGGTAATTTGCACCAATGTTTTAATGAGAATAATAAAATTGTGTTTGGATTATTGTTACTAAAAGGTTAAAAGGTAAATTTGATACAGCCTCCTCCACTGTTTCAAAATAATAATTGCTATCAACAAAGTATCGACGCCATCTTGGGATTAAATAATAAATTGTGATTGCCAGATCGCTTTGCTTTTAAATCGGATTCGAGTTGATCCCTTGATAATAAACAGATTATAATTTCATTAGTGTTGCCAACACAGCTTCTGAGGTTTCGTTGGAAAATGGATTCCAAATTTGGCCACACAAACAGATTCGTTGAGGGAATATTGCGGATTAAATTGGGAAAACATGCCAATAATGAAGCATTTTGGAAATCAGATCAAAAACATCTGACCAACATCTGCACTCTAGGATACTATGACCCAGATGATAGAACACAGCTTTTAGCAGATGCAAGCCCTGTTGGCAAGGTCTGGGTGCCGTTTTAATATAGCTTGACTCAAGTGGTCCTAGAATGATAGCATATGGTGCTGACTGCGAAGAGAGGTTTTGTCACCCTGAGATGGAAGCCTTAGCGCTGGTGTGGGCAAATTTTAAAATTTACCTATTTGGGAAAAAAGAGTTCGAGTTAATTGGGGATCATAAACCACTAGAAATTATCTTTGGACCAAGCTCAAAACCGCGTGTCAGAATTTATTTATTTATTTATTTTATCCATATAACAATACAGTACGTACAAAGTACATAAATAAAGAAAGATAAATTGAAAGATTGAGGTAATTGAAAGATGGGTTCTAAGACTGCAGTCATATAATAACAAAGTGGTATATCGTCCAGGAAAAACTAATATAGGAGACCCTTTATCAAACCTTTTGAGAACGAGATGTAGATTAGCAAAAAATATTCGAAAGAAGATGAGGATATTACCAAGGTGGAAAAGGGAATATATAAAGACTACTGGTCAGCACAGTCAGCAATTACAAAGTATTTCATGAGGCATTCAAAGTGTCCTTTTGAGAGGCAGTGAAATAGCAATCCAACGTGTTCCAACGAGGGTCTTCCGGGTATTGTTGCTATGAAATCACGTCTTCGAACTAAAGTATGCTGGCCGAAGATTGACAAAGATGCAGAGAATAGGGTAAAAGCCTGTAAGGGATGTAGTCTGGTTTCAGCCCCTAATCGACCAAACCCGATGAAGCGAAGAGAGCTTCCCGTTGAACCTTGGATAGATTTAGGGCCACTGCCAAGTAAAGATTATCTCTTTGTTATCGTCGATTACTGCAGCCGCTATAAAGAAATTAATATTACTAAATCTATCACAACAGATGAAACATCTGAAACATTTTGAAAGAAATATTCTCGAGATTAGGTTATCCGTTTACAATGAGGGCTGATAACGGAAGAAGTTTACAAATGAAGAATTTGACATATTGTTTATAAATTAATTTAATTAGTGAACGTTTTGTTGTCAGATGATGAAATATAATACTGAAATATTTATCTAATAATTTACTGACTATATTGCTTTTAACAAACATTTAATATATAGAAATGATTTGACATATGGTTGGCAATCTCAGTATATTTATTTTTTTTCTCTTATGAATTACTTTAATATTTAGTAATATAATATTGTTATAATTATAAATGTACTGACCCTGTATTGCTTTTAATATTCATTTAATTAAAATAAATGTTTAGATATATTGTTGGCAAATGTAAAGACTGCTGTCTGTCACATGTTGATATTAAAACTTTACAAAATTTGATAGATACCTACCTATAAATATATATATATAAATAGATAACATATATTATTAAAAAAAAACGTTCGCCTCTAGATAATCAACTTGTGTGTAAGAGTTTAATTTAAATCATATATCAGCCAGCCACAATATAATTATTATCTTTTTTTTTTCATAGCTATTTTACATCCATATTCTGGCAGCACTCTAAACACCTGTCAAAATGACGTTTCTGGACATCGCTTTTGAACAAGGCTGTAAACATTGATATAGGCTGTGAAGTGAAAACCAAAACAACTGATAAATACTGCATGTGGCTGTATTTAATAAGTAAAATATTCCTTTCCTAATATTTAAAAATAAATTTTCTTTTCTTTGTTTTAATTTGTGTGTTCAAATGTTAAAATATAAAAAGGACGTTACTATTTGTCAATAATGACGTTTAGGTAGATAGTTAGACCAATCTGCCAACATACGATCAACCTGCCCAATTATACTTGAACAGCAACTATGGAGAGAAACGAAAATGCAACTTCTATTAAAATAGAACAAATTGATGACCATATCAGCAATAAACATGAGGAAGCCATTGATTGCAATTCATTCGACTCTCGTTTTGACGGTAAACAAACGCCATCATGCAAGCATATTCTTGAAACCTCATTAAATCCCACTCGTTTTGGTAAAAGATGCGATTGTGTCCAAAAAGAAATGATAAAAACTGAGGATTGTGATTATTTTGAAGAAGAAAATACTAAATTTATGAAATTAGAACCAAATATGTCGAGTTTCCAACATTGTGTTAAAGCAGAATCAAATTTAAAATGTTATCGTCCAACACCACAAAACATGAAAATTCCCACTATAATATTGGAGAAAATCAATTTTACTTGTAGCAGTTGCAAGTTTACTATCGACAAACGCTGTTTGGTAAATATAGGGTTAAATAAACAAAATGAATGATATTTAATATGTTTGGATTGTACAGAAAAACGAAAAAATCGTTCAAAATTAGGTTATTGTTGTACCAAGGAACGGTGTAAATTGAAATATGTACAACAAAAAATAAGAAAATTTAAATGCAGTGATTGCAATCACACGTGCTCACTTAAAGGAAATTTACAGACCCATATCGACGTAGTTCATCGGAAAATTAAACAATTTAAATGCAGTGATTGCGAATACACGAATGCATATAAGCAACAATTACAGACCCATATTGACGTAGTTCATCGGAAAATTAAGAAATTTAAATGCAGTGAGTGCAATCACACATTCTCACGCAAAGCACATTTACAGAGACATATCGACGTAGTTCATCAGAAAATTAAACAATTTAAATGCAGTGAGTGCGAATACACGTGCTCACATAAAACAAATTTACAGACCCATATCGACGTAGTTCATCGGAAAATTAAACAATTTAAATGCAGTGATTGCGAATACATGACTGCATATAAGCGACAATTACAGACCCATATTGACGTAGTTCATCGGAAAATTAAGAAATTTAAATGCAGTGAGTGCAATCACACATTCTCACGCAAAGCACATTTACAGAGACATATCGACGTAGTTCATCGGAAAATTAAACAATTTAAATGCAGTGAGTGCGAATACACGTGCTCACATAAAACAAATTTACAGACCCATATCGACGTAGTTCATTGGAAAATTAAACAATTAAAATGCAGTGAGTGCGAATACACGACTGCATATAAGCAACAATTACAGACCCATATCGACGTAGTTCATCGGAAAATTAAGAAATTTAAATGCAATGAGTGCGAATACACGTGCTCACTTAAAACAAATTTACAGACCCATATTGACGTAGTTCATCGAAAAATTAAGAAATTTAAATGCAGTGAGTGCAAACACACATTCTCACGTAAAGCAGATTTAAAGAAACATATCGACGTAGTTCATCGGAAAATTAAGAAATTTAAATGCAGTGAGTGCAAACACACATTCTCACGTAAAACATGTTTACAGACCCATATCGACGTAGTTCATCGAAAAATTAAGAAATTTAAATGCAGTGAGTGCAGTCAAACATTCTCACGTAAAGCAGATTTAAAGAAACATATCGACGTAGTTCATCGGAAAATTAAGAAATTTAAATGCAGTGAGTGCAATCACACATTCTCATGCAAAGCACATTTACAGAGACATATAGACGTAGTTCATCGGAAAATCAAACAATTTAAATGCAGTGAGTGCGAATACACGTGCTCAAATAAAACATATTTACAGACCCATATTGACGTTGTTCATAGGAAAATAAGAAAATTTAAATGCAGTGAGTGCGAATACACGTTTGCTTATAAACATCAACTACAGAACCATATCGACGTAGTTCATCGGAAAATTAAGAAATTTAAATGCAGTGAGTGCAATCACACATTCTCATGCAAAGCACATTTACAGAGACATATAGACGTAGTTCATCGGAAAATCAAACAATTTAAATGCAGTGAGTGCGAATACACGTGCTCAAATAAAACATATTTACAGACCCATATTGACGTTGTTCATAGGAAAATAAGAAAATTTAAATGCAGTGAGTGCGAATACACGTTTGCTTATAAACATCAACTACAGAACCATATCGACGTAGTTCATCGGAAAATTAAGAAATTTAAATGCAGTGAGTGCAAACACACATTCTCACGTAATGCAGATTTAAAGAAACATATCGACGTAGTTCATCGGAAAATTAAGAAATTTAAATGCAGTGAGTGTGAATACCTAACTGCATATAAGCAACAATTACAGAACCATATCGATATAGTTCATCATAAAATTATAAAATGATTAATATTTAAATGCACTGAGTGTAGTGTCACCGAAGTCAGATTTACAGACCCATATCTATACACTTCATAAAATATTAAGAAAATTTTAAATACAGCGAATAAGAAAACAAGATTGCATTTATAAAAAGAGTTCAGACTATATCGATATAATTCACGGAAAAAATAGAAAATTTAAATGTAGTGAGTGCGAACCGAATACTTCATCTAAAGTATATTTACAAAACCATTTTGTATTTCATAATAAAACATTCAAATGCAATAAGTGCATATAAGCAACTGTTACAGTATTATTATAGATACAGCCATCGTATATTTAGGTATATATTTTAAATAATGCTAGTGCGATACTAGTCGATACAAAAAAGTAAATTAATAATGCAATGCTGTTAATTATCAAACATTTTAAAGCATCATGGTATATTTAAAGTTCAGATAAATCAATGTCAAAATGTTAAATATAATTAATTACTTAGTCTATATTTTCTATGCATAATTTATCTATAAGTATCATATCAGCTATATCATAAATGATTGTTATTATAAGTAATGTGAATATATTTTTTTCATTAATGTATTATTGATGTTACATTTGGGCTGCGTTTAGCGTAGGGTAGGATAAATAATTGAAGACTTGGTTATCCTATGTTTGATTTCTTTGAGTTAGGTCACTAAAAATTATGTTAGGGTGAGCAGTTGACCTTAACTTCTAACATTTATGAAAAATTGAACAGTTAAAACGTATTTGGTTAACCTTAAACAGGCAGAATTTAATGCACAGATCTTTAGTTGTTTTTGTTTAGTTTTTAGGTTGTAGGCTTAATTTGAAACGGTTCTGTTTCTAAAATTTATTTTATTTTATTATTTTTTAAAACAAATATTACTATTTAGGGTCACGTTAGAGGGCAGTAGTCTATATTTATTATGTATTCACAAAAGCGCTGCGTCTGAACAGCTGTTCACGATCCGTTAACCAAATAGCCCACAATAGTTTACTTTTACTATACGATTCAGAAAGCAGTTTTCCCCGGAATTAGTTTTTCACGTGGGATTTGCCAAGATGCGACGATTTATGTATGAAAAATATTTTTTAAACTTTTGTTAATAATGATTCAAGTAATTTGGTATAGAAAAATCATTTACCCGCAAACATAAATAAATCTCCTATTATACCTATTATAATAAGAAATAATATTTGTCAAATTTTAACAATAATGTTTTGAATTGGGAAAAGCATTTTTATGAAGAAGAATTTTGTAATATTTCCTAGATTTTTCGTTTTAATATTTAAGCTGGCTTTTTGTCATTAGTAGTTTGATTGTTACTTAATTTAGTTTTGAAACTTATTTTATAAATAAATACATAACTTCAATATTTAGTTTTATTTTATTACTAATGTTAGTTATATAAGTTATCAATTTATAAGGTAACTTATAAGTGGATTATTTTCCTAATATTTTAGATAAGTTTCCTAAAATGTTTTGATAACTCGAAATGGATAAAAAGTAGTCAACAGACTTCTCAACTCCGGCCAAATTAGGCCAAATATATATATCATTTTTGATAATGCATTTCTAAAACTTCATCATAATTTCTGAGAAAAAGTAAACCTTTTGTGATAATATTATACGGTTCTTGTAATAGGCACGACAGCCGATCGACGTGGCCGCGGCGAGGCCAATGGTAGCCGCTTATAAAAAAGGTAATTTGCACCAATGTTTTAATGAGAATAATAAAATTGTGTTTGGATTATTGTTACTAAAAGGTTAAAAGGTAAATTTGATACAGCCTCCTCCACTGTTTCAAAATAATAATTGCTATCAACAAAGTATCGACGCCATCTTGGGATTAAATAATAAATTGTGATTGCCAGATCGCTTTGCTTTTAAATCGGATTCGAGTTGATCCCTTGATAATAAACAGATTATAATTTCATTAGTGTTGCCAACACAGCTTCTGAGGTTTCGTTGGAAAATGGATTCCAAATTTGGCCACACAAACAGATTCGTTGAGGGAATATTGCGGATTAAATTGGGAAAACATGCCAATAATGAAGCATTTTGGAAATCAGATCAAAAACATCTGACCAACATCTGCACTCTAGGATACTATGACCCAGATGATAGAACACAGCTTTTAGCAGATGCAAGCCCTGTTGGCAAGGTCTGGGTGCCGTTTTAATATAGCTTGACTCAAGTGGTCCTAGAATGATAGCATATGGTGCTGACTGCGAAGAGAGGTTTTGTCACCCTGAGATGGAAGCCTTAGCGCTGGTGTGGGCAAATTTTAAAATTTACCTATTTGGGAAAAAAGAGTTCGAGTTAATTGGGGATCATAAACCACTAGAAATTATCTTTGGACCAAGCTCAAAACCGCGTGTCAGAATTTATTTATTTATTTATTTTATCCATATAACAATACAGTACGTACAAAGTACATAAATAAAGAAAGATAAATTGAAAGATGGGTTCTAAGACTGCAGTCATATAATAACAAAGTGGTATATCGTCCAGGAAAAACTAATATAGGAGACCCTTTATCAAACCTTTTGAGAACGAGATGTAGATTAGCAAAAAATATTCGAAAGAAGATGAGGATATTACCAAGGTGGAAAAGGGAATATATAAAGACTACTGGTCAGCACAGTCAGCAATTACAAAGTATTTCATGAGGCATTCAAAGTGTCCTTTTGAGAGGCAGTGAAATAGCAATCCAACGTGTTCCAACGAGGGTCTTCCGGGTATTGTTGCTATGAAATCACGTCTTCGAACTAAAGTATGCTGGCCGAAGATTGACAAAGATGCAGAGAATAGGGTAAAAGCCTGTAAGGGATGTAGTCTGGTTTCAGCCCCTAATCGACCAAACCCGATGAAGCGAAGAGAGCTTCCCGTTGAACCTTGGATAGATTTATGGCCACTGCCAAGTGGAGATTATCTCTTTGTTATCGTCGATTACTGCAGCCGCTATAAAGAAATTAATATTACTAAATCTATCACAACAGATGAAACATCTGAAACATTTTGAAAGAAATATTCTCGAGATTAGGTTATCCGTTTACAATGAGGGCTGATAACGGAAGACAGTTTACAAATGAAGAATTTGACATATTGTTTATAAATTAATTTAATTAGTGAACGTTTTGTTGTCAGATGATGAAATATAATACTGAAATATTTATCTAATAATTTACTGACTATATTGCTTTTAACAAACATTTAATATATAGAAATGATTTGACATATGGTTGGCAATCTCAGTATATTTATTTTTTTTCTCTTATGAATTACTTTAATATTTAGTAATATAATATTGTTATAATTATAAATGTACTGACCCTGTATTGCTTTTAATATTCATTTAATTAAAATAAATGTTTAGATATATTGTTGGCAAATGTAAAGACTGCTGTCTGTCACATGTTGATATTAAAACTTTACAAAATTTGATAGATACCTACCTATAAATATATATATATAAATAGATAACATATATTATTAAAAAAAAACGTTCGCCTCTAGATAATCAACTTGTGTGTAAGAGTTTAATTTAAATCATATATCAGCCAGCCACAATATAATTATTATCTTTTTTTTTTCATAGCTATTTTACATCCATATTCTGGCAGCACTCTAAACACCTGTCAAAATGACGTTTCTGGACATCGCTTTTGAACAAGGCTGTAAACATTGATATAGGCTGTGAAGTGAAAACCAAAACAACTGATAAATACTGCATGTGGCTGTATTTAATAAGTAAAATATTCCTTTCCTAATATTTAAAAATAAATTTTCTTTTCTTTGTTTTAATTTGTGTGTTCAAATGTTAAAATATAAAAAGGACGTTACTATTTGTCAATAATGACGTTTAGGTAGATAGTTAGACCAATCTGCCAACATACGATCAACCTGCCCAATTATACTTGAACAGCAACTATGGAGAGAAACGAAAATGCAACTTCTATTAAAATAGAACAAATCGATGACCAAATCAGCAATAAACATGAGGAAGCCATTGATTGCAATTCATTCGACTCTCGTTTTGACGGTAAACAAACGCCATCATGCAAGCATATTCTTGAAACCTCATTAAATCCCACTCGTTTTGGTAAAAGATGCGATTGTGTCCAAAAAGAAATGATAAAAACTGAGGATTGTGATTATTTTGAAGAAGAA
This sequence comes from Neomicropteryx cornuta, assembly GCA_020383195.1. NCBI lineage: Eukaryota > Metazoa > Arthropoda > Insecta > Lepidoptera > Micropterigidae > Neomicropteryx > Neomicropteryx cornuta. The sequence goes on from JAHKQU010000020.1 coordinate 8,133,296, forward strand.
AATACTAAATTTATGAAATTAGAACCAAATATGTCGAGTTTCCAACATTGTGTTAAAGCAGAATCAAATTTAAAATGTTATCGTCCAACACCACAAAACATGAAAATTCCCACTATAATATTGGAGAAAATCAATTTTACTTGTAGCAGTTGCAAGTTTACTATCGACAAACGCTGTTTGGTAAATATAGGGTTAAATAAACAAAATGAATCATATTTAATATGTTTGGATTGTACAGAAAAACGAAAAAATCGTTCAAAATTAGGTTATTGTTGTACCAAGGAACGGTGTAAATTGAAATATGTACAACAAAAAATAAGAAAATTTAAATGCAGTGATTGCAATCACACGTGCTCACTTAAAGGAAATTTACAGACCCATATCGACGTAGTTCATCGGAAAATTAAACAATTTAAATGCAGTGATTGCGAATACACGAATGCATATAAGCAACAATTACAGACCCATATTGACGTAGTTCATCGGAAAATTAAGAAATTTAAATGCAGTGAGTGCAATCACACATTCTCACGCAAAGCACATTTACAGAGACATATCGACGTAGTTCATCAGAAAATTAAACAATTTAAATGCAGTGAGTGCGAATACACGTGCTCACATAAAACAAATTTACAGACCCATATCGACGTAGTTCATCGGAAAATTAAACAATTTAAATGCAGTGATTGCGAATACATGACTGCATATAAGCGACAATTACAGACCCATATTGACGTAGTTCATCGGAAAATTAAGAAATTTAAATGCAGTGAGTGCAATCACACATTCTCACGCAAAGCACATTTACAGAGACATATCGACGTAGTTCATCGGAAAATTAAACAATTTAAATGCAGTGAGTGCGAATACACGTGCTCACATAAAACAAATTTACAGACCCATATCGACGTAGTTCATTGGAAAATTAAACAATTAAAATGCAGTGAGTGCGAATACACGACTGCATATAAGCAACAATTACAGACCCATATCGACGTAGTTCATCGGAAAATTAAGAAATTTAAATGCAGTGAGTGCAATCACTCATGCTCAAGTAAAGCACATTTACAGACCCATATCGACGTAGTTCATCGAAAAATTAAGAAATTTAAATGCAGTGAGTGCAAACACTCATGCTCAAGTAAAGCACATTTACATACCCATATCGACGTAGTTCATCGGAAAATGAAGAAATTTAAATGCAGTGAGTGCAATCACACATTCTCACGCAAACCACATTTACAGAGACATATAGACGTTGTTCATAGGAAAATAAGAAAATTTAAATGCAGTGAGTGTGAATACAGGTATGCATATAAGCAACAATTACAGAACCATATCGATATAGTTCATAATAAAATTATAAAATGATTAATATTTAAATGCACTGAGTGTAGTGTCACCGAAGTCAGATTTACAGACCCATATCTATACACTTCATAAAATATTAAGAAAATTTTAAATACAGCGAATAAGAAAACAAGATTGCATTTATAAAAAGAGTTCAGACTATATCGATATAATTCACGGAAAAAATAGAAAATTCAAATGTAGTGAGTGCGAACCGAATACTTCATCTAAAGTATATTTACAAAACCATTTTGTATTTCATAATAAAACATTCAAATGCAATAAGTGCATATAAGCAACTGTTACAGTATCATTATAGATACAGCCCATCGTATATTTAGGTATATATTTTAAATAATGCTAGTGCGATACCAGTCGATACAAAAAAGTAAATTAATAATGCAATGCTGTTAATTATCAAACATTTTAAAGCATCATGGTATATTTAAAGTTCAGATAAATCAATGTCAAAATGTTAATTATAATTAATTACTTAGTCTATATTTTCTATGCATAAGTTATCTATAAGTATTATTTCAGCTATATTATAAATTAATATTATTTATTATAAGTAATGTTGAATATATTTTTTGCATAAATGTATTATTGATGTTACATTTGGGCTGCGTTTAGCGTAGGGTAGGATAAATAATTGAAGACTTGGTTATCCTATGCTTGATTTCTTTGAGTTAGGTCACCAAAAATTATGTTAGGGTGAGAAGTTGACCTTAACTTCTAACATTTATGAAAAATTGAACAGTTAAAACGTATTTCTTAAACCTAAAAAAACAGGCAGAATTTAATACACAGAACTTTAGTTGTTTTTTTTTAGTTTTTAGGTTGTAGGCTTAATTTGAAACGGTTCTGTTTTGTAAAATTTATTTTATTTTATTTTATTACTAGCTGACCCGGCCACGCGTTGCTGTGGCTAAAGTTTTTGTTATATTACATTATAGTAAACAATCTAAGAGGAACAATAAGAGAACATCAGTCACGGAGTCCACTATGCTTTTTCACACAGATGGTATTTGTAAAAAAATATGCTGATCTCCTTATTTGACTTTCTACTACTATAACCCTTTAGTACAATGAAATTATTTACGAACAAAGACGAAAATGTTGATGTTGGTATACAAATTCACTGGATTGAGATTTGAAGGGGAAGTACGTTGAACACAATTAATTAAAATGTTCTTACACTTGATACTAAGCAGAAATCAATAGGTAAAAAATAAAAAATTATAAGATTTATTATTTCCATTTAATTTTATAACAAATATAAGTATATTACAGTATAATACAGTAAATAACATGTGACGCTTAAACTCATGAATGAGGTAGGCAAGGCAGACAGTCTTAAACTTTTAAACATTAATATCTTTTTTTTTGAATTATAAATACTTTCAATTTCAATTTAATTTAACACCAATCGGTGCACAATGTTTTTGGTTAACCTGTCTTTAGCTAACACAAATAGATTCGACGGTTTCCCAACACGTGAACACGCAACATATAGTTGCCCATGAGAAAAACATGGATTTTCCAAATCTAAACCACAAATGGACATTGTTTGACCTTGAGATTTATTTATAGACATGGCGAAAGCTAAACGAATTGGAAACTGTAGCCTTTTGAAGGGTATGGTAGAATCTGATGGTATCATCGGAATACGTGGCAGCAGGACCACTTTTCCTTTAAACTTCCCAGCCAAAATGGTTGCTTCAAGAATGTTTCCGGTGATCTTTTTGATGACCAAACGCGTACCGTTACATAATTGAGGTGGATTCAAATTACGGAGGAGAATAATAGGGGAACCAATCTTTAATCGAAGATTATGTGGTGGCATTCCAGGGATATCTAATGAATTTAAAAATTCAATCGGAAAATTTACACTTTCATTTTCATCAACAACAGTATCGATTGATTTAAAAGACATCAGATCGCCTGGTAACAACTGTTGTATCTGGAAGTTAATTTCGTCAACATCAACGTTTTTGGCTGCCAAAATCGCCCGTTGACTAAGCCATTCATGATTCAAATAATTATTCTGTATATCCGGGAAAATACTCTGAATCAATTCAGTTTTATCCTGAACAACAGTGCAAAAATTGTCTGGTAGTTTAATGCATTGCGTATTTGGTTGCAGTTTTATTTTACCGTTCCCAATATCTAGTAGTTGTTCGGAAAATATTAGTGCTGATGGATCATTTTGCAATTGTACTCGCATATTTATGGTCAATCGAAGTGTTTCAACACTTCGCCATAAGAATGATTGTTTCAAACATGCATTAATCTCATCCGCGAAAGTAGAGCGAGGTATAACCGGTAAGGTCTGCCGGAAGTCACCAGACAAAAGTAAGATAGCACCACCGAAAAGTTTATTATTGCTGTTTAAATCTTGCATAGTTCTGTTTAATGCTTCAAGTGAATATTTGTGTGCCATTGTGCACTCATCCCAAATTATTATAGAACTCTTCCGCAACACTGCAGCTATTCCACTATTCTTTTTGATGTTACACATTGCATCTGGTTTATTATGAACGTCCAATGGCAGCTTGAATGTTGAATGTGCTGTTCGCCCACCATCCAGTAAAGTAGCCGCAATGCCTGACGATGCTAATGCTAATGCGATGTTTTTGTTGCGACCGTATTTTGGCAAGAATCAACGATATTAAAAATGTCTTACCGGTTCCACCGGGTGCATCCAAGAAAAAAAAACCGCCTTGTTCAGCAGCAACAGCCAGCATAATCCGATCATAAATAATTTTTTGTTCTGCTGTCAGTAATGGTTCACTGTTCATGATAATTGTTGCTAAACTTCCATGGTCATATTGATTTTCTCGTTGTAAATCGGTATTGACTAAGTCGGTGGCTGGACGATTAGGTGATGGCATACCATAATGATTAAGTGGTAAATTTGAAATAAGAACACATAAATCCTCGATCAAGACCAATGCTTCATTGTACATCTCTGGTGTATAATCTATGTTTTGGCATTGATTTGTTTGTCTAATTCGGTGCAAGATGTCTTCTGTCATACAATTTTTATATTTTTCCCACAAAGTTTGTGCTTGCGAGGGATAACATGTCGTCAAAATAATTGCAAACAACTGACGAATGTTATTCGGTGTTGATGTCAACGCAGCATCAGCAAGCGTTAAGTCCCAATGGTTATCGTCTTCTAGCAATTGCAGTTCACGACATGCATCCTGGTATGTATTGAATACTCGACCATTAGCTGTTCGTAAAAATTCAAAAGACGTTGGTCCGGGAACATTCACCAATAACAAACGTAAATAGAAGCACTCACGTTGCTTTGGATGTACCGTGTAAAGTCTCTCCAATGTCTTAGCTTTGAATATGCCTGTAATGGAAGGATGTGGTTTTCCTTGTTTCCGTGGCTCCCATTTTTTACTGGATTTGTTCCATGTGAAATAACGTGGAACATCACCATACACCAATGTCTTCGCGAATTGGCCAAAAACATCAGGTTTTTGACACAATGTAAAAAATTCAGTTAGAGTCGTTTTCGGAGCTTCGAACGCTCTTTGGAGAACATTTTCTTCAGTGAAGTATACACGTTGACCGTTTTCAAGATGTATTGCCAGATGTTGGACAGCAGGATCTCTTTCGTGGATGGGAAAGCTGAGAATATGCCAAATAGCTTCATTGCTGCTAATGTATCTGCCCATTTGGTATCGTGCTATTTCGTCATTTTTATTTATGTTTTTTACTTCAAATATGGCCAAATCACTGCCTTTGTTTACATATTTACAAATATACTTAATTGATTTAACAGAACTGCAAAGCTCAACATTGATATGAGCTTTGTAAGTTTTTGAAAGTAGTGGTGAGTATGGTACCACCCACTGATTATCAAACTCAACTTGATTTGGAAAGTTCGGCAGTCGCATTGTAAATGTGTGGCCACCATTCTCAGTACTTCTGCGGCGATACATTGGATAACCATCAATATCCGTGATCGTGTCATTCGTATGCGGCTTTGGGAAGTTTTTTTTACATTTTCCATTTTCCATGCACGGTGACGTCATGTTGAAAACACCGCATGGCCCATGGATCATGTGTTTGGTGACAATATCAAATAATTCTTGATCAATTAATGGGTCTGGAATTTCGGCTGAAATTATTTGATCGATTTCTTCAGGACGGATTCTATCTTTAAGCCAAACCAAAATGTGGGCATGAGGCAAACCTCGCTTTTGCCACTCTATCGTATACAGCCAACAACGTGTGATACCAAAAATTGTATATTTAACAATAAAATCAATTAAGGATTTCAATTTTTGTTTAAACACACGTGCAGTTAAATCATGACGATGAATGGCTTGTTGTCCTGGCAATAGTAAAGTTTGTATCTCTTCCCAATTCGGATTACATGTGAATGTAATAAATAAATCCGGTCGGCCGTAATGACGTACGTAAGTCATCGCATCTTGTATGTATTCCTGCATGTTCCGTGGACTGCCGATGTAGCTTGAAGGTAAAATGAAAGCATTACCGATGTCATTGGGATTTAAATTTCCATCGATGTTTCCAGCAACAGCATCTCGTAAGTGAATATATTATTCCGATCGTAGTTTTGCCTGGTTGAATCGAAGGAATCGCAAGCGTTCGCTTTCGACCTTAGCATACATATCAACAATGTATTGATGGAACAGCTGACGATATCGAAGGATATAATTGTCTTGATGTTGTCTAACCATTATTCGGTGTGCGTAGTAGTTCATTGAGCTAACTTTATTATTTCTGTAATCACCTAAAAAAATAAAAAATAAAATGCAATACGAAATTAAAATCTATACATACAGTAAGAAAGTAAATAGATAATTGTCAAATTTACCGGTATTTGGATCATACTGATTGATATTAAGGTGATATTCATCTTGTCCTTGCCAAAATATCAATGGATATTGTAGTGCGTCATATGAACGGTGTAGATCCGAAATCGTACTGACAGTGTTGTCTCGCCGTGTAATGTTTATAGATCTTTTGTCAACTGGATCACCAACCATGATAACAGCAACCTCATCAACAGTTGGAGCGTTGAATCTACCAGCATGTTCACCTAATGGTACTTTGTCGGCTTTTATGACGATTTGATAATTGTCATTTTGCAGTCGTGGCGAAACTCTTTTGATCAATTGAATTAGTTGATTGTGATCTTCTAAAAAAATTTCCAATAATATCACAATTGCTCTTTCCTCTGCTTGTTCAATAAAATTATACAGGCACCGAGTCGTCACGCGCTCTTCACAATCGCCCATAAAATAAATTTGAAGAAATTTCGGATTGTTATCAGGCATTGGCATCAGTGATCCGATTTTATGGTACACCTGTCCTTGAATTTTGAATGTAGTTTCAAAATTACGTCCATCGGATGCACGATCGCAAATTTTAGTTGCCCCAAATGACGTCATTTGGAAGCAAGAATTAAATTTGCGTATCTTACGCAAAAATAATTTGGAATCATCTGAATTGCCAGTAAGAAGGGATAATAAAGGCTCCGGCGGAGCGGGTAGAGGTGACAGCACAACTTTTCCTGATGCGCAGCACATGCCGGCTGCTTCATTCCGAAATTTCAATGCCTGACAATATTGACATACTTTATCCATTTCACCGATATCAGACAAATAATTAGCAATAAATTAAAATTGCGACTATAATTTGAGATTTAAACTATCCTATCTCTCAAGTTGGATCGAACTGCACATGGTGTGCAAATTTTATTATAATCGGTTAAGTGGTTTAGGAGTCCATTGAGGACAAACATTGTGACACGAGATTTATATATATTAAGATTTTTTAAAACAAATATTACTATTTAGGGTCACGTTAGAGGGTAGTAGTCTATATTTATTTTGTATTCACAAAAGCGCTGCGTCTAAACCGCTGTTCACGATCCGTTAACCAAATAGCACACAATAGTTTACTTTTACTATACGATTCAGAAAGCAGTTTTCCCCGGAATTAGTTTTTCACGTGGGATTTGCCAAGATGCGACGATTTATGTATGAAAAATATCTTTTCAAACTTTTGTTAATAATGATTCAAATATTTTGATATTTAAAAATCAATTACCCGCAAACATAAATAAATCTCCTTTTATAATAAGAAATAATATTTGCCAATTTTTAACAATAATGTTGTGAATTGGGAAAAGCATTTTTATGAAGAAGAGTTTTGTAATATTTCCTAGATTTTTCGTTCTAATTTTTCGTTAGTATTTCGATTCTAACTTATTTTAGTTTTGAAACTTATTTTATAAATAAATACATAACTTCAATATTTAGTTTTATTTTATTACTAATGTTAGTTATATAAGTTATCAATTTATAAGGAAACGTATAAGTGGATTATTTTCCTAATATTTTAGATAAGTTTCCTAAAATGTTTTGATAACTCGAAATGGATAAAAAGTAGTCAACAGACTTCTCAACTCCGGCCAAATTAGGCCAAAAATATATTTCATATTTGATGATGCATTCCTAAAACTTCATCACAATTTCTGAGAAAAAGTAAACCTTTTGTGATAATATTATACGGTTCTTGTAATACTTGTAACCTATTATGACAAATAAGTGATTTAAAAAAAAAATCACTTCAAGTTGATTATATTTGCGCGAATTCCGATGCCGCAACGACCGATAATGGCCTTGACACAGTTATGGCGTACGGCGACAGCTGTGCGCTCACAACAAAGGCATTATTACATGATCTTTCCACTATTTTCGCGACAGTTTTTTTATTCTTGGTAACCATGACGTATTTTGATATACTTTCTTAGCAAATATTACTGGAAATCGCAGGACCAATTATTACCCTATTCCCTATTTGTTTCTTATAATTTGTAATTTCATTTTACCTTTTTATGTTCAAATTAAATGGTCAGCTCTGATCGTTCAGGAATACCTTTATATAGTTGTACAAATAAAAAAAAATACCACATGCTTTAATATTCATTAGATTTGTTACCAATATTTTTTTAGACCGCGTCACCGTTTTAGCACATGCGAAGTATTAAAATGTTAAAAGGTAAATTTGATACAGCCTCCTCCACTGTTTCAAAATAATCATTGCTTTCAACAAAGTATCGACGCCATATTGGGATTAAATAACAAATTGTGATTGCCAGATCGCTTTGCTTTTAAATCGGATTCGAGTTGATCCCTTGATAATGAACAGATTATAATTTCATTAGTGTTGCCAACACAGCTTCTGAGGTTTCGTTGGAAAATGGATTCCAAATTTGGCCACACAAACAGATTCGTTGAGGGAATATTGCGGATGAAATTGGGAAAACATGCCAATATTGAAGCATTTTGGAAATCAGATCAAAAACATCTGACCAACATCTGCACTCTAGGATTCTATGACCCAGATGATAAAACACAGCTTTTAGCAGATGCAAGCCCTGTTGGCATGGTCTGGGTGCCGTTTTAATATAGCTTGACTCAAGTGGTCCTAGAATGATAGCATATGGTGCTGACTGGAAGCCTTTGCGCTGGTGTGGGCAAATATTAAAATTTACCTATTTGGGAAAAGAGAGTTCGAGTTAATTGGGGATCATAAACCACTAGAAATTATCTTTGGACCAAGCTCAAAACCGTGTGTCAGAATTTATTTATTTATTTATTTTATCCATATAACAATACAGTACGAACAAAGTACATAAAAAAAAAGATAAATTGAAAGATTGAGGTAATTGAAATATGGGTTCTAAGACTGCAGTCATATAATAACAAAGTGGTATATCGTCCAGGAAAAACTAATACAGGAGACCCTTTATCAAACCTTTTGAGAATGTAGATTAGCAAAAAATATTCGAAAGAAGATGAGGATATTACCAAGGTGGAAAAGGGAATATATAAAAACTACTGGTCAGCAGAGTCAGCAATTACAAAGTATTTCATGAGGCATTCAAAGTGTCCTTTTGAGAGGCAGTGAAATAGCAATCCCTCTGAAGTTACGCCAACGTGTTCCAACGAGGGTCATCCGGGTATTACTGCTATGAAATCACGTCTTCGAACTAAAGTATGCTGGCCGAAGATTGACAAAGATGCAGAGAATAGGATAAAAGCCTGTAAGGGATGTACTCTGGTTTCAGCCCCTAATCGACCAAACCCGTTGAAGCGAAGAGAGCTTCATGTTGAACCTTGGATAGACGTGGCTGTTGACTATTTAGGGTCACTGCAAAGTGGAGATTAACTCATTGTTATCGTCGATTACTGCAGCCGCTATAAAGAAATTAATATTACTAAATAACATCTGAAACACTTAACATTTTGAAAGAAATATTCTCGAGTTTAGGTTATCCGTTTACAATGAGGGCTGATAACGGAAGAAGTTTACAAATGAAGAATTTGACATATTGTTTATAAATTAATTTAATTAGTGAACGTTTTGTTGTCAGATGATGAAATATAATACTGAAATATTTATCTAATAATTTACTGACTATATTGCTTTTAACAAACATTTAATATATAGAAATGATTTGACATATGGTTGGCAATCTCAGTATATTTATTTTTTTTCTCTTATGAATTACTTTAATATTTAGTAATATAATATTGTTATAATTATAAATGTACTGACCCTGTATTGCTTTTAATATTCATTTAATTAAAATAAATGTTTAGATATATTGTTGGCAAATGTAAAGACTGCTGTCTGTCACATGTTGATATTAAAACTTTACAAAATTTGATAGATACCTACCTATAAATATATATATATAAATAGATAACATATATTATTAAAAAAAAACGTTCGCCTCTAGATAATCAACTTGTGTGTAAGAGTTTAATTTAAATCATATATCAGCCAGCCACAATATAATTATTATCTTTTTTTTTCATAGCTATTTTACATCCATATTCTGGCAGCACTCTAAACACCTGTCAAAATGACGTTTCTGGACATCGCTTTTGAACAAGGCTGTAAACATTGATATAGGCTGTGAAGTGAAAACCAAAACAACTGATAAATACTGCATGTGGCTGTATTTAATAAGTAAAATATTCCTTTCCTAATATTTAAAAATAAATTTTCTTTTCTTTGTTTTAATTTGTGTGTTCAAATGTTAAAATGTAAAAAGGACGTTACTATTTGTCAATAATGACGTTTAGGTAGATAGTTAGACCAATCTGCCAACATACGATCAACCTGCCCAATTATACTTGAACAGCAACTATGGAGAGAAACGAAAATGCAACTTCTATTAAAATAGAACAAATTGATGACCATATCAGCAATAAACACGAGGAAGCCATTGATTGCAATTCATTCGACTCTCGTTTTGACGGTAAACAAACGCCATCATGCAAGCATATTCTTGAAACCTCATTAAATCCCACTCGTTTTGGTAAAAGATGCGATTGTGTCCAAAAAGAAATGATAAAAACTGAGGATTGTGATTATTTTGAAGAAGAAAATACTAAATTTATGAAATTAGAACCAAATATGTCGAGTTTCCAACATTGTGTTGAAGCAGAATCAAATTTTAAATTTTATCGTCCAGCACCACAAAACATGAAAATTCCCACTTTATTATTGAAGAAAACCGATTTAACTTGTTGCAGTTGTAAGTGTACTATCGACAAACGCTGTTTTGTAAATATAGGGTTAAATAAACAAAATGAATCATATTTAACATGTTTGGATTGTGAAGAAAAACGAAAAGATCATTTACAATTGACATCTTATCGTACCAAAGAACGGTTTGAATTAAAATATGATATATGTTCAAGTAAATCACGCTTACACAAATATATCGCATCAGTAAATGAAATAATAAAACAATTTAAATGCAGTGAGTGCGAATACACAAGTTCCCTTAAAGGAAATTTAAAGACCCATATCGACGCAGTTCATCGGAAAATTAAACAATTTAAATGCAGTGAGTGTGAATACACGACTGCATATAAACAACATTTACAGACCCATATCGACGTAGTTCATCGGAAAATAAGACAATTTAAATGCAGTGAGTGCAATTACACGTGCTCACGTAAAGCACATTTACAGACCCATGTCGACGTAGTTCATCGAAAAATAAGAAAATTTAAATGCAGTGAGTGCAATCACACATTCTCACGTAAGACAAATTTACAGACCCATAACGACGTAGTTCATCGAAAAATAAGACAATTTAAATGCAGTGAATGCGAATACACGACTGCATATAAACAACATTTACAGACCCATATCGACGTAGTTCATCGAAAAATTAAGAAATTTAAATGCAGTGAGTGCAATCACACATTCTCAAGTAAAGCATATTTACAGACCCATATCGACGTAGTTCATCGAAAAATAAGAAAATTTAAATGCAGTGAGTGCAATCACACATTCTCAAGTAAAGCATATTTACAGACCCATATCGACGTAGTTCATCGAAAACTAAGAAAATTTACATGCATTGAGTGCAATCACACATTCTCACGTAAAACAAATTTACAGACCCATAACGACGTAGTTCATCGAAAAATAAGAAAATTTAAATGCAGTGAGTGCAATCACATATTCTCACGTAAAACAAATTCACAGATCCATAGCGACGTAGTTCATCGAAAAATAAGAAAATTTAAATGCAGTGAGTGCAATCACATATTCTCACGTAAAACAAATTTACAGACCCATATCGACGTAGTTCATCGAAAAATAAGAAAATTTAAATGCAGTGAGTGCAATCACACATTCTCAAGTAAAGCACATGTACAGAGACATATCAAAGTAGTTCATCGGAAAATTAAGTAATTTAAATGCAGTGAGTGTGAATATATAACTGCATATAAGCAAAAATTACAGAACCATATCGATATAGTTCATCATAAAATTATAAAATCATTAATATAAGTTCAATACAGTGTCACAAGTTCACTGAAGTCAGATTTACAGATCAATATCTATGCACTTCATAAAAAATTAAGAAAATTTTTAATACAGCTAATAAGAAAACACGAATGCATTTATAAACCGAGTTCAGAACTATATCGATATAATTCATGGAAAAAATAGAAAATTTAAATGTAGTGAGTGCGAACCGAATTCTTCACCTAAAGTATATTTACAAAATCATATCGTATTTCATAATAAAACATTCAAATGCAATAAGTGCATATAAGCTACTGTTACAGTATCATTATAGATACAGCCATCGTATAGTTAGGTATATATTTTAAATAATGCTAGTGCGATACCAGTCGATACAAAAAAGTTAAAGGACCAATGCAATTCTGTTAATTGTGAAATATTTTAAAGCATCATGGTATATTTAAAGTTCAGTTAAATCAATGTCAAAAAGTTAATTATAATTACTTAGTCTATATTTTCTATGCATAAGTTATCTTTAAGTATCATTTCAGCTATATCATAAATTAATATTATTTATTATAAGTAATGTTGAATATATTTTTTGCATTAATGTATTATTGATGTTACATTTGGGCTGCGTCTAGCGTAGGGTAGGATAAATAATTGAAGACTTGGTTATCCTATGTTTGATTTCTTTGAGTTAGGTCACCAAAAATTATGTTAGGGTGAGAAGTTGACCTTAACTTCTAACATTTATGAAAAATTGAACAGTTAAAACGTATTTATTTAACATAAAACAGGCAGAATTTAATGCACAGATCTTTAGTTGTTTTTTTTTAGTTTTTAGGTTGTAGGCTTAATTTGAAACGGTTCTGTTTCTAAAATTTATTTTATTTTATTATTTTTTAAAACAAATATTACTATTTAGGGTCACGTTAGAGGGCAGTAGTCTATATTTATTATGTATTCACAAAAGCGCTGCGTCTGAACCGCTGTTCACGATCCGTTAACCAAATAGCCCACAATAGTTTACTTTTACTATACGATTCAGAAAGCAGTTTTCTCCGGAATTAGTTTTTAACGTGGGACTTGCCAAGATACGACGATTTATGTATAACAAATATTTTTTAAACTTTTGTCAATAATGATTCAAATATTTTGGTATAGAAATATCATTTCCCCGCAAACATAAATAAATCTCCTTTTATAATAGGAAATAATATTTGCCAAATTTTAACAATAATGTGAATTGGGAAAAGCATTTTTATGAAGAAGTATTTTGTAATATTTCTTAGATTTTTCGTTCTAATATTTAAGCTGTTTCTTTGTCGATAGTGGTTCGATTGTAACTTATTTTAGTTTTGAATCTTATTTTCTAAATAAATACATAATAAATTCAATATTGTTTTATTTAATTATTAATGTTAGTTATATAAATTATCAACTTATACGGTACCTAGCTAGTGGATTATTTTCCAAAATTTTAGATAAGTATTCTAAAATGTTTTGATAAACTTGAAATAGATAAGAAATAGTCAACAGAATTCCTTTAAGAAGAAGAAGTATTTTTCTGAGAATTGTTTTAAAATCGCTAGAAACGTACGTTTTGATGAAGTCTCTTTCCGAAAATACTCTTCTCAGACTTTTGTGTGGTTATAAATCATTCTGTCTCATTTAAAAACACGCAAAAATGAATCACTTATTGCCTACATTGGTTATTAATGAAAAACAGAATTAATGTCTTTAAAAATATTCTGTTGAATGTGTGTTTTATTTTAATTTAGTTTAAAATTTATTTCAATTTTTATGTTCACTCAATAAGGTATTTATGACCTTAATTTTGATAAAATGTATAGAAGAATACAGACTTTTCGAGGCTCCTAACTTTTATGCAAAGTAGAAATTTATCCTTTCCATTCTTTACAAGCCTATAGTAATTATTATGAGATAAAACATATTCAGTATAATAGTTAGAGAGTCCCAAAAATATATAATGTGAAGTGAATCCATTTTGGCGCCGACTGGTGCCGCGGGGATAGTCTGAAGTCGCTCATTGACAGTTTGACGTTTGTTTGATGCATTATTGCATCAGACAAACGTCAACCTGACAGCTGATCGCCGATCGCTTGGCTCGGCTTCTGGAAGCCTCCAGATGCGAGTCTACGTTGACGTAGAATCGGCCTTTCCATGCGGCTGTCAATTGGATTAAAATTTATTTTCAGATTTATAATAATTTAAAAATTTTACACGCGGTGGAAACACACATGATAGCTTCCTATGGAACCTTCATCACCTAATACATTGAATTAATGTTTTGTTTTTGTAATGGAAATAATTATAGTTTATTGTATTATTTATTTTTAGGAGACTCTGGGTATGCGCAGCGGGAGAACCTCATGACACCAATTATTGACACCTTATGACCTCTTCATTGCAAAGTGAGGAGCAAGCAAGATGGCGATGTTTATTGGGTCACAGGGCTTTACATTATGACCTAACATGGCATCACAAATAGTAAACGCCTGCTGGTCTTGCACAACATTTGCACTGATGCTCGCTTACCCCAGAGGAATATCGCCAAGAACCAAGACGTCAGAGGCCAGCAGTCCATATTGATCCGTTGCCACCGCCAACGAGGTGTTCGGACTCCAGTTGAGGCGTTTGAAGGTCTTCATTTTAGATCTCAACTTGTGCAAAATTTGTGGCAGTCGCATCAAATTGCACTAGCAAGAAATTAACATTTGTGAAGATATTCAACATAATATATTATTTATATATAATATATCACAAGTTCATTATTACTTTGTATTATATAAGTATTAATATCTTAATTAAAGCATAAGCAATAGTTGCTAGACGAATTTGTATCAAGGAAGAGGAAAGGTGAGAGTTAAAAATGCACTTTGGTACTTTTATAAATATTTTTCTATCCTACGCTTTTCTCAAAAAATTAAGACTTTAGGTGATTTGACGCTATTAAAAAACAATCATCAAAAAAAGCTATTGCTTGCCGTGTAATATCCATTAACCACTTATTTAACATTTTTGATAACTTGTGTGCATTTTTTATTTTAAGAGATTCGGGAAGTAGATTATGAATTTTGGGATCTTTGTATTTAAGAGGTCGCTGTCCAAATATGGTAATCATTTTTGGAATTTGTAGACGGTCATCAGCATCTGCTTAATATGGTGGTTATGTTGAACCTAATATAGGTAATATGTCGCACAGGATATAGTATAATTGGAATGTTTTTGTCTATAGCGCTTGCCGATCTAAATGCGCGCATATCCTAACTCGCTCACTATATTGTCCTGCAATGAGTATATTTTCCAGCGCGCTTAAGCTAATATTTAACTACTCATCTCATGATTATATTTTCAAAATACGTAATACTCAATATACTGAATTGATTTTTCAGAAAAGTTCAAGAAAAAAGTGTGGCCTAAGCATTTCGAGCATCTGATGCTCTCTTTCACTCTTCAAGTTTCTCCGACGTTGGCTGATAAGTGATAGCTATATATCTTCTGACAAGATTTAAACATTTTATTATTATATTATATTAACCGACTGACGGCATAGCTGATGGGTCAGTTTCCGATTCTGTCACTGAGATAGTTGAATATCAGGACAGGTCTTAAATTGGTTGATGCTGTTTGCGCTAACCACTCTATTGCCAATCATCATGTCTAGGATTCGTTTGGAAGCTTCTATTCCTGAGTTTCAGATGATGGCCTCGTAGGTGTGTTCTCATTAGCCGTGACTATATTGTTTAGCTGTTGACAATCATAGACAACACTTTGTATGTCTCAATGTAGGCGATTTGAGTCGCTCAAGCCTTTCTTCATACTTCAAACCTTTCAAAGGTCCTGGAAGTTTAGTTGCTCGCCTTTGCACTTTTTCCAATATCACACAGTCCTTAATTAAGTAAGTATGGATACCATAATTGAAAGGCATATTCCAAAATCGGTCTAATGTAAGTCTTATAAATTTTTAAAAATAAATCTTCGCTTATATTAACTACTCTCTTCGTACTACGTACAACATAGAATTAGTCTTTCCCACTATTTTACATATATTATGATGACCAGGCCAGTCTGTTTGTTAGTTTTATACAAGTTAACTCCGTTCAGGTAATAATCTATGCATGGGTCGTTTTTATCTATATGTAAAACCGTACATTTGGCAATATTGGTCCCAACACAAATCCTTAGGGGACTCCACTTAACACAATACATGGATCCGAAAGCATATTATTCACTCTCTCGTCTCTCGACGGGAACCCTATCGAACGCCTTCTCAAAGTCCATCTACCGGGCGGTGCTGGTCCAAGTCAATAGTCCATTGTTCCAGGCACCTCAACAAGTCCGTGATTGTGGATCGTCCTGGCATGAATCCATGCCGATTTGGTGAAATGATATTATTAGCTTTTAGATATGAGCGAAACTGATCAACAATAATTCTTTCCATACATTTCAGAGTCCGAGTAATTGGTCGATAATTGACTGAATTCATCTTGTGGGCTTTCTTATAAATTGGTGTGACAATTCCCATTGCTTGGGTATTTTTCCTGTGGACATTGAAGTGGTAAATATTTCAGTCAAAGGGGGTCTTAACTTACCGGCACAATGCTTTAAGGCCGTAGGATGAATTCCATCAATCCCGGGACTTGAGTTTTCTTTGATACCCCCTTAAAAAGTATTCTGAAGAGACCAAAGTCTCTCATAAAACTCTTTTTAGAACCATGACTAATGTACCTTTAGTAATATGATGACATCATGGAGTCATCCTATTACTTAATACTTGAAGTTGACGACAGATTCGCCAACCAATCTAAGCTCTACTTCGGCTTTGGAATGATTCCCGAACAAATTTCCAGAGAAATCATCCCTAATAAATGCGTCAGATCGCCTAGTAAATATTTTTTTGTTGAGGTAGATAATTTTCAGAGACTGAAAAGTTTGATTTCAGCACAATAATGTTTATTTTAACACACAATATTGAGATAATAGCGCATTTTATACCACTTTTAATATACACTCTTTCCTAACTAACGTCCCATAGCAGAGCTTGTGACGCTGCTATGGGACGTGAACCATTTTTTTTCTTTTCTTTTCGACCTTCGAAAGTGGGACCCTTTACTAAATCACCTTGTGAAATCCTTACTTTTAAAATGCTTTTTTTAAAATGATTATTGTTTTTTTTTTATTCCATTTTGTTTAATTTAAGATTTAATTAATAACATAACTATGATATTGACCTTGCTTCATGGGATGCACAGGTAGGCTCTGCGAGTGGCGCGTTGGCCCTACAACCAGCATTTTGTTGGGCGACTATGGCGAAGGGCTTTTATCAGTCCGTTGAACAAAATCATGAAAAATAAGTAACAGCTGAACAGATATTAGTTAATTACATGTAAATGATTTAATTATTCATATAATTACTATTAAAGATGCAACATTTCAATTACTGCAACAGGAAGTGCTACTTTTTTTCTCAAACTTTTCCAGAAGTAACTTTTATTCGACAAATATAAACGTAGATAGATCCAGCTGAGACACTGTCTTTTCTACCAGTTTCTTAATCTTAACTAAAATACAATTTATTTACACGTGAATAAGATGAAATTAAATACAAAATACTTCCAAACTAAGTTAAGATATTTGTGTAATGTAAGAAACAAGAATACAAAGAGAATGTCAAGTTAATTTAATTAAGATACCTAAATAATTTTTAGTTTGTTTTCCCATAAATTCTTGTTTTATTTGAGCTTTGATTTCAGCTGGCTAATTTCTAGAGGTATTTTAATAAATAGGCTGGGTATTTTTTTTTTTTATTGGGAAAACATGTTGGCCGATGAGTACATGTCTATGACCTTCCTAACTAGTTCCCGTTCTAAGGAAGGTATATATATGAAGTGTTACAGTGAGCTTACAAGAGACCAGCGCAAAACCCTGTGAAAATATAAAAATTAACTAAGGCACAAATATACACACTGATAACTTAATATATGAAAAATAAAGAAACAATTTAAAAAATAACAAATAAATGAAATGAATAAACAGTTGATAAATATATAGGTAAATAAATATTCAATATAAAAATAGTTTTATACTACATGCAGTATAGTAACATATTTATATATTGTAAAGTAATGATATATGTATATAATTATATATATATATATTGAACATAAACATATTAAATTATGCGGTATGACGTATCTAAGTACGAATTTTTTTTTTTTGAACAGTCTAGGTATCTAAAATAATGCAGAGATATTTTTTACTTAGTATATAAGCCGTTTAAATTACAGTATTATTATGTTTTTGGTTATAGATAAATTGCGTGTATATATATAATATAATAAAGTCGAATAATGGTCAGTCGCCGTAGATGAAGATGAAGATACAATAGCATTATAACGACTCTTAGTTTTAATGAATATGTGGTCTCTGCATGATGTGGTCTCTGCGTGATGTGGTCTCTGCACCTTCGGCAACTCTGGTGGGAATGTTGATTGCAGGGGACAGACCATCTTGAGCTAGCATGCCCGTATAATCATCACTTTGAAAATGTTTAGGTTGAGCTATGGCAATATTTAATTCACTTTCCAAAACGAGTTCCTTGTGACTATTAGCGTTTTTTAGAATATCTTCCAATTCATCTAGGAAGCAATTAATATTGTCAATAGGCGGAGATCTGTAAAAACACAGAATCCACAGATCATTAGCTAATACTAGTTTTAGGCAATTAGAGTTAGTCATATTTATTTCAACTATTGTCAGACTTAGATCTTTCTTAGTAAAAACGACAATAGCACTGTTTTGATTGAAATTGATGGATGTATGGAAGCTAGTCTATTCGGGTAACACATTGTTAGTGTAATTGTTTCCTAGCCAACGCTCTGTTAAAATAATAACGTGTAATTGAAGAAAATATTTATGTTTAGTATTTTAAAGTCCTTTCTAATCTCTTTAGCTTTTAAATCTGATACAGACGTGTCAAAAGAATATTGTCTCCAATGTCATAAATGGTTTCATCAAAGCCTCTCTATACGTAGCGTTTGAGTGACATTAGGAAGATTAGTTTACTAATACAGTATGAGTAAAACTTACGCTTAACAATATGATAATAGTGTTTAATTGTTAAATAATTAATAATAGGTATTCACCATACAATAGTGGATAACTACTAATATTAGAATCATTCAGATATTTGACTTTAGTCAACATTATATTATATTATTATAATTGTCCATATCCATACGTGTTTATAAATCTTTCGACAATATACTTTTCATTCGACAGTTGTATTATTAACGAGATTTTTCCATGTTTCATCTGAGAAGTGGTTCATTGCAATTCTATAATAGCAAAGTTGAAGAACTTTGAAATGGGTGAACATTTAGAGAAGAGATTTTTTTTTACTTTTTGGAATAATTATTTTTAAGATACGAATTCGCTATATATGAACATATGGTCTTTTCATGAAGCTATTGTATTCATTTTTATTTTATAAATAAAAGATTTTTGATTTCTTTATAAATGCAGTTTGTTATTTATTTCAAATGCTTATTTACATAACAGGTGATTACAAATTAAACAAATATGATATATGTGTGCAAATTATTTACATAATTATGCATAGATTTTAATAAAGGTCAAGATTGAACTCATTAAAAAGTAGTAAAAAAACTTCAGTACAACAATGAATGCTGACGAAACCTTCAGCTGAACTCGTAGAACTTGCCCGCTAACAGGGAAGGTAGGCCGCTTTAATTGGAACTGGCTAAATTGAATAAATGGTTTCATTAATTTAATGGAAAATTCTATTTTAACTTAGTTGAATACCTATGGAATTATAAGTTATGCAATACATTTAAAACATATAATTAAAATTTTATTTTTATGAAGACAACAAAACTACTCGACATGATTGAGCTTTCTTAAACTTTGGAATATTAGTGAAAACTCAAAAAACCGTAATAATTCCATTAGCAAAATCTAAAATAAAATATATTTATGCAAACCGTTTGAATGCAGTATTTCAGCAGTTTACTGAAATGCTGCGTTTGATAAATGATTTCATAAGTAATACTTCAACTTAAAATAAAACAATAAAATGTCCTAATGGCAATTTCCTTTGTTGCAATCGTATAGAGCTTAGCGCAACTGACTCTGGGAACTCTGAACTCTGCGAACTCTGGACTCTGGGAACTCCGGACTCTGGTATGAAATTTGACTTTATACGATGACTTATTCTCATCGACAGATATATTTCTATTAAACAAATATCCTTTTCATTGCGAGTTGCGAAAAACCTTAAATGCAAAAAATGAACTAAATTAGCAATACAAGAAAAATAAATAAAAAATAATAATAAAATAGTAATCTTTGGACGTCATTTTCAGTTTCTTTTCTTTGGCCTCTGACTATTTCTAAAACATACCATATTTCAAAATAATATATATTAAGAAAATATATACATATATATTTCTGTATTTAGAGTGCTAATGCGAGTGTAATTTAATTTAATTTTAATCTGTACTTGTATTTCTGTACTTTTGCGAAAACCTGTCATCAGTTAATTTTACAAACAATTGTATGTACCATTTTTTCATATCATACTGTTGGTTTTCCGAATAAACGATAAATAAATAGATAAATAATGAGCGTAGAAAAATTGGTTATGAAA
The DNA here is from genome assembly GCA_020383195.1 of Neomicropteryx cornuta. NCBI lineage: Eukaryota > Metazoa > Arthropoda > Insecta > Lepidoptera > Micropterigidae > Neomicropteryx > Neomicropteryx cornuta. The sequence continues at coordinate 8,154,177 of JAHKQU010000020.1, forward strand.
TGTCTTTTGGCAAAAGCACAAATGCGATAGAAGTCAATGAAAGGAAGGTTGTGGGATTTTTCTGTAAAATTTACAATTCTTACTCTGAAATAAACTTCATGTTATAAAAAAAAAATACCGTTTAGTCATTACTTACAATTGTAATTAAAATTATTTCAATACTTTTTTCAAATTATAACGGCAATTTATCTAAGATTAGCGCTATAGTTTGTTATTTCATGAATATACCTTTTAAATGTTACAAAGGATAGGATGAGTATTGAGGTTACTTGGAAACCTATAAGATTAAATTGTAACTATTATTGGACTATTGTTTGTAAATAAAAATATGTTTAAAAAGATTTTATAATTTTATAAAGCTTACCATTTTTTGGCCAATAAATCTTTTATGCTGTGGAGTTCTCATACTATACCTCTTGAGTTCGCATACTATACCTCTTGAGTTCGCATACTATACCTCTTGAGTTCTCATACTATACCTCTTGAGTTCTCATACTATACCTCTTGAGTTCGCATACTTTACCTCTTGAGTTCTCATACTATAAAGAGTTGCTTTCACAACATTTTTTAACTCCAATATGGCCCTTGTGTGCCTTTAATGGTGTCCTTCAAATGTATCAGCTCATTTTTGACTTCGCTGATACTTTCCTGGATCCCTCCCCTCCTCCTTCCCTCCTCCTCCTTTCCTTTCCTTCTTGACGTCGACGTCTTGAAATGCTTTGCGTACTTTTTAAGGGCGTTCAATGCTATAAGAAATCAAGAGAGATTAATATAATTAGATAAAAAAAGGGTTTAAAAATGAAAATGCTTATATACATACCAGGTCGACCCAGGGTGACCAGGGGGTGATTACCAGACTGTTCTCTTACAAAATAGGTTCGTGAGGGTAGAATTTCTCAGCAATTTCAACACCAGTTGAACACCCTTGAATTATGTGTGCTATATGTGATAAATAAAAATCGTTTTATTTTTTTTATTAATCTTATTGAAAACTAATTCTTTTACTATTATAATACAATTTATAGAAATGTCTTGAATAGAACTTGTAAAATAGAATGAATGATAAAATTATTACCTACTTAGCTACAATAAATAATATGTGGGTTGTAACGAGAAGTTACAAAATAAAAAAAAATACTAAATTAATTTAAAATTGCTGGGCGCCTGAAAATATGGAAAAAAAATAAAATAAAAAAATCAGGGTGTGAGTAATAACTACGCTCTTCAGGAAATTAACGAAGAAATAAAAATCAGTTTTTGGCAGGTTTATAAAATTCTTTCCTTGTATTCAAAAATCTTCACAATACAAAAATGTATATAGGCAGTTGCCAATCAGGAAAATATAATCAGTTCTTTCTTTGTAAAAGACAATAAAAAACTTTCGTTAAAAAAACAATAAAATACCTCCTTCCAACGTTCAACAAAATATGGGCAATTGCCAAACAAAAAAAAAAATATATAAAGATATAAAAATGTACAACTTAAAACAATTTAGGAAAAAAAACTGCAGTAAAAGCAAAGGTTAAAACAAAACATTTTTTTGAAGAACAATTTAGAAAAGAGAAAAGTTTCTTCCGGTTGATGGGCGGCGCGGATCTCAGCCGGCTTGGGTTAATAAAAAAGTTAAATTAAGTTACTTAAATCTTTAACATCACCTTAAGAATTTAACCGGTGACACGTGGCGTGTTATCCGAGTGAGAAGGTTGAAAAAAGGTGTGTGGAGACAATTCGTGGATCTTTTTCTCTGCCGGATAACCTCAAATGTGTTCTCAGGACAAAATCAAAACGCAGCTGCTGTTTCCCAAAAGGTTTTTAATCCAAATCAAGAAGCCTGCTACAAAGAAAAAGAATCAAGAATTACCCTGAGGCACTCGTAAATAAAGCTACCTTCAAAAAAGAATAAACCAAAACTTACCACTTAGTGTAGTGGCTTCAATAAAAAAAATAGAATAACAAAAATGGAGAAACAGCGCGGCTGCACTGGAACGAATCGAGTAACGAGGATAAGGCGAAATTAAAACACTCGTCGAGTCCAAGATCCAGCATAAAAAAGAAAGTTTCGGAAGGCGACCTTCCTTTTACACTTGCTAACAAAGTGACCAAGGCTGACAGCCAGAGATGTTGGCTGTCAAATTTCGAAAAAGAAGAAAAATACCAAAAAAATGAAATTAATAGAGCGAATTATTCTTTTTTTTGTTTATGAAAACAAAACAAGGAAATAAACATTTAATGAAATTCAATTTCTAAATGAATAATAAAAATAGAAATTATTTCAAACCATATTTAATTTATTCAAACAATTTGGTGTTGCAAGAACCAAGAGACTAAAATTCGCCTCAAGGCTTGAAAAAAAATCCAACTGGTTAAAAAAAACAAACTGCTAAAGGGTTCACTATTTCTTAATCTTATTTGAGATTAATCTTAATCGTTAAAAAAAAATAATATGATTTGAAATATCCACTTATCATCTTACAAAATTTGCAAATTAAATTACTATGAACACATTACTAACACGTCGACATCATGTTTCCAGTTTCCATAGGCGGTGCATTGTAGGAGTTAATAGACTGAAATAATATTTGTTATTAAATTAAACTGTATTGTTAATAAAAGTAAATAAATATTAAATAATATTAAATAATTCACCTAAAACGGAAGTACGCGCAGGCGTTCATCTCCGGGTACGAGGTTCGGGGGAAATACCTCCAACAACCTCTCCTCTTAATTCGTCAAAGACCACTTGTTTTTTTTAATGACAGCGGCTTTTCTTCTGATTTTATATTTGTAATCGTTCCAGTACTAAAACAAAATATCTAATTAATAAACTGAAATATTTTTACATTAAACAAAATAAAACTTGGAACACCCCTAAGGAATTAAAGGAGATAGCCAGCTCATTCCATTTTATTTTTGGGACTTCATGCGACCATTTGCTGATTTCCATCTTCCCGCAGCGAAATCCGGGTTGGCCACCATGAAGTCTATCACTAGTCACTAATGCCAGTCTTAGTAATCAGTTATGAATGCAATAATTGTACTTGCAACTTCGAAATATCTACAAAACTCTCCAAAAGTCTCCGCGCGTGTAAAACTTTAAGTACGTAGATATAGCAATAGTCACGAATTAGTCCTAAGTTTGTAAAGAAAGGAGAAACAGTGTAATTTAAAAACACAAAGTTGACTGATCATTGCAGTTTTTAGAATATATTCCTGTTATTATATTAAACCTATGTCACTTTTTAATTCTCTTTTCAATTATGTTAGACAACCATTAAAAGGTACTCACCGCGCAACGAATATAATTAAAACTATTAATATTATTATATTTATAACAAAATATAAATGAAACAAAACCAAACAATAAATTCGCCTCGAGATCCGTATATATCTATGGTTTGAGTAGCAAGCGAACGGCGATTGGATTTCAGACTAGCATTTTCTCGATTTTCCATCCGAAACATTTTCCCGGTTCAAAATAATCGTGATTTCTTTTGATTCCAAAACTTTTTCTATTTCGTACGTTTTTCAAAAAAACAAATTCAATTAAGGGGTATTTGCACGTATTTTTTTTTTTATTAATTTGAGTATTATTAGGGCTCTGACTCTGTAAATACCTCTGGGTCATGATAAACTGAAACCACAGGGTCTAATTATGAAAATGCAACCCCCGTGAAAGCCAAAACAATTTATTGTGAATACAATTCCTATTATAAATTCCTCTAAATATTTTAGAAAAATGAAAAGCATTTGAATGTATTTTTTTTATGAACAAATCATGGACTTTATGGCAAGACAATTGTGTAGTTTAATTGCATCAGTCGCGGCATTTTAACAATTAATAAATACATATAAGAGATCAGAGAAATTAAATTTAACCGTCAATATTTATTTTAAAGTATTTTTTTTGAGTAAACGAGTTGTTAAACTCGCTGCACTATAAAATACTTATAAGAGAAATTACATTTAATCATCGTATTAAAGTAACTTTTGTGAGTAAAGGAGTTGTTACACTCGCTGCCTTTTATTACTAATTCTATAAACATTATCAATGAGTATTTTTAAGTTTTATTTTCTAGAAAACAATTTGTTAAACTCGCTGCACTCATTATGTCTAAATAATATCTATAAATCCACTTATTTTTATTTTATATAGAAAACCACGAAAACATTATAAAACAAAAATGTCCGTGACAGACGTAATTTCGATGCAGCATTAAGATGAATAACTTTTGGAGTGTACGATAGAAAAGAATAAATATCCGAATTTCACGGGTTCTGAAACATCATGACGAAATTTTTAAATGGTAAGAACAGATATTGTTTAGGAAAAATAAATAAAAAAAAAGTACATCCTTAGATAACCAATCTGTAGTTCAATTTAAATGAGAGAAATACTTTTGCTGCTAGCATTGACAGCATTAGATGTTTAAAATATTTATCGCCATATTTATCATATATCAGCCAGACACAATATGATTATTAAATTTTTCTTTCATAGCTATTTTACATCCATAATCTGGCAGCACTCCAAACACCTGTCAAAATGACGTTTCTGGACATCGCTTTTGAACAAAGCTGTAAACATAGATATAGGCTGTGAAGTGAAAACCATAACAACTGATAAATACTGCATGTAGCTGTATTTATTAAGTAAAATATTACTTTACTGATATTTAAGAAATAAATATTTCTTTTCATTGTTTTAATTTGAGTGTTCAAATGTTAAAATGTAAAAACGACGTTACTATTTGTCAATAATGACGTTTAGGTAGATAGTTAGACCAATCTGCCAACATACGATCAACCTGCCCAATTATACTTAAACAGCAAATATGGAGAGAAACGAAAATGCAACTTCTATTAAAATAGAACAAATTGATGACCATATCAGCAATAAACACGAGGAAGCCATCGATTGCAATTCAATCGACTCTCGTATTGACGGTAAACAAACGCCATCATGCAAGCATATTCTTGAAACCTCATTAAATCCCACTCGTTTTGGAAAAAGATGCGATTGTGTCCAAAAAGAAATGATAAAAACTGAGGATTGTGATTATTTTGAAGAAGAAAATACTAAATTTATTAAATCAGAAACAAATATGTCGAGTTTCCAACATTGTCTTAAAGCAGAATCAAATTTTAAATGTTATCGTCCAACACCACAAACCATGAAAATTCCCACTTTAATATTGAAGAAACCCGATTTAACTTGTGGCAGTTGTAAGTCTACCCTCGATAAAAGTTGTTTTATAAATAAAGGAATTAATAAACAAGATGAATCATATTTAATATGTGTGGATTGTAAAGAAAAACGAAAACATCGTTCAAAATTAAGTACTTGTTGTACCAAGGAACGGTTTAAATTGAAATATGGTGTAAGTTCAGATAAATCTATAACTTATATCGATAAGGTACTTCAAAAAATAAGAAAATTTAAATGCAGTGAGTGCGAATATACAAGTCCACGTAAAGCAATTTTCCAAACCCATATCGACGCAGTTCATCGAAAAATTAAACAATTTAAATGCAGTGAGTGCAAATACACGACTGCATATAAGCAACAGTCACAGAACCATATCGACGTAGTTAGTCGGAAAATTAAAAAATTTAAATGCAGTGAGTGCGAATACACGACTGCATATAAGCAACTTTTACAGAATCATATTAATATAGTTCATCGTAAAATTAAGAAATTTAAATGCAGTGAGTGCATTCACACATTCTCAAGCAAAGGAAAGTTAAAGACCCATATGGACGTAGTTCATCGGAAAATTAAACAATTAAAATGCAGTGAGTGCAAATACACGACTGCATATAAGCAACATTTACAGAACCATATCGACATAGTTCATCGGAAAATTATAAAATTTAAATGCAGTGAGTGCGAATACACGACTGCATATAAGCAACTTTTACAGAATCATATTAATATAGTTCATCGTAAAATTAAGAAATTTAAATGCAGTGAGTGCAATCACACATTCTCAAGTAAAGCAAAGTTTAAGACCCATATCGACGTAGTTCATCGGAAAATTAAACAATTAAAATGCAGTGAGTGCGAATACACGACTGCATATAAGCAACAATTACAGACCCATATCGACGTAGTTCATCGGAAAATTAAGAAATTTAAATGCAGTGAGTGCAATCACTCATGCTCAAGTAAAGCACATTTACAGACCCATATCGACGTAGTTCATCGAAAAATTAAGAAATTTAATTGCAGTGAGTGCAAACACTCATGCTCAAGTAAAGCACATTTACAGACCCATATCGACGTAGTTCATCGGAAAATTAAGAATTTTAAATGCAGTGAGTGCAATCACACATTCTCACGTAAAGCAGATTTAAAGAAACATATCGACCTAGTTCATCGGAAAATAAGACAATTTAAATGCAGTGAGTGCAATCACACATTCTCAAGTAAAGCAAAGTTTAAGACCCATATCGACGTAGTTCATCGGAAAATTAAACAATTAAAATGCAGTGAGTGCGAATACACGACTGCATATAAGCAACAATTACAGACCCATATCGACGTAGTTCATCGAAAAATTAAGAAATTTAAATGCAGTGAGTGCAAACACACATTCTCACGTAAAGCAGATTTAAAGAAACATATCGACGTAGTTCATCGGAAAATTAAAAAATTTAAATGCGGTGAGTGCAATCACACATTCTCACTTAATGCAACTTTACAAACCCATATCGACGCAGTTCATCGGAAAATTAAACAATTTAAATGCAGTCAGTGCAATCACACATTCTCACGTAAAGCACATTTACAGACCCATATCGACGTAGTTCATCGGAAAATTAAGAATTTTAAATGCAGTGAGTGCAATCACACATTCTCACGTAAAGCAGATTTAAAGAAACATATCGACCTAGTTCATCGGAAAATAAGACAATTTAAATGCAGTGAGTGCAATCACACATTCTCAAGTAAAGCAAAGTTTAAGACCCATATCGACGTAGTTCATCGGAAAATTAAACAATTAAAATGCAGTGAGTGCGAATACACGACTGCATATAAGCAACAATTACAGACCCATATCGACGTAGTTCATCGAAAAATTAAGAAATTTAAATGCAGTGAGTGCAAACACACATTCTCACGTAAAGCAGATTTAAAGAAACATATCGACGTAGTTCATCGGAAAATTAAAAAATTTAAATGCGGTGAGTGCAATCACACATTCTCACTTAATGCAACTTTACAAACCCATATCGACGCAGTTCATCGGAAAATTAAACAATTTAAATGCAGTCAGTGCAATCACACATTCTCACGTAAAGCACATTTACAGACCCATATCGACGTAGTTCATCGGAAAATTAAGAAATTTAAATGCAGTGAGTGCGAATACACGACTGCATATAAGCAACAATTACAGAACCATATCGGTATAGTTCATCATAAAATTATAAAATCATTAATATAAAGTGCACTAATATTAATATAAGTGCAGTGCAGTGTCACAAGTTCACTGAAGTCAGATTTACAGACCCATATCTATGCACTTCATAAAAAAAAATCATATCATAAGAAATTTTAAATACAGCGAATAAGAAAACACGAATGCATTTATAAACCGAGTTCAGAACTATATCGATATAATTCATGGAAAAATAGAAAATCTAAATGTAGTGAGTGCGAACCGAATACTTCACCTAAAGTATATTTACAAATCCATATCGTATTTCATAATAAAACATTTAAATGCAATAAGTGCATATAAGCAACTGTTACAGTATCATTATAAAGTGTGTTTTTTTTAGAGGCGTGGTTTTCAAGAAGAGATAAAACGCATATAATTTGATGTTATGGCTAAGAATTTAATTTTATTATAAAGATAAGGGTTTGCCATTATGTTTTAAAAATGATTTCGGGTAAGTGGCCGCCGCGGCTGACTCGAACAAATTCCAGCCGAGAGGCCCAATTTTCAACCACTTTTTGCAGCAAGTTGGGCCGTATGTCAGCAATAACGCGCCGAATATTCTCTTCCAAGGCGTTAATCGTGTCCGGCTTATCTGCGTAGACAAGCGACTTCACATAACCCCACAAAAAATAGTCCAGCGGTGTTAAATCGCACGATCTTGGAGGCCACGCCACGTTGTTCAGGAGTAAGTCTATTCATTATGAAATGGCAAACCAAACTGAGCATAAATCAAGTGACAGCTGTCAAAAACACCAACTACGAAAAAAGTAGTGCCAGATTGAAAACCACACCTCTGAAAAAAGCACTCTTTAGATACAACCATTGTACAGTTATTGCGATACCAGTCGATACAAAAAAGTAAAGGACCAGTGCAATTCTGTTAAATATCAAATATTTCAAAGCATCATGGTATATTTTAAGTTCAGTTAAATCAATGTTAAAATGTTAATTATAATTACTTAGTCCATATTTTCTATGTATAAGTTATCTATAAGTATCATATCAGCTATATCATAAATTAATATTATTTATTATAAGTAATGTTGAATATATTTTTTGCATAAATGTATTATTGATGTTACATTTGGGCTGCGTCTAGCGTAGGGTAGGATAAATAATTGAAGACTTGGTTATCCTATGTTTGATTTCTTTGAGTTAGGTCACCAAAAATTATGTTAGGCTGAGAAGTTGACCTTAACTTCTAACATTTATGAAAAATTGAACAGTTAAAACGTATTTGGTTAACCTTAAACAGGCAGAATTTAATGCACAGAACTTTAGTTGTTTTTTTTTAGTTTTAGGTTGTAGGCTTAATTTGAAACGGTTCATTTTGTAAAATATATTATGTTTTATTTTATTATTTTTTAAAACATATCTTATTGTTTCGCATCACGTTAGAGGGCAGTAGTCTATATTTATTTTGTATTCACAAAATCGCTGCGTCTGAACCGCTGTTCACGATCCGTTAACCAAATAGGCCACAATAGTTTACTTTTACTATACGATTCAGAAAGCAGTTTTCCCCGGAATTAGTTTTTCACGTGGGATTTGCCAAGATGCGACGATTTATGTATGAAAAATATTTTTTAAACTTTTGTTAATAATGATTCAAGTATTTTGGTATAGAAAAATCATTTAACCGCAAACATAAATAAATCTCCTTTTATAACGAGAAAGAATATTTGCCAAATTTTAACAATAATGTTGTGAATTAAGAAAAGCATTTTTATGAAGAAGATTTTTGTAATATTTCCTAGATTTTTCGTTCTAATTTTTCGTTAGTATTTCGATTGTAACTTATTTTAGTTTTGAAACTTATTTTATAAATAAATACATAACTTCAATATTTAGTTTTATTTTATTATTAATGTTAGTTATATAAGTTATCAATTTATAAGGTAACGTATAAGTGGATTATTTTCGTAATATTTTAGATAAGTTTCCTAAAATGTTCAAAAATATATTTCATTTTTGATGATGCATTTTTAAAACTTCATCACAATTTCTGAGAAAAAGGAAACCTTTTGTGATAATATTATACGGTTCTTGTAATACGCACGACAGCCGATCGACGTGGCCGCGGCGAGGCCAATGGTAGCCGCTTATAAAAAAGGTAATTTGCACCAATGTTTTAATGAGAATAATAAAATTGTGTTTGGATTATTGTTACTAAAAGTTTAAAAGGTAAATTTGATACAGCCTCCTCCACTGTTTCAAAATAATCATTGCTTTCAACAAAGTATCGACGCCATATTGGGATTAAATAATAAATTGTGATTGCCAGATCGCTTTGCTTTTAAATCGGATTCGAGTTGATCCCTTGATAATAAACAGATTATAATTTCATTAGTGTTGCCAACACAGCTTCTGAGGTTTCGTTGGAAAATGGATTCCAAATTTGGCCACACAAACAGATTCGTTGAGGGAATATTGCGGATTAAATTGGGAAAACATGCCAATAATGAAGCATTTTGGAAATCAGATCAAAAACATCTAACCAACATCTGCACTCTAGGATACTATGACCCAGATGATAGACACAGCTTTTAGCAGATGCAAGCCCTGTTGGCAAGGTCTGGGTGCCGTTTTAATATAGCTTGACTCAAGTGGTCCTAGAATGATAGCATATGGTGCTGACTGCGAAGAGAGGTTTTGTCACCCTGAGATGGAAGCCTTAGCGCTGGTGTGGGCAAATTTTAAAATTTACCTATTTGGGAAAAGAGAGTTCGAGTTAATTGGGGATCATAAACCACTAGAAATTATCTTTGGACCAAGCTCAAAACCGCGTGTCAGAATTTATTTATTTATTTATTTTATCCATATAACAATACAGTACGTACAAAGTACATAAATAAAGAAAGATAAATTGAAAGATTGAGGTAATTGAAAGATGGGTTCTAAGACTGCAGTCATATAATAACAAAGTGGTATATCGTCCAGGAAAAACTAATATAGGAGACCCTTTATCAAACCTTTTGAGAACGAGATGTAGATTAGCAAAAAATATTCGAAAGAAGATGAGGATATTACCAAGGTGGAAAAGGGAATATATAAAGACTACTGGTCAGCACAGTCAGCAATTACAAAGTATTTCATGAGGCATTCAAAGTGTCCTTTTGAGAGGCAGTGAAATAGCAATCCAACGTGTTCCAACGAGGGTCATCCGGGTATTGTTGCAATGACATCACGTCTTCGAACTAAAGTATGCTGGCCGAAGATTGACAAAGATGCAGAGAATAGGGTAAAAGCCTGTAAGGGATGCACTCTGGTTTCAGCCCCTAATCGACCAAACACGATGAAGCGAAGAGAGCTTCCCGTTGAACCTTGGATAGATTTAGGGCCACTGCCAAGTGGAGATTATCTCTTTGCTATCGTCGATTACTGCAGCCGCTATAAAGAAATTAATATTACTAAATCTATCACAACAGATTAAACATCTGAAACATTTTGAAAGAAATATTCTCGAGATTAAGTTATCCGTTTACAATGAGGGCTGATAACGGTAGAAGTTTACAAATGAAGAATTTGACATATTGTTTATAAATTAATTTAATTAGTGAACGTTTTGTTGTCTGATGATGAAATATAATACTGAAATATTTATCTAATAATTTACTGACTATATTGCTTTTAACAAACAATATATAGAAATGATTTGACATATGGACAAATGGTTTGACATTGGCAAATGAAATGAAAATATTATAGGGCTCTGACTCTGTAAATACCTCTGGGTCATGATAAACTGAAACCACAGGGTCAAATTATGGGAATGCAACCCCCGTGAAAGCCAAAACAATTTATTGTGAATACAATTCCTATTATAAATTCCTCTGTATATTTTAAAAAAATGAAAAGAATTTGAATTTTTATTTTTTTGACGAACAAATCATGGACTTTATGGCAGAACAATTGTGTAATTTAATTGCATCAGTCGCGGCATTTTAACCATTATTAAATACTTATACGAGATCAGAGAAATTACATTTAATCATAGTATTAAAGTAACTTTTTTGAGTAAACGAGTTGTTACACTCGCTGCCTTTTTTATTATTAATTCTATGCACATTATCAATGTGTATTTTTAAGTTTTATTTCCTAGAAAACAATTTGTTACACTCGCTGCACTCATTATGTCTGAATAATATCTAAAAATCCACTTATTTTTATTTTATATAAAAAAACCACGAAAACCTTATAAAACAAAAATGGCCGTGACAGACGTAATTTCGATGCAGCATTAAGATGAATAATTTTTGGATGATAGAAAAGAATAAGTATTCGAATTTAGGGTTCTGTAACATCATGACGAAATTTTTAAATGGTAAGAACAGATATTGTTTAGGAAAAATAAATAAAAAAAAAGTACATCCTTAGATAACCAAGCTGTAGTTCAATTTAAATAAGAGAAATACTTTTGCTGCTAGCATTGACAGCATTAGATGTTTAAAATATTTATCGCCATATTTATGATATATCGGCCAGCCAGATTATGATTATAATTATTATATTTATTTATTCTTATATAGATATTTTACATCCATAATCTGGCAGCACTGTAACCATCTGTCAAAATGACATTTCTAGAGTACTCTTCTGAACACGGCTGTAAACCGAAACAACTGATATAAATAATGTATGTGGCGCTAATTGCCCAATAAAGAAAAAAATATTTAATTTGTGTGTAAATTATATAATCGTATAAATTAATAATAGTATTTTTATATAATGGAATAATTTAGGTTAGGTTAGGTTAGTTTACCATACGATCAACCTGCCCAATTATATTTAAACAGCAACTATGGAGAGAAACGAAAATGAAACTTCTATTAAAATAGAACAAATCGATGACCATATCAGCAATAAACACGAGGAAGCCATTGATTGCAATTCATTCGACTCTCGTTTTGACGGTAAACAAACGCCATCATGCAAGCATATTTTTGAAACCTCATTAAATCCCACAAGTTTTGGTAAAAGATGCGATTGTGTCCAAAAAGAAATGATAAAAACTGAGGATTGTGATTATTTTGAAGAAGAAAATACTAAATTTATTAAATTAGAAACAAATATGTCGAGTTTCCAACATTGTGTTAAAGCAGAATCAAATTTTAAATTTTATGGTCCAACACCACAAACCATGAAAATTCCCACTTTGATATTGAAGAGAATCGATTTTACTTGTAACAGTTGCAAGTGTACTATCGATAAACGCTGTTTGGTAAATTTAGGGTTAAATAAACAAAATGAATCATATTTACTATGTTTGGATTGTAAAGTTAAACGAAAAAATCGTTCAAAATTAACATCTTATCGTACCAAAGAACGGTTTGAATTAAAATATGATATATGTTCACGTAAATCACGTTTACGCAAATATATCGCTTCAGTAAATGAAATAATAAAACAATTTAAATGCAGTGAGTGCGAATACACAAGTTCCCTTAAAGGAAATTTAAAGACCCATATCGACGTAGTTCATCGGAAAATTAAGAAATTTAAATGCAATGAGTGCGAATACACGTGCTCACTTAAAACAAATTTACAGACCCATATTGACGTAGTTCATCGAAAAATTAAGAAATTTAAATGCAGTGAGTGCAAACACACATTCACACGTAAAGCAGATTTAAAGAAACATATCGACGTAGTTCATCGGAAAATTAAGAAATTTAAATGCAGTGAGTGCAAACACACATTCTCACGTAAAACATGTTTACAGACCCATATCGACGTAGTTCATCGAAAAATTAAGAAATTTAAATGCAGTGAGTGCAGTCAAACATTCTCACGTAAAGCAGATTTAAAGAAACATATCGACGTAGTTCATCGGAAAATTAAGAAATTTAAATGCAGTGAGTGCAATCACACATTCTCATGCAAAGCACATTTACAGAGACATATAGACGTAGTTCATCGGAAAATCAAACAATTTAAATGCAGTGAGTGCGAATACACGTGCTCAAATAAAACATATTTACAGACCCATATTGACGTTGTTCATAGGAAAATAAGAAAATTTAAATGCAGTGAGTGCGAATACACGTTTGCTTATAAACATCAACTACAGAACCATATCGACGTAGTTCATCGGAAAATTAAGAAATTTAAATGCAGTGAGTGCAATCACACATTCTCATGCAAAGCACATTTACAGAGACATATAGACGTAGTTCATCGGAAAATCAAACAATTTAAATGCAGTGAGTGCGAATACACGTGCTCAAATAAAACATATTTACAGACCCATATTGACGTTGTTCATAGGAAAATTAAGAAATTTAAATGCAGTGAGTGCAAACACACATTCTCACTTAAAGGAAATTTACAGACCCATATCGACGTAGTTCATCGGAAAATTAAGAAATTTAAATGCAGTGAGTGCAAACACACATTCTCACGTAATGCAGATTTAAAGAAACATATCGACGTAGTTCATCGGAAAATTAAGAAATTTAAATGCAGTGAGTGTGAATACATAACTGCATATAAGCAACAATTACAGAACCATATCGATATAGTTCATCATAAAATTATAAAATCATTTATATATAAGTGCAGTACAGTGTCACAAGGTCACTGAAGTCAGATTTACAGACCCATATCTATGCAGTTCATGAAAGATTAAGAAATTTGTAAATATAATGAATAAGAAAACACGAATGCATTTATAAACCGAGTTCAGAACTATATCGATATAATTTATGGAAAAAATAGAAATTTAAAATGTAGTGAGTGCGAACCGAATACTTCACCTAAAGTATATTTACAAAATCATATCGTATTTCATAATAAAACATTAAAATGCAATAAGTGCATATAATCAACTGTTACAGTATCATTATAGATACAGCCATCGTATAGTTATTTATATATTTTAAATAATGCTAGTGCGATACCAGTCGATACAAAAAAGTAAATTAATAATGCAATGCTGTTAATTATCAAACATTTTAAAGCATCATGGTATATTTAAAGTTCAGATAAATCAATGTCAAAATGTTAAATATAATTAATTACTTAGTCTATATTTTCTATGCATAATTTATCTATAAGTATCATATCAGCTATATCATAAATGATTGTTATTATAAGTAATGTGAATATATTTTTTTCATTAATGTATTATTGATGTTACATTTGGGCTGCGTTTAGCGTAGGGTAGGATAAATAATTGAAGACTTGGTTATCCTATGTTTGATTTCTTTGAGTTAGGTCACTAAAAATTATGTTAGGGTGAGCAGTTGACCTTAACTTCTAACATTTATGAAAAATTGAACAGTTAAAACGTATTTGGTTAACCTTAAACAGGCGGAATTTAATGCACAGATCTTTAGTTGTTTTTGTTTAGTTTTTAGGTTGTAGGCTTAATTTGAAACGGTTCTGTTTCTAAAATTTATTTTATTTTATTATTTTTTAAAACAAATATTACTATTTAGGGTCACGTTAGAGGGCAGTAGTCTATATTTATTATGTATTCACAAAAGCGCTGCGTCTGAACAGCTGTTCACGATCCGTTAACCAAATAGCCCACAATAGTTTACTTTTACTATACGATTCAGAAAGCAGTTTTCCCCGGAATTAGTTTTTCACGTGGGATTTGCCAAGATGCGACGATTTATGTATGAAAAATATTTTTTAAACTTTTGTTAATAATGATTCAAGTAATTTGGTATAGAAAAATCATTTACCCGCAAACATAAATAAATCTCCTATTATACCTATTATAATAAGAAATAATATTTGTCAAATTTTAACAATAATGTTTTGAATTGGGAAAAGCATTTTTATGAAGAAGAATTTTGTAATATTTCCTAGATTTTTCGTTTTAATATTTAAGCTAGCTTTTTGTCATTAGTAGTTTGATTGTTACTTAATTTAGTTTTGAAACTTATTTTATAAATAAATACATAACTTCAATATTTAGTTTTATTTTATTACTAATGTTAGTTATATAAGTTATCAATTTATAAGGTAACTTATAAGTGGATTATTTTCCTAATATTTTAGATAAGTTTCCTAAAATGTTTTGATAACTCGAAATGGATAAAAAGTAGTCAACAGACTTCTCAACTCCGGCCAAATTAGGCCAAATATATATATCATTTTTGATAATGCATTTCTAAAACTTCATCATAATTTCTGAGAAAAAGTAAACCTTTTGTGATAATATTATACGGTTCTTGTAATAGGCACGACAGCCGATCGACGTGGCCGCGGCGAGGCCAATGGTAGCCGCTTATAAAAAAGGTAATTTGCACCAATGTTTTAATGAGAATAATAAAATTGTGTTTGGATTATTGTTACTAAAAGGTTAAAAGGTAAATTTGATACAGCCTCCTCCACTGTTTCAAAATAATAATTGCTATCAACAAAGTATCGACGCCATCTTGGGATTAAATAATAAATTGTGATTGCCAGATCGCTTTGCTTTTAAATCGGATTCGAGTTGATCCCTTGATAATAAACAGATTATAATTTCATTAGTGTTGCCAACACAGCTTCTGAGGTTTCGTTGGAAAATGGATTCCAAATTTGGCCACACAAACAGATTCGTTGAGGGAATATTGCGGATTAAATTGGGAAAACATGCCAATAATGAAGCACTTTGGAAATCAGATCAAAAACATCTAACCAACATCTGCACTCTAGGATACTATGACCCAGATGATAGACACAGCTTTTAGCAGATGCAAGCCCTGTTGGCAAGGTCTGGGTGCCGTTTTAATATAGCTTGACTCAAGTGGTCCTAGAATGATAGCATATGGTGCTGACTGCGAAGAGAGGTTTTGTCACCCTGAGATGGAAGTCTTAGCGCTGGTGTGGGCAAATTTTAAAATTTACCTATTTGGGAAAAGAGAGTTCGAGTTAATTGGGGATCATAAACCACTAGAAATTATCTTTGGACCAAGCTCAAAACCGCGTGTCAGAATTTATTTATTTATTTATTTTATCCATATAACAATACAGTACGTACAAAGTACATAAATAAAGAAAGATAAATTGAAAGATTGAGGTAATTGAAAGATGGGTTCTAAGACTGCAGTCATATAATAACAAAGTGGTATATCGTCCAGGAAAAACTAATATAGGAGACCCTTTATCAAACCTTTTGAGAACGAGATGTAGATTAGCAAAAAATATTCGAAAGAAGATGAGGATATTACCAAGGTGGAAAAGGGAATATATAAAGACTACTGGTCAGCACAGTCAGCAATTACAAAGTATTTCATGAGGCATTCAAAGTGTCCTTTTGAGAGGCAGTGAAATAGCAATCCAACGTGTTCCAACGAGGGTCTTCCGGGTATTGTTGCTATGAAATCACGTCTTCGAACTAAAGTATGCTGGCCGAAGATTGACAAAGATGCAGAGAATAGGGTAAAAGCCTGTAAGGGATGAAGTCTGGGTTCAGCCCCTAATCGACCAAACCCGATGAAGCGAAGAGAGCTTCCCGTTGAACCTTGGATAGATTTAGGGCCACTGCCAAGTGGAGATTATCTCTTTGTTATCGTCGATTACTGCAGCCGCTATAAAGAAATTAATATTACTAAATCTATCACAACAGATGAAACATCTGAAACATTTTGAAAGAAATATTCTCGAGATTAGGTTATCCGTTTACAATGAGGGCTGATAACGGAAGACAGTTTACAAATGAAGAATTTGACATATTGTTTATAAATTAATTTAATTAGTGAACGTTTTGTTGTCAGATGATGAAATATAATACTGAAATATTTATCTAATAATTTACTGACTATATTGCTTTTAACAAACATTTAATATATAGAAATGATTTGACATATGGACAAATGGTTTGACATTGGCAAATGAAATGAAAATATTATTAGGGCTCTGACTCTGTAAATACCTCGGGGTCATGATAAACTGAAACCACGGGGTCTAATTATGGGAATGCAACCCCCGTGAAAGCCAAAACAATTTATTGTGAATACAATTCCTATTATAAATTACTATGTATATTTTAGAAAAATGAAAAGTATTTGAATTTTTAATTTTTTTTTACGAACAAATCATGGACTTTATGGCAGAACAATTGTGTAATTTAATTGCATCAGTCGCGGCATTTTAACCATTATTAAATACTTATAAGAAATCAGAGAAATTACATTTAAACATCGTATTAAAGTAACTTTTTTGAGTAACGAGTTATTTCACTCGCTGCCTTTTATTATTAATTCTATGTGTATTTTTAAGTTTTATTTTCTAGAAAACAATTTGTTACACTCGCTGCACTCATTATGTCTGAATAATATCTAAAAATCCACTTATTTTTATTTTATATAGAAAACCACGAAAACATTATAAAACAAAAATGTCTGTGACAGACGTAATTTCGATGCAGCATTTAGATGAATAATTTTTGGAGTGATAGAAAAGAATAATTATTCGAATTTCAGGGTTCTGAAACATCATGACGAAATTTTTAAATGCTAAGAACAGATAATATTGTTTAGGAAAAATAAATAAGAAAAAAGTACATCCTTAGATAAAAAAGTTGTAGTTCAATTTAAATAAGAGAAATACTTTTGCTGCTAGCATTGACAGCATTAGGTGTTTAAAATATTTATCGCCATATTTATCATATATCGGCCAGCCAGATTATGATTATAATTATTATATTTATTTATTCTTATATAGATATTTTACATCCATAATCTGGCAGCACTGTAACCATCTGTCAAAATGACATTTCTAGAGTACTCTTCTGAACACGGCTGTAAACCGAAACAACTGATATAAATAATGTATGTGGCGCTAATTGCCCAATAAAGAAAAAAATATTTAATTTGTGTGTAAATTATATAATCGTATAAATTAATAATAGTATTTTTATATAATGGAATAATTTAGGTTAGGTTAGGTTAGTTTACCATACGATCAACCTGCCCAATTATATTTAAACAGCAACTATGGAGAGAAACGAAAATGAAACTTCTATTAAAATAGAACAAATCGATGACCATATCAGCAATAAACACGAGGAAGCCATTGATTGCAATTCATTCGACTCTCGTTTTGACGGTAAACAAACGCCATCATGCAAGCATATTTTTGAAACCTCATTAAATCCCACAAGTTTTGGTAAAAGATGCGATTGTGTCCAAAAAGAAATGATAAAAACTGAGGATTGTGATTATTTTGAAGAAGAAAATACTAAATTTATTAAATTAGAAACAAATATGTCGAGTTTCCAACATTGTGTTAAAGCAGAATCAAATTTTAAATTTTATGGTCCAACACCACAAACCATGAAAATTCCCACTTTGATATTGAAGAGAATCGATTTTACTTGTAACAGTTGCAAGTGTACTATCGATAAACGCTGTTTGGTAAATTTAGGGTTAAATAAATAAAATGAATCATATTTACTATGTTTGGATTGTAAAGTTAAACGAAAAAATCGTTCAAAATTAACATCTTATCGTACCAAAGAACGGTTTGAATTAAAATATGATATATGTTCACGTAAATCACGTTTACGCAAATATATCGCTTCAGTAAATGAAATAATAAAACAATTTAAATGCAGTGAGTGCGAATACACAAGTTCCCTTAAAGGAAATTTAAAGACCCATATCGACTTAGTTCATCGGAAAATTAAGAAATTTAAATGCAATGAGTGCGAATACACGTGCTCACTTAAAACAAATTTACAGACCCATATTGACGTAGTTCATCGAAAAATTAAGAAATTTAAATGCAGTGAGTGCAAACACACATTCTCACGTAAAGCAGATTTAAAGAAACATATCGACGTAGTTCATCGGAAAATTAAGAAATTTAAATGCAGTGAGTGCAAACACACATTCTCACGTAAAACATGTTTACAGACCCATATCGACGTAGTTCATCGAAAAATTAAGAAATTTAAATGCAGTGAGTGCAGTCAAACATTCTCACGTAAAGCAGATTTAAAGAAACATATCGACGTAGTTCATCGGAAAATTAAGAAATTTAAATGCAGTGAGTGCAATCACACATTCTCATGCAAAGCACATTTACAGAGACATATAGACGTAGTTCATCGGAAAATCAAACAATTTAAATGCAGTGAGTGCGAATACACGTGCTCAAATAAAACATATTTACAGACCCATATTGACGTTGTTCATAGGAAAATAAGAAAATTTAAATGCAGTGAGTGCGAATACACGTTTGCTTATAAACATCAACTACAGAACCATATCGACGTAGTTCATCGGAAAATTAAGAAATTTAAATGCAGTGAGTGCAATCACACATTCTCATGCAAAGCACATTTACAGAGACATATAGACGTAGTTCATCGGAAAATCAAACAATTTAAATGCAGTGAGTGCGAATACACGTGCTCAAATAAAACATATTTACAGACCCATATTGACGTTGTTCATAGGAAAATAAGAAAATTTAAATGCAGTGAGTGCGAATACACGTTTGCTTATAAACATCAACTACAGAACCATATCGACGTAGTTCATCGGAAAATTAAGAAATTTAAATGCAGTGAGTGCAATCACACATTCTCATGCAAAGCACATTTACAGAGACATATAGACGTAGTTCATCGGAAAATCAAACAATTTAAATGCAGTGAGTGCGAATACACGTGCTCAAATAAAACATATTTACAGACCCATATTGACGTTGTTCATAGGAAAATTAAGAAATTTAAATGCAGTGAGTGCAAACACACATTCTCACTTAAAGGAAATTTACAGACCCATATCGACGTAGTTCATCGGAAAATTAAGAAATTTAAATGCAGTGAGTGCAAACACACATTCTCACGTAATGCAGATTTAAAGAACCATATCGATATAGTTCATCATAAAATTATAAAATCATTTATATATAAGTGCAGTACAGTGTCACAAGGTCACTGAAGTCAGATTTACAGACCCATATCTATGCAGTTCATGAAAGATTAAGAAATTTGTAAATATAATGAATAAGAAAACACGAATGCATTTATAAACCGAGTTCAGAACTATATCGATATAATTTATGGAAAAAATAGAAATTTAAAATGTAGTGAGTGCGAACCGAATACTTCACCTAAAGTATATTTACAAAATCATATCGTATTTCATAATAAAACATTAAAATGCAATAAGTGCATATAATCAACTGTTACAGTATCATTATAGATACAGCCATCGTATAGTTATTTATATATTTTAAATAATGCTAGTGCGATACCAGTCGATACAAAAAAGTAAATTAATAATGCAATGCTGTTAATTATCAAACATTTTAAAGCATCATGGTATATTTAAAGTTCAGATAAATCAATGTCAAAATGTTAAATATAATTAATTACTTAGTCTATATTTTCTATGCATAATTTATCTATAAGTATCATATCAGCTATATCATAAATGATTGTTATTATAAGTAATGTGAATATATTTTTTTCATTAATGTATTATTGATGTTACATTTGGGCTGCGTTTAGCGTAGGGTAGGATAAATAATTGAAGACTTGGTTATCCTATGTTTGATTTCTTTGAGTTAGGTCACTAAAAATTATGTTAGGGTGAGCAGTTGACCTTAACTTCTAACATTTATGAAAAATTGAACAGTTAAAACGTATTTGGTTAACCTTAAACAGGCGGAATTTAATGCACAGATCTTTAGTTGTTTTTGTTTAGTTTTTAGGTTGTAGGCTTAATTTGAAACGGTTCTGTTTCTAAAATTTATTTTATTTTATTATTTTTTAAAACAAATATTACTATTTAGGGTCACGTTAGAGGGCAGTAGTCTATATTTATTATGTATTCACAAAAGCGCTGCGTCTGAACAGCTGTTCACGATCCGTTAACCAAATAGCCCACAATAGTTTACTTTTACTATACGATTCAGAAAGCAGTTTTCCCCGGAATTAGTTTTTCACGTGGGATTTGCCAAGATGCGACGATTTATGTATGAAAAATATTTTTTAAACTTTTGTTAATAATGATTCAAGTAATTTGGTATAGAAAAATCATTTACCCGCAAACATAAATAAATCTCCTATTATACCTATTATAATAAGAAATAATATTTGTCAAATTTTAACAATAATGTTTTGAATTGGGAAAAGCATTTTTATGAAGAAGAATTTTGTAATATTTCCTAGATTTTTCGTTTTAATATTTAAGCTGGCTTTTTGTCATTAGTAGTTTGATTGTTACTTAATTTAGTTTTGAAACTTATTTTATAAATAAATACATAACTTCAATATTTAGTTTTATTTTATTACTAATGTTAGTTATATAAGTTATCAATTTATAAGGTAACTTATAAGTGGATTATTTTCCTAATATTTTAGATAAGTTTCCTAAAATGTTTTGATAACTCGAAATGGATAAAAAGTAGTCAACAGACTTCTCAACTCCGGCCAAATTAGGCCAAATATATATATCATTTTTGATAATGCATTTCTAAAACTTCATCATAATTTCTGAGAAAAAGTAAACCTTTTGTGATAATATTATACGGTTCTTGTAATAGGCACGACAGCCGATCGACGTGGCCGCGGCGAGGCCAATGGTAGCCGCTTATAAAAAAGGTAATTTGCACCAATGTTTTAATGAGAATAATAAAATTGTGTTTGGATTATTGTTACTAAAAGGTTAAAAGGTAAATTTGATACAGCCTCCTCCACTGTTTCAAAATAATAATTGCTTTCAACAAAGTATCGACGCCATATTGGGATTAAATAATAAATTGTGATTGCCAGATCGCTTTGCTTTTAAATCGGATTCGAGTTGATCCCTTGATAATAAACAGATTATAATTTCATTAGTGTTGCCAACACAGCTTCTGAGGTTTCGTTGGAAAATGGATTCCAAATTTGGCCACACAAACAGATTCGTTGAGGGAATATTGCGGATTAAATTGGGAAAACATGCCAATAATGAAGCATTTTGGAAATCAGATCAAAAACATCTAACCAACATCTGCACTCTAGGATACTATGACCCAGATGATAGAACACAGCTTTTAGCAGATGCAAGCCCTGTTGGCAAGGTCTGGGTGCCGTTTTAATATAGCTTGACTCAAGTGGTCCTAGAATGATAGCATATGGTGCTGACTGCGAAGAGAGGTTTTGTCACCCTGAGATGGAAGCCTTAGCGCTGGTGTGGGCAAATTTTAAAATTTACCTATTTGGGAAAAGAGAGTTCGAGTTAATTGGGGATCATAAACCACTAGAAATTATCTTTGGACCAAGCTCAAAACCGCGTGTCAGAATTTATTTATTTATTTATTTTATCCATATAACAATACAGTACGTACAAAGTACATAAATAAAGAAAGATAAATTGAAAGATTGAGGTAATTGAAAGATGGGTTCTAAGACTGCAGTCATATAATAACAAAGTGGTATATCGTCCAGGAAAAACTAATATAGGAGACCCTTTATCAAACCTTTTGAGAACGAGATGTAGATTAGCAAAAAATATTCGAAAGAAGATGAGGATATTACCAAGGTGGAAAAGGGAATATATAAAGACTACTGGTCAGCACAGTCAGCAATTACAAAGTATTTCATGAGGCATTCAAAGTGTCCTTTTGAGAGGCAGTGAAATAGCAATCCAACGTGTTCCAACGAGGGTCATCCGGGTATTGTTGCTATGAAATCACGTCTTCGAACTAAAGTATGCTGGCCGAAGATTGACAAAGATGCAGAGAATAGGGTAAAAGCCTGTAAGGGATGTACTCTGGTTTCAGCCCCTAATCGACCAAACCCGATGAAGCGAAGAGAGCTTCCCGTTGAACCTTGGATAGATTTAGGGCCACTGCCAAGTGAAGATTATCTCTTTGTTATCGTCGATTACTGCAGCCGCTATAAAGAAATTAATATTACTAAATCTATCACAACAGATGAAACATCTGAAACATTTTGAAAGAAATATTCTCGGGATTAGGTTATCCGTTTACAATGAGGGCTGAAAACGGAAGAAGTTTACAAATGAAGAATTTGACATATTGTTTATAAATTAATTTAATTAGTGAACGATTTGTTGTCAGATGATGAAATATAATACTGAAATATTTATCTAATAATTTACTGACTATATTGCTTTTAACAAACATTTAATATATAGAAATGACTAGCTGACCCGGCCACGCGTTGCTGTGGCTAAAGTTTTTGTTATATTACATTATAGTAAACAATCTAAGAGGAACAATAAGAGAACATCAGTCACGGAGTCCACTATGCTTTTTCACACAGATGGTATTTGTAAAAAAATATGCTGATCTCCTTATTTGACTTTCTACTACTATAACCCTTTAGTACAATGAAATTATTTACGAACAAAGACGAAAATGTTGATGTTGGTATACAAATTCACTGGATTGAGATTTGAAGGGGAAGTACGTTGAACACAATCAATTAAAATGTTCTTACACTTGATACTAAGCAGAAATCAATAGGTAAAAAATAAAAATTTATCAGATTTATTATTTCCATTTAATTTTATAACAAATATAAGTATATTACAGTATAATACAGTAAATAACATGTGACGCTTAAACTCATGAATGAGGTAGGCAAGGCAGACAGTCTTAAACTTTTAAACATTAATATCTTTTTTTTTGAATTATAAATACTTTCAATTTCAATTTAATTTAACACCAATCGGTGCACAATGTTTTTGGTTAATTTGTCTTTAGCTAACACAAATAGATTCGACGGTTTCCCAACACGTGAACACGCAACATATAGTTGCCCATGAGAAAAACATGGATTTTCCAAATCTAAACCACAAATGGACATTGTTTGACCTTGAGATTTATTTATAGACATGGCGAAAGCTAAACGAATTGGAAACTGTAGCCTTTTGAAGGGTATGGTAGAATCTGATGGTATCATCGGAATACGTGGCAGCAGGACCACTTTTCCTTTAAACTTCCCAGCCAAAATGGTTGCTTCAAGAATGTTTCCGGTGATCTTTTTGATGACCAAACGCGTACCGTTACATAATTGAGGTGGATTCAAATTACGGAGGAGAATAATAGGGGAACCAATCTTTAATCGAAGATTATGTGGTGGCATTCCAGGGATATCTAATGAATTTAAAAATTCAATCGGAAAATTTACACTTTCATTTTCATCAACAACAGTATCGATTGATTTAAAAGACATCAGATCGCCTGGTAACAACTGTTGTATCTGGAAGTTAATTTCGTCAACATCAACGTTTTTGGCTGCCAAAATCGCCCGTTGACTAAGCCATTCATGATTCAAATAATTATTCTGTATATCCGGGAAAATACTCTGAATCAATTCAGTTTTATCCTGAACAACAGTGCAAAAATTGTCTGGTAGTTTAATGCATTGCGTGTTTGGTTGCAGTTTTATTTTACCGTTCCCAATATCTAGTAGTTGTTCGGAAAATATTAGTGCTGATGGATCATTTTGCAATTGTACTCGCATATTTATGGTCAATCGAAGTGTTTCAACACTTCGCCATAAGAATGATTGTTTCAAACATGCATTAATCTCATCCGCGAAAGTAGAGCGAGGTATAACCGGTAAGGTCTGCCGGAAGTCACCAGACAAAAGTAAGATAGCACCACCGAAAAGTTTATTATTGCTGTTTAAATCTTGCATAGTTCTGTTTAATGC
Source organism: Neomicropteryx cornuta (assembly GCA_020383195.1). NCBI lineage: Eukaryota > Metazoa > Arthropoda > Insecta > Lepidoptera > Micropterigidae > Neomicropteryx > Neomicropteryx cornuta. The sequence goes on from JAHKQU010000020.1 coordinate 8,179,245, forward strand.
TTCAAATGAATATTTGTGTGCCATTGTGCACTCATCCCAAATTATTATAGAACTCTTCCGCAACACTGCAGCTATTCCACTATTCTTTTTGATGTTACACATTGCATCTGGTTTATTATGAACGTCCAATGGCAGCTTGAATGTTGAATGTGCTGTTCGCCCACCATCCAGTAAAGTAGCCGCAATGCCTGACGATGCTAATGCTAATGCGACTTTTTGTTGCGACCGTATTTTGGCAAGAATCAACGATATTAAAAATGTCTTACCGGTTCCACCGGGTGCATCCAAGAAAAAAAAACCGCCTTGTTCAGCAGCAACAGCCAGCATAATCCGATTATAAATAATTTTTTGTTCTGCTGTCAGTAATGGTTCACTGTTCATGATAATTGTTGCTAAACTTCCATGATCATATTGATTTTCTCGTTGTAAATCGGTATTGACTAAGTCGGTGGCTGGACGATTAGGTGATGGCATACCATAATGATTAAGTGGTAAATTTGAAATAAGAACACATAAATCCTCGATCAAGACCAATGCTTCATTGTACATCTCTGGTGTATAATCTATGTTTTGGCATTGATTTGTTTGTCTAATTCGGTGCAAGATGTCTTCTGTTATACAATTTTTATATTTTTCCCACAAAGTTTGTGCTTGCGAGGGATAACATGTCGCCAAAATAATTGCAAACAACTGACGAATGTTATTCGGTGTTGATGTCAACGCAGCATCAGCAAGCGTTAAGTCCCAATGGTTATCGTCTTCTAGCAATTGCAGTTCACGACATGCATCCTGGTATGTATTGAATACTCGACCATTAGCTGTTCGTAAAAATTCAAAAGACGTTGGTCCGGGAACATTCACCAATAACAAACGTAAATAGAAGCACTCACGTTGCTTTGGATGTACCGTGTAAAGTCTCCCCAATGTCTTAGCTTTGAATATGCCTGTAATGGAAGGATGTGGTTTTCCTTGTTTCCGTGGCTCCCATTTTTTACTGGATTTGTTCCATGTGAAATAACGTGGAACATCACCATACACCAATGTCTTCGCGAATTGGCCAAAAACATCAGGTTTTTGACACAATGTAAAAAATTCAGTTAGAGTCGTTTTCGGAGCTTCGAACGCTCTTTGGAGAACATTTTCTTCAGTGAAGTATACACGTTGACCGTTTTCAAGATGTATTGCCAGATGTTGGACAGCAGGATCTCTTTCGTGGATGGGAAAGCTGAGAATATGCCAAGTAGCTTCATTGCTGCTAATGTATCTGCCCATTTGGTATCGTGCTATTTCGTCATTTTTATTTATGTTTTTTACTTCAAATATGGCCAAATCACTGCCTTTGTTTACATATTTACAAATATACTTAATTGATTTAACAGAACTGCAAAGCTCAACATTGATATGAGCTTTGTAAGTTTTTGAAAGTAGTGGTGGGTATGGTACCACCCACTGATTATCAAACTCAACTTGATTTGGAAAGTTCGGCAGTCGCATTGTAAATGTGTGGCCACCATTCTCAGTACTTCTGCGGCGATACATTGGATAACCATCAATATCCGTGATCGTGTCATTCGTATGCGGCTTTGGGAAGTTTTTTTACATTTTCCATTTTCCATGCACGGTGAGGTCATGTTGAAAACACCGCATGGCCCATGGATCATGTGTTTGGTGACAATATCAAATAATTCTTGATCAATTAATGGGTCTGGAATTTCGGCTGAAATTATTTGATCGATTTCTTCAGGACGGATTCTATCTTTAAGCCAAACCAAAATGTGGGCATGAGGCAAACCTCGCTTTTGCCACTCTATCGTATACAGCCAACAACGTGTGATACCAAAAATTGTATATTTAACAATAAAATCAATTAAGGATTTCAATTTTTGTTTAAACACACGTGCAGTTAAATCATGACGATGAATGGCTTGTTGTCCTGGCAATAGTAAAGTTTGTATCTCTTCCCAATTCGGATTACATGTGAATGTAATAAATAAATCCGGTCGGCCGTAATGACGTACGTAAGTCATCGCATCTTGTATGTATTCCTGCATGTTCCGTGGACTGCCGATGTAGCTTGAAGGTAAAATGAAAGCATTACCGATGTCATTGGGATTTAAATTTCCATCGATGTTTCCAGCAACAGCATCTCGTAAGTGAATATATTATTCCGATCGTAGTTTTGACGTTTGCGTTTTGACGTTTGCCGCTCGCGTTGTTGAGGTTAGATTTTTTCGGTGGCATTTGACTGAAAATAATAATTTTCTTGTTCTTATGATATTCTCTTGAAGACGTTCGTTACACTGTTCTTGAGATTCTTGTGCATGACCTGCTGTCCTGATTCTTTGAGCTGGATTTCTTGATTCAATTTGTTTTGCCAACTGATGGGCTCTTTTAATACGTTTGCGTCGAATAACTGTCACTGTCAAATAATAACAGACATTAGCGCCATCAACCCAGTCGAAAGGTATCGACATCTGTCAGTTTTATGACTGCCAAATAATAACAGACAAATAATTAGCGATAAATTAAAATTGCGACTATAATTTGAGATTTAAACTATCCTATCTCTCAAGTGCACATCGATCTGCACATGGTGTTCAAATTTTATTATAATCGGTTAAGTGGTTCAGCCGTCCATTGAGGACAAACATTGTGACACGAGATTTATATATATTAAGATTTGACATTGGCAAATGAAATGAAAATATTATTAGGGCTCTGACTCTGTAAATACCTCCGAGTCATGAAAAACTGAAACCCCAGGGTCTAATTATGGGAATGCAACCCCCGTGAAAGCCAAAACAATTTATTGTGAATACAATTCCTATTATAAATTCCTCTGTATATTTTAAAAAAATGAAAAGATATTAAATTTTTATTTTTTTTTTACGAACAAATCATAAGAGATCAGAGAAATTACATTTAATCATTGTATTAAAGTAACTTTTTTGAGTAAACGAGTTGTTACACTCGCTGCCTTTTTTATTATTAATTCTATGCACATTATCAATGTGTATTTTTAAGTTTTATTTCCTAGAAAACAATTTGTTACACTCGCTGCACTCATTATGTCTGAATAATATCTAAAAATCCATTTATTTTCATTTTATATAAAAAACCACGAAAACCTTATAAAACCTAAATGTCCGTGACAGACGTAATTTCGATGCAGCATTAAGATGAATAACTTTTGGATTTACGATAGAAAAGAATATTTATTCGAATTTAGGGTTCTGAAACATCATGACGAAATTTTTAAATGGTAAGAACAGATATTGTTTAGGAAAAATAAATAAAAAAAAAGTACATCCTTAGATAAAAAAGTTGTAGTTCAATTTAAATAAGAGAAATACTTTTGCTGCTAGCATTGACAGCATTAGATGTTTAAAATATTTATCGCCATATTTATCATATATCGGCCAGCCAGATTATGATTATATTCATTTATTCTTTTAAAGACATTTTACTTCCTTAATCTAGCAGCACTGTAAACATCTGTCAAAATGACATTTCTAGAGTACTCTTCTGAACACGGCTGTAAACCAAAACAACTGATAAATACTGCATGTGGCTGCATTTATTAAGTAAAATATTACTTTTCTTTGTATTAATTTGTGTGTTAAATATGGAGAGAAACGAAAATGCAACTTCTATTAAAATAGAACAAATCGATGACCATATCAGCAATAAACATGAGGAAACCATTGATTGCAATTCATTCGACTCTCGTTTTGACGGTAAACAAACGCCATCATGCAAGCATATTCTTGAAACCTCATTAAATCCCACTCGTTTTGGTAAAAGATGCGATTGTGTCCAAAAAGAAATGATAAAAACTGAGGATTTTGATTATTTTGAAGAAGAAAATACTAAATTTATTAAATTAGAAACAAATATGTCGAGTTTCCAACATTGTGTTGAAGCAGAATCAAATTTAAAATATGATCGTCCAACACCACAAACCATGAAAAATCCCATTTTAATATTGAAAAAAAACGATTTTACTTGTAACAGTTGCAAGTGTACCCTCGATAAAAGTTATTTTATAAATATAGGGTTAAATAAACAAAATAAATTATATTTAATATGTTTGGATTGTAAAGAAAAACGAAAAAATCATTTAAAATTGACATCTTATCGTACCAAAGAACGGTGTAAATTAAAATATGTAAAACAAAAAATAAGAAAATTTAAATGCAGTGATTGCCATCATACGTGCTCACTTAAAGGAAATTTACAGACCCATATCAACGCAGTTCATCGGAAAATTAAACAATTTAAATGCAGGGAGTGCGAATACACAAGTTACCTTAAAGGAAATTTACAGACCCATATCGACGTAGTTCATCGTAAAATTAAGAAATTTAAATGCAGTGAGTGCAATCATACATTCTCATGTAAAGCAACTTTAAAAACCCATATCGACGTAGTTCATCGAAATATTAAACAATTTAAATGCAGTGAGTGCGAACACACAAATGCTTATAAACATCAATTAAAGAATCATATCGATATAGTTCATCGGAAAATTAAACAATTAAAATGCAGTGAGTGCGAATACACGACTGCATATAAGCAACGATTACAGACCCATATTGACGCAGTTCATCGGGAAATTAAGAAATTTAAATGCAATGAGTGCGTATACACGACTGCATATAAGCAACAATTACAGACCCATATTGACGTAGTTCATCGGAAAATTAAGAAATTTAAATGCAGTGAGTGCAATCACACATTCTCACTTAAAGGAAATTTACAGGCCCATATCGACGTAATTCATCGGAAAATAAGACAATTTAAATGCAGTGAGTGCAAACACACATTCTCATGTAAAGCAAATTTAAAGACCCATATCGACGTAGTTCATAGGAAAATTAAAAAATTTAAATGCGATGAGTGCAATCACACATTCTCAAGGAAAGCACATTTACAGACCCATATCGACGTAGTTCATCGGAAAATTAAGAAATTTAAATGCAGTGAGTGCAATCACACATTCTCACTTAAAGGAAATTTACAGACCCATATTGACGTAGTTCATCGGAATATAAGACAATTTAAATGCAGTGAGTGCAATCACTTGTGTTCAAGTAAAGCACATTTACAGACCCATATCGACGTAGTTCATCGAAAAATTAAGAAATTTAAATGCAGTGAGTGCAAACACACATTCTCACGCAAAGCAGATTATAAGAAACATATCGACGTAGTTCATCGGAAAATTAAAAAATTTAAATGCGGTGAGTGCAATCACACATTCTCAAGTAAAGCACATTTACAGACCCATATCGACGTAGTTCATCGAAAAATTAAGAAATTTAAATGCAGTGAGTGCAAACACACATTCTCACGCAAAGCAGATTATAAGAAACATATCGACATAGTTCATCAAAACATTAAACAATTTAAATGCAGTGAGTGCGAATACATGACTGCATATAAGCAACAATTACAGAACCATATCGATATAGTTCATCATAAAATTATAAAATAATTAATATAAAGTGCACTAATATTAATATAAGTGCAGTGCAGTGTCACAAGTTCACTGAAGTCAGATTTACAGACCCATATTCACTTCATAAAAAAAAATTCATATCATAAGAAATTTATCATAAGAAATTTTTAAATACAGCGAATAAGAAAACACGAATGCATTTATAAACCGAGTTCAGAACTATATCGATATAATTCATGGAAAAATACAAAATTTAAATGTAGTGAGTGCGAACCGAATACTTTACCTAAAGTATATATTTACAAAACCATATCGTATTTCATAATAAAACATTTAAATGCATATAAGCAACTGTTACAGTATCATTATAAAGTGTGTTTTTTTTAGAGGCGTGGTTTTCAAGAAGAGATAAAACGCATATAATTTGATGTTATGGCTAAGAATTTAGTTTTATTATAAAGATAAGGGTTTGCCATTATGTTTTAAAAATGATTTCGGGTAAGTGGCCGCCGCGGCTGACTCGAACAAATTCCAGCCGAGAGGCCCAATTTTCAACCACTTTTTGCAGCAAGTTGGGCCGTATGTCAGCAATAACGCGCCGAATATTCTCTTCCAATGCGTTAATCGTGTCCGGCATATCTGCGTAGACAAGCGACTTTACATAACCCCACCAGAAATAGTCCAGCGGTGTTAAATCGCACGATCTTGGAGGCCACGCCACGTTGTTCAGGAGTAAGTCTATTCATTATGAAATGGCAAACCAAACTGAGCATAAATCAAGTGACAGCTGTCAAAAACACCAACTACGAAAAAAGTAGTGCCAGATTGTAAACCACGCCTCTAAAAAAAACATCCCTTTAGATACAACCATCGTACAGTTAGGTATATATTTTAAATAATGCTAGTGCGATACCAGTCGATACAAAAAAGTAAAGACCAATGCAATACTATTAAATATGAAATATTTCAAACCATCATGGTATATTTAAAGTTCAGTTAAATCAATGTCAAAAAGTTAATAATAATTACTTTTGTCTATATTTTCTATGCATAAATTATCTATAAGTATCATTTCAGCTATATCATAAATGATTTTTATTATAAGTAATATTGAATATATTTTTTGCATAAATGTATTTATTATTGATGTTACATTTGGGCTGCGTCTAGCGTAGGGTAGGATAAATAATTGAAGACTTGGTTATCCTATGTTTGATTTCTTTGAGTTAGGTCACCAAAAATTATGTTAGGGTGAGCAGTTGACCTTAACTTCTAACATTTATGAAAAATTGAACAGTTAAAACGTATTTCTTTAACCTTAAACAGGCAGAATTTAATGCACAGAACTTTAGTTGTTTTTTTTTAGTTTTTAGGTTGTAGGCTTAATTTGAAACGATTCTGTTTTGTAAAATTTATTTTATTTTATTATTTTTGTAAACATATCTTATTGTTTAGCATCACGTTAGAGGGCAGAAAGTCTATATTTATTTTGTATTCACAAAAGCGCTGCGTCTGAACCGCTGTTCACGGTCCGTTAACCAAATAGGCCACAATAGTTTACTTTTACTATACGATTCAGAAAGCAGTTTTCTCCGGAATTAGTTTTTCACGTGGGACTTGCCAATGTGCTACGATTTATGTATAACAAATATCTTTTCAAACTTTTGTTAATAATGATTCAAATATTTTGGTATAGAAAAATCATTTACCCGCAAACATAAATAAATCTCCTTTTATAATAAGAAATAATATTTGTCAAATTTTAACAATAATGTTGTGAATTGGGAAAAGCATTTTTATGAAGAAGAATTTTGTAATATTTCCTAGATTTTTCGTTCTCTTCGTTTTTTCGTAAATAAGCTGTTTTTTTGTCATTAGTAGTTTGATTGTTACTTAATTTAGTTTTGAATCTTATTTTATAAATAAATACTTAACTTCAAATTTAGTTTTATTTTATTACTAATGTTAGTTATATAAGTTTGCAATTTATAAGGTAACGTATAAGTGGATTATTTTCCTAATATTTTAGATAAGTTTCCTAAAATGTTTTGATAACTCGAAATGGATAAAAAGTAGTCAACAGACTTCTCAACTCCGGCCAAATTAGGCTAAAAATATATTTCATTTTTGATGATGCATTTTTAAAACTTCATCACAATTTCTGAGAAAAAGTAAACCTTTTGTGATAATATTATACGGTTCTTGTAATACGCACGACAGCCGATCGACGTGGCCGCGGCGAGGCCAATGGCTGCGCGTAGCGGACACGCTATCGTTGCCGCTTATAAAAAAGGTAATTTGCACCAATGTTTTAATGAGAATAATAAAATTGTGTTTGGATTATTGTTACTAAAAGGTTAAAAGGTAAATTTGATACAGCCTCCTCCACTGTTTCAAAATAATAATTGCTTTCAACAAAGTATCGACACCATATTGGGATTAAATAATAAATAAATTGTGATTGCCAGATCGCTTTGCTTTTAAATCGGATTCGAGTTGATCCCTTGATAATGAACAGATTATAATTTCATTAGTGTTGCCAACACAGCTTCTGAGGTTTCGTTGGAAAATGGATTCCAAATTTGGCCACACAAACAGATTCGTTGAGGGAATATTGCGGATGAAATTGGGAAAACATGCCAATAATGAAGCATTTTGGAAATCAGATCAAAAACATCTGACCAACACTGCACTGCGAAAAGAGGTATTGTCACCCTGAGAAGGAAGCCTTAGCCCTTGGGGAAAGAGAGTTCGAGTTAATTGGGGATCATAAACCACTAGAAATTATCTTTGGACCAAGCTCAAAACCGTGTGCCAGAATTTATTTATTTATTTATTTTATACATATAACAATACAGTACGAACAAAGTACATAAAAAAAAAAGATAAATTGAAAGATTGAGGTAATTTAAAGATGGGTTCTAAGACTGCAGTCATATAATAACAAAGTGGTATATCGTCCAGGAAAAACTAATATAGGAGACCCTTTATCAAACCTTTTGAGAACGAGATGTAGATTAGCAAAAAATATTCCAAAGAAGATGAGGATATTACCAAGGTGGAAAAGGGAATATACCTATAAAGACTACTGGTCAGCACAGTCAGCAATTACAAAGTATTTCATGAGGCATTCAAAGTGTCCTTTTGAGAGGCAGTGAAATAGCAATCCAACGTGTTCCAACGAGGGTCATCCGGGTATTGTTGGTATGAAATCACGTCTTCGAACTAAAGTATGCTGGCCGAAGATTGACAAAGATGCAGAGAATAGGGTAAAAGCCTGTAAGGGATGTACTCTGGTTTCAGCCCCTAATCGACCAAACCCGATGAAGCGAAGAGAGCTTCCCGTTGAACCTTGGATAGATTTAGGGCCACTGCCAAGTGAAGATTATCTCTTTGTTATCGTCGATTACTGCAGCCGCTATAAAGAATTAATATTACTAAATCTATCACAACAGATGAAACATCTGAAACACTTAAAATTTTGAAAGAAATATTCTCGAGATTAGGTTATCCGTTTACAATGAGGGCTGATAACGGAAGACAGTTTAGAAATGAAGAATTTGACATATTGTTTATAAATTAATTTAATTAGTGAACGTTTTGTTGTCAGATGATGAAATATAATACCGAAATATTTATCTAATAATTTAATGCCTATATTGCTTATAGCAAACATTTAATATATAGAAATGATTTGACATATGGACAAATGGTTTGACATTGGCAAATGAAACGAAAATATTATTAAGGCTCTGACTCTGTAAATACCTCTGGGTCATGATAAACTGAAACCATAGGGTCAAATTATGGGAATGCAACCCCCGTGAAAACCAAAACAATTTATTGTGAATACAATTCCTATTATAAATTCCTCTGTATATTTTAGAAAAATGAAAAGAATTTGAATTTTTTTTTTTTACCAACAAATCGTGGACTTTATGGCAGTAAAATTGTGTAATTTAATTGCATCAGTCGCGGCATTTTAACCGTTGTTAAATAGATCAGAGAAATTACATTTAATCATCGTATTAAAGTAACTTTTTTGAGTAAACGAGTTGCCTTTTATTATTAATTCTATGAACATTATCAATGTATATTTTTAAGTTTCATTTCCTAGAAAACAATTTGTTACACTCGCTGCACTCATTATGTCTGAATACTATCTAAAAATCTACTTATTTTTATTTTATATAGAAAACCACGAAAACATTATAAAACAAAAAAGTAAGCGTTAAGATGAATAATTTTTGGATAGAAAAGAATAAGTATTCGAATTTCAGGTTTCTGAAACATCATGACGAAATTTTTAAATGATAAGAACAGATATTGTTTAGGAAAAATAAATAAGAAAAAAGTACATCCTTAGATAACCAAGCTGTAGTTCAATTTAAATAAGAGAAATACTTTTGCTGCTAGCATTGACAGCATTAGATGTTTAAAATATTTATCGCCATATTTATCATATATCGGCCAGCCAGATTATGATTATATTCATTTATTCTTTTAAAGACATTTTACTTCCTTAATCTAGCAGCACTGAAAACATCTGTCAAAATGACATTTCTAGAGTACTCTTCAGAACACGGCTGTAAACCAAAACAACTGATAAATACTGCACGTGGCTGCATTTATTAAGTAAAATATTACTTTTATTTGTATTAATTTGTGTGTTCAAATGTTAAAATGTAAAAAGACGTTACTATTTGTCAATAATGACGTTTAGGTAGATAGATAACCAATCTGCCAACATACGATCAACCTGCCCAATTATACTTAAACACCAAATATGGAGAGAAACGAAAATAAAACTTCTATTAAAATAGAACAAATTGATGACCATATCAGCTTTAAACATGAGGAAGCCATTGATTGCAATTCATTCGACTCTCGTTTTGACGGTAAACAAACGCCATCATGCAAGCATATTCTTGAAACCTCATTAAATCCCACTCGTTTTGGTAAAATATGCGATTGTGTCCAAAAAGAAATGATAAAAACTGAGGATTGTGATTATTTTGAAGAAGAAAATACCAAATTTATTAAATTAGAACCAAATATGTCGAGTTTCCAACATTGTGTTGAAGCAGAATCAAATTTAAAATATAATCGTCCAACACCACAAACCATGAAAATTCCCACTATAATATTGAAGAAAATCAATTTTACTTGTAGCAGTTGCAAGTGTACTATCGACAAACGCTGTTTGGTAAATAAAGGGTTAAATAAACAAAATGAATCATATTTAATATGTTTGGATTGTAAAGAAAAACGAAAAAATCATTTAAAATTGACATCTTATCGTACCAAAGAACGGTTTCAATTAAAATATGATATATGTTCACGAAAATCACGTTTTCACAAAAATATCGCTTCAGTAAATGAAATAATAAAACAATTTAAATGCAGTGAGTGCGAATACACAAGTTCCCTTAAAGGAAATTTAAAGACCCATATCGATGTAGTTCATCGGAAAATTAAGAAATTTAAATGCAATGAGTGCGAATACATGACTGCATATAAGCAACAATTGCAGACCCATATTGACGTAGTTCATCGGAAAATTAGGAAATTTAAATGCAGTGAGTGCAATCACACATTCTCACTGAAAGCAAGTTTACAGAGACATATAGACGTAGTTCATCGGAAAATTAAGAAGTTTAAATGCAGTGAGTGCAAACACACATTCTCACTGAAAGCAAGTTTACAGAGACATATAGACGTAGTTCATCGGAAAATAAGACAATTTAAATGCAGTGAGTGCAATAACTCATGCTCAAGTAAAGCACATTTACAGACCCATATCGACGTAATTCATCGAAAAATTAAGAAGTTTAAATGCAGTGAGTGCAAACACACATTCTCACGTAAAGCAGATTTAAAGAAACATATAGACGTACTTCATCGAAAAATAAGACAATTTAAATGCAGTGAGTGCAATCACTCATGCTTAAGTAAAGCAGATTCAAAGAAACATATAGACGTAGTTCATCGAAACATTAGACAATTTAAATGCAGTGAGTGCAATCACACATTCTCACTGAAAGCAAGGTTACAGAGACATATAGACGTAGTTCATCGGAAAATAAGAAAATTTAAATGCAGTGAGTGCAATCACTCATGCTCAAGTAAAGCACATTTACAGAGACATATAGACGTAGTTCATCGGAAAATTAAGAAATTTAAATGCAGTGAGTGTGAATACATAACTGCATATAAGCAACAATTACAGAACCATATCGATATAGTTCATCATAAAATTATAAAATCATTTATATATAAGTGCAGTACAGTGTCACAAGGTCACTGAAGTCAGATTTACAGACCCATATCTATGCAGTTCATCAAAAATTAAGAATATTTTAATTACAGCGAATAAGAAAACACGAATGCATTTATAAACCGAGTTCAGAACTATATCGATATAATTCATGGAAAAAATAGAAAATTTAAATGTAGTGAGTGCCAACCGAATACTTCACCTAAAGTATATTTACAAAACCATATCGTATTTCATAATAAAACATTCAAATGCAATAAGTGCATATAAGCAACTGTTACAGTATAATTATAGATACAGCCATCGTATAGTTAGGTATATATTTTAAATAATGCTAGTGCGATACCAGTCGATACAAAAAGTTAAAGGACCAATGCAATGCTGTTAATTATGAAATATTTCAAAGCATCATGCTATATTTAAAGTTCAGTTAAATCAATGTTTAAATTTTAATTATAATTACTTAGTCCATATTTTCTATGTATAAGTTATCTATAAGTATCATTTCAGCTATATCATAAATTAATATTATTTATTATAAGTAATGTTGAATATATTTTTTGCATAAATGTATTATTGATGTTACATTTGGGCTGCGTTTAGCGTAGGGTAGGATAAATAATTGAAGACTTTTTTATCCTATGTTTGATTTCTTTGAGTTAGGTCACCAAAAATTATGTTAGGGTGAGCAGTTGACCTTAACTTCTAACATTTATGAAAAATTGAACAGTTAAAACGTATTTCTTTAACCTAAAACAGGCAGAATTTTATGCACAGATCTTTAGTTGTTTTTTTTTAGTTTTTAGGTTCTAGGCTTAATTTGAAACGGTTCATTTTGTAAAATATATTATGTTTTATTTTATTATTTTTTAAAACATATCTTGTTGTTTAGCATCACGTTAGAGGGCAGTAGTCTATATTTATTATGTATTCACAAAAGCGCTGCGTCTGAACCGCTGTTCACGATCCGTTAACCAAATAGCCCACAATAGTTTACTTTTACTATACGATTCAGAAAGCAGTTTTCCCCGGAATTAGTTTTTTACGTGGGACTTGCCAAGATGCGACGATTTATGTATGAAAAATATTTTTCAAAATTTGGTTAATAATGATTCAAATATTTTGGTATAGAAAAATCCTTTTCCGCAAACATAAATAAATCTCCAGCGCCTTTTATAATAAGAAATAATATTTGCCAATTTTTAACAATAATGTTGTGAATTGGGAAAAACATTTTAGGAAGAAGAATTTTATAATATTTCCTAGATTTTTAGTTCTAATTTTTAAGCTGTTTTTTTGTCGTTAGTGGTTTGATTTGGTTTGATTGTAACTTATTTTAGTTTTGAATCTTATTTTATAAATAAATACATAAATTTAATATTTAGTTTTATTTTATTACTAATGTTAGTTATATAAATTATCAACTTAGGGCCGGTTGTGTGATCAATGGTCAAATTCGATTTAACTATAATTACTTTTAACCACTGGTCAGCAAGTTATCAAGGTTAACTCGCGAAAAGGGTTATTTCAAATCAAAAGTTACTAACTAACTATTAACTATTTAACTATAGTTAAATATGTTGCAATTACATAAAACATGACATGAGAATAATGGAGGTTCACGACAGCAATATTTTCAGCCACAGTAGCATCGTACTTAGGTAGATTCATTAGGGGCGAGTTTGGGCAGTGTTGCCTTATATGCCTTGAAACCATTTTTAATGACGCCATTTACCTACCCTACAACACATGATCGTCAACTGAGCTAATTAATACCTAATGAAAGCCAAATTCGCACGAGAAATGTTGTAGAACGTACTTTTGGAGTTTGGAAAAGGCGGTTCCCAGCTATTGCCTCTAAATGGAGAATCAATGTTAACAAAGTTCAAGCAACTATAACTGCAATTTTGCATAATATATGTATTTTAAGAAATGAAAACCAATTTATTTATGAAGATGGCCATTATCCAGAAAAAACAGTCACTGTACGCATTGAACAAGACGATTACAATGGAGACAATTTGAGAAATGCGCTTGTTAACAACTATTTCTCTCTGTTACATTAATTATTTATTTTGGTTATCATTTTCTAAATAAACAATTTATTTATTTATTTTTATTTATCTTTATTGGAGAAACCAACAATTTTACACAGTACATATAAAATAAAAAATACATTTGATGGATCGATAAAAAACTATGTAAAACTAAAAATAGGTTTCTACTAATAAAAAGTATTAAAGTTAATAACAAAAATAACAAAACCATTTTATATCAATATATATACATATCTACTACACGAATTTAGAACAGTTAATTTTTACACAAAAGATCGTTCCTGAACACTTTAAATTGCGATTTATTCAGAGTCAATTTATCATCAAAAAAAAATCATCAAAAATCATTGATTGAAACATTCTTTAGTTAAAATAAGTTGTGGTCATTTAGGTACTGGCGGCAACCTAGTAGAGCACGAGAGTACACCCAAGTCATATTAAACACCACCACCAGGTATGACAAAAATACGGCGTCAAGTTAATTTTATACCACGAAGAAAGAATTACGAATACTAAAAGTGATAGAAACTCTTCATTCTGCAGGAACTCTTCCACCATGCTGATTACCTGCCTTTGCGACCACATCGTCCACCACCACATCACCAGTTTACTTTAATAACTTTACATTAGTTAAATTTAAATTTAACTTTAAACGTCTAGGTGACGCTAGTAGTTATTTTTAATTTATTTGTAATATGACTTGCATGTATGTTTAATGATTTATATGAGATAATGGAACCATAAATCTTGAAATTAAATAACTTTCAGATTTCTTCTTGTCTTTTGCTTTATATTTCTATGTAGCTATGAATAGTCAAGTTCTTTTGCATGCTAAAATGAAGATTGGTTCAAAAAAAATAAAAACTGAAAGTAGGTATAATTGCTTAGTAACGTTTTCTTGTAGCTTTAAAGGTTTTGGCAGTTCTTCTCACTGCCCTCTCTACACATCCTGTAGGTATGTTTGTTTTTTACTTTTATACTTCTTTGTGGGCATACCTGATGGAATTATAAGCTAACATTTTATATTATTTTAATAACTAGTTATTTTATTTTAAATACTGACAGAATTGAGGTGTTTTGGGGATATTTTGCGTTTTATGTAATTGCAACATATTTAACTATGTTTAAAAAGTTACTATAATAACATTTGAGTTGAAACAACCCTTTTCGCGAGTTAACCAGTGCTGACCAGTGGTTAAAAGTTACTATAGTTAAATTGAATTTGACCATTGATCACACAACCGGCCCTTAGAAGGTAACTAGTGGATTATTTTCCTAATATTTTAGATAAGTATTCTAAAATGTTTTGATAAACTTGAATTAGATAAGAAATATTCAACAGACTTCTGAACTCCGGCAACGATTTTTGTCGAAGCATTTTCTGAGAATTGTTTTAAAATCGCCAGAAACGTACTTTTTGATGAAGTCTTTTGCCGAAAATACTCTTTTCAGTCTTCTGTGTGGTTATAAACCATTCCGTCTCATTTAAAAACATGCAAAAAAAAACACTCATCGCCTACATTGGTTATAAATGAAAAACAGAAATAATATCTTTTTAAAATATTCTGTTGAACGTGTGTTTTATTTTAATTTAGTTTAATATTTATTTCAATTTTTATGTTCAGTCAATAAGATATTGATTACTAAAATGTTGATAAAATGTATAGAAGAATACAGACTTTTCGAGGCTAATAACTTTTATGCAAAGTAGAAATTTAACCTTTCAATTCTTTACAAGCCTTATATAGTAATTATTATGAGATAAAACATATTCAGTATAATAGTTAGAGAGTCCCAAAAATATATATATGTGAAGTGAATCCATTTTGGCGCCGACTGGTACCTGCGGGATTAGTATGCAAGCCTCCGTTACGTTGACGTTGCGAGTCACGTTGACGCAGAGTCGGCCTTTCCATGCAGCTGTCAATGTTCGTTTTCGAATAATTAGTACTATTTTTAGAGTTTGTTCGCGACGGTTGTGATGCCTCACGATTTTCCAACCGAAACAATTTCCGGTTTAAAATAATTTCTTTTGTTTCCAAAACTTTTTCAAAAAAACTAGTATTCAAAAAAAGGCGCACTTTCGCGTATTTTTTTTTTATTAATTTGACTATTATTAAGGCTCTGACTCTGTTAATACCTCTGGGTCCTAATAAACTGAAACCACAAAGTCAAATTATGAGAATGCAACCCCCGTGAAACCCAAAACAATTTATTGTGAATACAATTCCTATTATAAATTCCTCTGTATATTTTAGAAATATGAAACGAATGTGAATGTTTTATTTTTTTTATGAACAAATCATAGACTTTAAGGCAAAACAACTGTGTAATTTCATTGCATCAGTTGCGGCATTTTACCAATTATTAAATACTTATAAGAGATCAGAGAAATTAAATTTAACCGTCAACATTTGTCTTAAAGTATTTTTTTGATTAAGAGAGTTGTTATACTCGCTGCACTCATTGTGTCTAAATAATATCTAAAAATCCACTTATTTTTATTTTATATAGAAAACCACGAAAACATTATAAAACAAAAATGTCCGTGACAGACGTAATTTCGATGCAGCATTAAGATGAATAATTTTTGGAGTTTACGATAGAAAAGAATAAATATCCGAATTTTGGGTTCTGTAACATCATGACGAAATTTTTAAATGGTAAGAAAAGATATTGTTTAGGAAAAATAAATAAAAAAAAAGTACATCCTTAGATAACCAAGCTGTAGTTCAATTTAAATAAGAGAAATACTTTTGCTGCTAGCATTGACAGCATTAGATGTTTAAAATATTTATCGCCATATTTATCGTATATCGGCCAGCCAGATTATGATTTTAATTATTATATATATTTATTTTTGATATTTTACTTCCTTAATCTGGCAGCACTGTAAACAAACTGTCAAAATGACATTTCTAGAGTACTCTTCTGAACACGGCTGTAAACCAAAACAACTGATAAATACTGCATGTGGCCGCATTTATTAGGTAAAATATTACATTTATTTGTATTAATTTGTGTGTTCAAATGTTAAAATGTAAAAAGGACGTTACTATTTGTCAATAATGACGTTTAGGTAGATAGTTAGACCAATCTGCCAACATACGATCAACCTGCCCAATTATACTTAAACAGCAACTATGGAGAGAAACGAAAATGCAACTTCTATTAAAATAGAACAAATCGATGACCAAATCAGCAATAAACACGAGGAAGCCATTGATTGCAATTCATTCGACTCTCGTTTTGACGGTAAACAAACGCCATCATGCAAGCATATTCTTGAAACCTTATTAAATCCCACTCGTTTTGGAAAAAGATGCGATTGCGTCCAAAAAGAAATGATAAAAACTGAGGATTGTAATTATTTTGAAGAAGAAAATAGTAAATTTATTAAATTAGAACCAAATATGTCGAGTTTCCAACATTGTGTTAAAGCAGAATCAAATTTAAAATTTGATCGTCAAACACCACAAACCATAAAAATTCCTACTTTAATATTGAAGAAAATCAATTTTACTTGTAGCAGTTGCAAGTGTTCTATCGACAAACGCTGTTTGGTAAATAAAGGGTTAAATAAACAAAATGAATCATATTTAATATGTTTGGATTGTAAAGAAAAACGAAAACATCATTTAAACTTGACATCTTATCGTACCAAAGAACGGTTTCAATTAAAATATTATATATGTTCACGTAAATCACGTTTACACAAATATATCGCTTCAGTAAATGAAATAATAAAACAATTTAAATGCAGTGAGTGCGAATACACAAGTTCCCTTAAAGGAAATTTAAAGACCCATATCGACGCAGTTCATCGAAAAATTAAGAAATTTAAATGCAGTGAGTGCAATCACACATTCTCACTTAAAGGAAATTTAAAGACCCATATCGACGTAGTTCATCGGAAAATTAAGAAATTTAAATGCAGTGAGTGCAAACACACATTCTCACGTAAAGCAGATTTACAGACCCATATCGACGTAGTTCATCGGAAAATAAGACAATTTAAATGCAGTGAGTGCAATCACTCATGCTCAAGTAAAGCACATTTACAGACCCATATCGACGTAGTTCATCGGAAAATTAATAAATTTAAATGCAGTGAGTGCAAACACACATTCTCACTTAAAGGAAATTTACAGACCCATATCGACGTAGTTCATCGGAAAATAAGACAATTTAAATGCAGTGAGTGCAATCACTCATGCTCAAGTAAAGCACATTTACAGACCCATATTGACGTAGTTCATCGGAAAATTAAGAAATTTAAATGCAGTGAGTGCAAACACACATTCTCACGTAAAGCAGATTTAAAGAAACATATCGACGCAGTTCATCGGAAAATTAAGAAATTTAAATGCAGTGAGTGCAAACACACATTCTCACGTAAAGCAGATTTAAAGAAACATATCGACGCAGTTCATCGGAAAATTAAGAAATTTAAATGCAGTGAGTGCAAACACACATTCTCACGTAAAGCAGATTTAAAGAAACATATCGACGCAGTTCATCGGAAAATTAAGAAAATTTATATGCAGTGAGTGCAATCAGACATTCTCACGCAAAGCACATTTACAGAGACATATAGACGTAGTTCATCGGTAAATTAAACAATTTAAATGCAGTGAGTGTGAATACAGGTATGCATATAAGCAACAATTACAGAACCATATCGATATAGTTCATAATAAAATTATAAAATGATTAATATTTAAATGCACTGAGTGTAGTGTCACCGAAGTCAGATTTACAGACCCATATCTATTCACTTCATAAAATATTAAGAAAATTTTAAATAAAGCGAATAAGAAAACACGAATGCATTTATAAAAAGAGTTCAGAACTATATCGATATAATTCACGGAAAAAATAGAAAATTCAAATGTAGTGAGTGCGAACCGAATACTTCACCTAAAGTATATTTACAAAACCATTTCGTATTTCATAATAAAACATTCAAATGCAATAAGTGCATATAAGCAACTGTTACAGTATCATTATAGATACAGCCCATCGTATATTTAGGTATATGTATATTTTAAATAATGCTAGTGCGATACCATTTGATACAAAAAAGTAAATTAATAATGCAATGCTGTTAATTATCAAACATTTTAAAGCATCATGGTATATTTAAAGTTCAGGCAAATCAATATCAAAATGTTAATTATAATTAATTACTTAGTCTATATTTTCTATGCATAATTTATCTATAAGTATCATTTCAGCTATATCATATATTATTATTATTTATTATAAGTAATGTTGAATATATTTTTTGCATAAATGTATTATTGATGTTACATTTGGGCTGCGTCTAGCGTAGGGTAGGATAAATAATTGAAGACTTGGTTATCCTATGTTTGATTTCTTTGAGTTAGGTCACCAAAAATTATGTTAGGGTGAGCAGTTGACCTTAACTTCTAACATTTATGAAAAATTGAACAGTTAAAACGTATTTCTTTAACCTAAAACAGGCAGAATTTAATGCACAGATCTTTAGTTGTTTTTGTTTAGTTTTTAGGTTGTAGGCTTAATTTGAAACGGTTCTGTTTCTAAAATTTATTTTATTTTATTATTTTTTAAAACAAATATTACTATTTAGGGTCACGTTAGAGGGCAGTAGTCTATATTTATTATGTATTCACAAAAGCGCTGCTTCTGAACCGCTGTTCACGATCCGTTAACCAAATAGCCCACAATAGTTTACTTTTACTATACGATTCAGAAAGCAGTTTTCCCCGGAATTAGTTTTTCACGTGGGATTTGCCAAGATGCGACGATTTATGTATGAAAAATATTTTTTAAACTTTTGTTAATAATGATTCAAATATTTTGGTATAGAAAAATCATTTACCCGCAAACATATATAAATCTCCTTTTATAATAAGGAATAATATTTGCCAAATTTTAACAATAATGTGAATTGGGAAAAGCATTTTTATGAAGAAGAATTTTGTAATAATTCCTAGATTTTTCGTTCTAATTTTTCGTTAGTGGTTTGATTGTAACTTATTTTAGTTTTGAAATTTATTTTATAAATAAAAACATAACTTTAATATTTAGTTTTATTTTATTACTAATGTTAGTTATATAAGTTATCAATTTATAAGGTAACGTATAAGTGGATTATTTTCCTAATATTTTAGATAAGTTTCCTAAAATGTTTTGATAACTCGAAATGGTTAAAAAGTAGTCAACAGACTTCTCAACTCCGGCCAAATTAGGCCAAAAATATATTTCATATTTGATGATGCATTTCTAAAACTTCATCACAATTTCTGAGAAAAAGTAAACTTTTTGTGATAATATTATACGGTTCTTGTAATACTTGTAACCTATTATGACTAAGAAGTGATTTAAAAAAAAATCACCTCTAAGTTAATTATATTTGCGCGAATTCTGATGCCGCAACGACCGATAATGGCCTTGACACCGTTATGGCGTACGGCGACAGCTGTGCGCTCACAACAAAGGCATTATTACATGATCCTTCTACTATTTTCGCGACAGTTTTTTTATTCTTGGTAACCATGATGTATTTTGATATACTTTCTTTGCAAATATTACTGGAAATCGCAGGACCAATTATTACCCTATTGCCTATTTGTTTCTTATAATTTGTAATTTCATTTTACCTTTTTATGTTCAAATTAAATTTTCAATAAAATTGTCAGCTCTGATCGTTCAGGAATACCTTTATATAGTTGTACGAATAAAAAAAACTACCACATGCTTTAATATTCATTAGATTTGTTACCAATATTTTTTTAGACGGCGTCACCGTTTTAGCACATGCGAAATATTAAAAGGTTAAAAGGCAACAAATATTCGAAAGAAGATGAGGATATTACCAAGGTGGAAAAGGGAATATATAAAAACTACTGGTCAGCACAGTCAGCAATTACAAAGTATTTCATGAGGCATTCAAAGTGTCCTTTTGAGAGGCAGTGAAATAGCAATCCCTCTGAAGCTTCGCCAACGTGTTCCAACGAGGGTCATCCGGGTATTGTTGCTATGAAATCACGTCTTCGAACTAAAGTATGGTGGCCGAAGATTGACAAAGATGCAGAGAATAGGGTAAAAGCTTAGGGTTCAGCCCCTAATCGACCAAACCCGATGAAGCGAAGAGAGCTTCCCGTTGAACCTTGGATAGATTTAGGGCTACTGCCAAGTGGAGATTATCTCTTTGTTATCGTCGATTACTGCAGCCGCTATAAAGAAATTAATATTACTAAATCTATCACAACAGATGAAACATCTGAAACATCTGAAACATATTGAAAGAAATATTCTCGAGATTAGGTTACAATGAGGGCTGAAAACGGAAGAAGTTTACAAATGAAGAATTTGACATATTGTTTATAAATTAATTTAATTAGTGATCATTTTGTTGTCAGATGATGAAATATAATACTTAAATATTTATCTAATAATTTACTGACAATATTGCTTTTAACAAACATTTAATATATAGAAATGATTTGACATATGGTTGGCAATCTCAGTATATTATTTTTTTTTTCTCTTATGAATTACTTTAATATTTAGTAATATAATATTGTTATAATTATGAATGTTCTGACCCCGTATTGCTTTTAATATACATTTTTTTAAAATAAATGTTTTGATATATTTTTGGCAAATGTAAGGACTGCTGTCTGTCACACGTTGATATTAAATGTATTAAAAACATAGACAGATACCTACCTATAAATAGTTTAAAATAGATACCTACATATATTGTCAAAAAAAAAAATGAAAAAAAACGTACTTCTCTAGATAACCAACTTGTGTGTAAGAGTTTAATTTATATACTCTTATTTATATTTTTGCTGTTTGAATTAAGTTTGTGTGTTTTACTGTTACCATTTTGTGTTTAAAATATTTTTTCCTATATTTATCATATATCAGCCAGCCACAATATGATTATTAAATTTTTCTTTCATAGCTATTTTACATCCATAATCTGGCAGCACTCTAAACAACTGTCAAAATGACGTTTCTAGACATCGCTTTTGAACAAGGCTGTAAACATAGTTATAGGCTGTGAAGTGAAAACCATAACAACTGATAAATACTGCATGTGGCTGTAATTACCAAGTAAAATATTCCTTTCCTAATATTTAAAACATAAATATTTCTTTTCTTTGTTTTAATTTGTGTGTTCAAATGTTAAAATGTAAAAAAGACGTTACTATTTGGCAATAATGACGTTTACGTAGATAGTTAGACCAATCTGCCAACATACGATCAACCTGCCCAATTATACTTAAACACCAAATATGGAGAGAAACGAAAATGCAACTTCTATTAAAATAGAACAAATTGATGACCATATCAGCATTGAACATGAGGAAGCCATTGATGGCAATTCATTCGACTCTCGTTTTGACGGTAAACAAACGCCATCATGCAAGCATATTCTTGAAACCTCATTAAATCCCACTCGTTTTGGTAAAAGATGCGATTGTGTCCAAAAAGAAATGATAAAAACTGAGGATTGTGATTATTTTGAAGAAGAAAATACTAAATTTATTAAATCAGAAACAAATATGTCGAGTTTCCAACATTGTGTTGAAGCAGAATCAAATTTTAAATGTTATCGTCCAACACCACAAACCATGAAAATTCCCACTTTATTATTGAAGAAAACCGATTTAACTTGTGGCAGTTGTAAGTGTACTATCGACAAACGCTGTTTGGTAAATATTGGGTTAAATAAACAAAATGAATCATATTTAATATGTTTGGATTGTAAAGAAAAACGAAAACATCGTTCAAAATTAAGTTATTGTAGTACCAAAGAACGGTGTAAATTAAAATATGTACAACAAAAAATTAGAAAATTTAAATGCAGTGATTGCCATCATACGTGCTCACTTAAAGGAAATTTACAGACCCATATCAACGCAGTTCATCGGAAAATTAAACAATTTAAATGTAGTGAGTGCGAATACACGAATGCTTATAAACAACATTTACAGACCCATGTCGACGTAGTTCATCGAAATATTAAACAATTTAAATGCAGTGAGTGCGAATACACGACTGCATATAAACAACCATTACAGACCCATGTCGATGTAGTTCATCGAAATATTAAACAATTTAAATGCAGTGAGTGCGAACACACGAATGCTTATAAACATCAATTAAAGAATCATATCGATATAGTTCATCGGAAAATAAGACTATTTAAATGCAGTGAGTGCGAATACACAAGTTACCTTAAAGGAAATTTACAGACCCATATCGACGTAGTTCATCGGAAAATTAAGAAATTTAAATGCAATGAGTGCGAATACACGACTGCATATAAGCAACAATTACAGGCCCATATTGACGTAGTTCATCGGAAAATTAAGAAATTTAAATGCAGTGAGTGCAATCACACATTCTCACTTAAAGGAAATTTACAGACCCATATCGACGTAGTTCATCGGAAAATAAGACAATTTAAATGCAGTGAGTGCAATCACTTGTGTTCAAGTAAAGCACATTTACAGACCCATATCGACGTAGTTCATCCAAAAATTAAGAAATTTAAATGCAGTGAGTGCAAACACACATTCTCACGCAAAGCAGATTATAAGAAACATATCGACGTAGTTCATCGGAAAATTAAAAAATTTAAATGCGGTGAGTGCAATCACACATTCTCAAGTAAAGCATATTTACAGACCCATATCGACATAGTTCATCGAAACATTAAACAATTTAAATGCAGTGAGTGCGAATACATGACTGCATATAAGCAACAATTACAGAACCATATCGATATAGTTCATCATAAAATTATAAAATCATTAATATAAAGTGCACTAATATTAATATAAGTGCAGTGCAGTGTCTTCACTGCAACTTCACTGAAGTCAGATTTACAGACCCATATCTATGCACTTCATAAAAAAAAATTCATATCATAAGAAATTTTTAAATACAGCGAATAAGAAAACACGAATGCATTTATAAACCGAGTTCAGAACTATATCGATATAATTCATGGAAAAATACAAAATTTAAATGTAGTGAGTGCGAACCGAATACTTTACCTAAAGTATATTTACAAAACCATATCGTATTTCATAATAAAACATTTAAATGCATATAAGCAACTGTTACAGTATAATTATAAAGTGTGTTTTTTTTAGAGGCGTGGTTTTCAAGAAGAGATAAAACGCATATAATTTGATGTTATGGCTAAGAATTTAGGTTTATTATAAATATAAGGGTTTGCCATTATGTTTTAAAAATGATTTCGGGTAAGTGGCCGCCGCGGCTGACTCGAACAAATTCCAGCCGAGAGGCCCAATTTTCAACCACTTTTTGCAGCAAGTTGGGCCGTATGTCAGCAATAACGCGCCGAATATTCTCTTCCAAGGCGTTAATCGTGTCCGGCTTATCTGCGTAGACAAGCGACTTCACATAACCCCACAAAAAATAGTCCAGCGGTGTTAAATCGCACGATCTTGGAGGCCACGCCACAGGAGTAAGTCTATTCATTATGAAATGGCAAACCAAACTGAGCATAAATCAAGTGACAGCTGTCAAAAACACCAACTACGAAAAAAGTAGTGCCAGATTGTAAACCACGCCTCTAAAAAAAACATCCCTTTAGATACAGCCATCGTACAGTTAGGTATATATTTTAAATAATGCTAGTGCGATACCAGTCAAACAAAAAAGTAAAGGACCAGTGCATTTGTGTTAAATATGAAATATTTCAAACCATCATGGTATAATTAAAGTTCAGTTAAATCAATGTCAAAAAGTTAATTATAATTACTTTTGTCTATATTTTATATGTATAAGTTATCTATAAGTATCATTTCAGCTATATCATAAATTAATATTATTTATTATAAGTAATGTTGAATATATTTTTTGCATAAATGTATTATTGATGTTACATTTAAGCTGCGTCTAGCGTAGGGTAGGATAAATAATTGAAGACTTGGTTATCCTATATTTGATTTCTTTGAGTTAGGTCACCAAAAATTATGTTAGGGTGAGCAGTTGACCTTAACTTCTAACATTTATGAAAAATTGAACAGTTAAAACGTATTTCTTTAACCTTAAACAGGCAGAATTTAATGCACAGAACTTTAGTTGTTTTTTTTTAGTTTTTAGGTTGTAGGCTTAATTTGAAACGATTCTGTTTTGTAAAATTTATTTTATTTTATTATTTTTGTAAACATATCTTATTGTTTAGCATCACGTTAGAGGGCAGAAAGTCTATATTTATTTTGTATTCACAAAAGCGCTGCGTCTGAACCGCTGTTCACGGTCCGTTAACCAAATAGGCCACAATAGTTTACTTTTACTATACGATTCAGAAAGCAGTTTTCTCCGGAATTAGTTTTTCACGTGGGACTTGCCAATGTGCTACGATTTATGTATAACAAATATCTTTTCAAACTTTTGTTAATAATGATTCAAATATTTTGGTATAGAAAAATCAATTATCCGCAAACATAAATAAATCTCCTTTTATAATAAGAAATAATATTTGTCAAATTTTAACAATAATGTTGTGAATTGGGAAAAGCATTTTTATGAAGAAGAATTTTGTAATATTTCCTAGATTTTTCGTTCTCTTCGTTTTTTCGTAAATAAGCTGTTTTTTTGTCATTAGTAGTTTGATTGTTACTTAATTTAGTTTTGAATCTTATTTTATAAATAAATACTTAACTTCAAATTTAGTTTTATTTTATTACTAATGTTAGTTATATAAGTTTGCAATTTATAAGGTAACGTATAAGTGGATTATTTTCCTAATATTTTAGATAAGTTTCCTAAAATGTTTTGATAACTCGAAATGGATAAAAAGTAGTCAACAGACTTCTCAACTCCGGCCAAATTAGGCTAAAAATATATTTCATTTTTGATGATGCATTTTTAAAACTTCATCACAATTTCTGAGAAAAAGTAAACCTTTTGTGATAATATTATACGGTTCTTGTAATACGCAAGACAGCCGATCGACGTGGCCGCGGCGAGGCCAATGGCGGCGCGTAGCGGACACGCTATCGTTGCCGCTTATAAAAAAGGTAATTTGCACCAATGTTTTAATGAGAATAATAAAATTGTGTTTGGATTATTGTTACTAAAAGGTTAAAAGGTAAATTTGATACAGCCTCCTCCACTGTTTCAAAATAATAATTGCTTTCAACAAAGTATCGACACCATATTGGGATTAAATAATAAATAAATTGTGATTGCCAGATCGCTTTGCTTTTAAATCGGATTCGAGTTGATCCCTTGATAATGAACAGATTATAATTTCATTAGTGTTGCCAACACAGCTTCTGAGGTTTCGTTGGAAAATGGATTCCAAATTTGGCCAACAAACAGATTCGTTGAGGGAATATTGCGGATGAAATTGGGAAAACATGCCAATATTGAAGCATTTTGGAAATCAGATCAAAAACATCTGACCAACATCTGCACTCTAGGATTCTATGACCCAGATGATAAAACACAGCTTTTAGCAGATGCAAGCCCTGTTGGCATGGTCTGGGTGCCGTTTTAATATAGCTTGACTCAAGTGGTCCTAGAATGATAGCATATGGTGCTGACTGGAAGCCTTTGCGCTGGTGTGGGCAAATATTAAAATTTACCTATTTGGGAAAAGAGAGTTCGAGTTAATTGGGGATCATAAACCACTAGAAATTATCTTTGGACCAAGCTCAAAACCGTGTGTCAGAATTTATTTATTTATTTATTTTATCCATATAACAATACAGTACGAACAAAGTACATAAATAAATAAAGATAAATTGAAAGATTGAGGTAATTGAAATATGGGCTCTAAGACTGCAGTCATATAATAACAAAGTGGTATATCGTCCAGGAAAAACTAATTTAAGAGACCCTTTATCAAACCTTTTGAGAACGAGATGTAGATTAGCAAAAAATATTCGAAAGAAGATGAGGATATTACCAAGGTGGAAAAGGGAATATATAAAAACTACTGGTCAGCACAGTCAGCAATTACAAAGTATTTCATGAGGCATTCGAAGTGTCCTTTTGAGAGGCAGTGAAATAGCAATCCCTCTGAAGCTTCCCCAACGTGTTCCAATGAGGGTCGTCTGGGTATTGTTGCAATGACATCACGTCTTCGAACTAAAGTATGCTGGCCGAAGATTGACAAAGATGCAGAGAATAGGGTAAAAGCCTGTAAGGGATGCACTCTGGTTTCAGCCCCTAATCGACCAAACACGATGAAGCGAAGAGAGCTTCCCGTTGAACCTTGGATAGATTTAGGGCCACTGCCAAGTGGAGATTATCTCTTTGTTATCGTTGATTACTGCAGCCGCTATAAAGAAATTAATATTACTAAATCTTTCACAGCAGCTGAAACATCTGAAACATTTTGAAAGAAATATTCTCGAGATTAGGTTATCCGTTTACAATGAGGGCTGATAACGGAAGAAGTTTACAAATGAAGAATTTGACATATTGTTTATAAATTAATTTAATTAGTGAACGTTTTGTTGTCTGATGATGAAATATAATACTGAAATATTTATCTAATAATTTACTGACTATATTGCTTTTAACAAACAATATATAGAAATGATTTGACATATGGACAAATGGTTTGACATTGGCAAATGAAATGAAAATATTATTAGGGCTCTGACTCTGTAAATACCTCTGGGTCATGATAAACTGAAACCACGGGGTCTAATTATGGGAATGCAACCCTCGTGAAAGCCAAAACAATTTATTGTGAATACAATTCCTATTATAAATTCCTCTGTATATTTTAAAAAAATGAAAAGAATTTGAATTTTTATTTTTTTGACGAACAAATCATGGACTTTATGGCAGAACAATTGTGTAATTTAATTGCATCAGTCGCGGCATTTTAACCATTATTAAATACTTATACGAGATCAGAGAAATTACATTTAATCATAGTATTAAAGTAACTTTTTTGAGTAAACGAGTTGTTACACTCGCTGCCTGTTTTATTATTAATTCTATGCACATTATCAATGTGTATTTTTAAGTTTTATTTCCTAGAAAACAATTTGTTACACTCGCTGCACTCATTATGTCTGAATAATATCTAAAAATCCACTTATTTTTATTTTATATAAAAAAACCACGAAAACCTTATAAAACAAAAATGGCCGTGACAGACGTAATTTCGATGCAGCATTAAGATGAATAATTTTTGGAGTGATAGAAAAGAATAAGTATTCGAATTTAGGGTTTTGTAACATCATGACGAAATTTTTAAATGGTAAGAACAGATATTGTTTAGGAAAAATAAATAAAAAAAAGTACATCCTTAGATAACCAAGCTGTAGTTCAATTTAAATAAAAGAAATACTTTTGCTGCTAGCATTGACAGCATTAGATGTTTAAAATATTTATCGCCATATTTATCATATATCGGCCAGCCAGATTATGATTTTAATTATTTATTCTTTTAAAGACATTTTACTTCCTTAATCTAGCAGCACTGTAAACATCTGTCAAAATGACATTTCTAGAGTACTCTTCTGAACACGGCTGTAAACCGAAACAAATGATAAATACTGCATGTGGCTGTATTTATTAGGTAAAATATT
This sequence comes from Neomicropteryx cornuta, assembly GCA_020383195.1. NCBI lineage: Eukaryota > Metazoa > Arthropoda > Insecta > Lepidoptera > Micropterigidae > Neomicropteryx > Neomicropteryx cornuta. Next base: position 8,207,637 of record JAHKQU010000020.1, read on the forward strand.
ACTTTACTAATAATTAAAAATAAATATTTCTTTTCTTTGTTTTAATTTGTGTGCTCAAATGTTAAAATGATAGACGCATCTATATAGAATTTTAACTCTTTTTTTTTTCGAGTTGTCAATAATGACGTTTAGGTAGATAGTTAGACCAATCTGCCAACATACGATCAACCTGCCCAATTATACTTAAATAGCAAATATGGAGAGAATCAAAAATGAAACTTCTATTAAAATAGAACAAATTGATGACCATATCAGCAATAAACGTGAGGAAGCCATTGATTGCAATTCATTCGACTCTCGTTTTGACGGTAAACAAACGCCATCATGCAAGCATATTCTTGAAACCTCATTAAATCCCACTCGTTTTGGTAAAAGATGCGATTGTGTCCAAAAAGAAATGATAAAATCTGAGGATTGTGATTATTTTGAACAAGAAAATACTAAATTTATTAAATCAGAAACAAATATGTCGAGTTTCCAACATTGTGTTAAAGAAGAATCAAATTTTAAATTTTATCGTCCAACACCACAAAACATGAAAATTCCCACTTTATTATTGAAGAAAATCGATTTTACTTGTAACAGTTGCAAGTGTACTATCGACAAACGCTGTTTGGTAAATAAAGGGTTAAATAAACAAAATGAATCATATTTAATATGTTTGGATTGTAAAGAAAAACGAAAAAATCATTTAAAATTGACATCTTATCGTACCAAAGAACGGTTTGAATTAAAATATGATATATGTTCACGAAAATCACGTTTACACAAATATATCGCTTCAGTAAATGAAATAATAAAACAATTTAAATGCAGTGAGTGCGAATACACAAGTTCCCTTAAAGGAAATTTAAAGACCCATATCGACGCAGTTCATCGGAAAATTAAGAAATTTAAATGCAGTGAGTGCAATCACGCATTCTCACTTAAAGGAAATTTACAGACCCATATCGACGTAGTTCATCGGAAAATAAGAAAATTTAAATGCAGTGAATGCAATCACACATTATCATGTAAAGTAAATTTAAAGAGACATTTCGACGCAGTTCATCGGAAAATTAAGAAATTTAAATGCAGTGAGTGCAAACACACATTCTCACGTAAAGCAGATTTACAGACCCATATCGACGTAGTTCATCGGAAAATAAGACAATTTAAATGCAGTGAGTGCAACCACTCATGCTCAAGTAAAGCACATTTACAGACCCATATCGACGTAGTTCATCGGAAAATAAGACAATTTAAATGCAGTGAGTGCAATCACTCATGCTCAAGTAAAGCACATTTACAGACCCATATCGACGTAGTTCATCGGAAAATTAAGAAATTTAAATGCAGTGAGTGCAAACACACATTCTCACGTAAAGCAGATTTAAAGAAACATGTCGACGCAGTTCATCGGAAAATTAAGAAATTTAAATGCAGTGAGTGCAATCACACATTCTCACGCAAAGCACATTTACAGAGACATATAGACGTAGTTCATCGAAAATTAAACAATTTAAATGCAGTGAGTGTGAATACAGGTATGCATATAAGCAACAATTACAGAACCATATCGATATAGTTCATAATAAAATTATAAAATGATTAATATTTAAATGCACTGAGTGTAGTGTCACAAGTTCACCGAAGTCAGATTTACAGACCCATATCTATGCACTTCATAAAATATTAAGAAAATTTTAAATAAAGCGAATAAGAAAACACGAATGCATTTATAAAAAGAGTTCAGAACTATATCGATATAATTCACGGAAAAAATAGAAAATTCAAATGTAGTGAGTGCGAACCGAATACTTCACCTAAAGTATATTTACAAAACCATTTCGTATTTCATAATAAAACATTCAAATGCAATAAGTGCATATAAGCAACTGTTACAGTATCATTATAGATACAGCCCATCGTATATTTAGGTATATATTTTAAATAATGCTCGTGCGATACCATTTGATACAAAAAAGTAAATTAATAATGCAATGCTGTTAATTATCAAACATTTTAAAGCATCATGGTATATTTAAAGTTCAGATAAATCAATGTCAAAATGTTAATTATAATTAATTACTTAGTCTATATTTTCTATGCATAAGTTATCTATAAGTATCATTTCAGCTATATCATAAATTAATATTATTTATTATAAGTAATGTTGAATATATTTTTTGCATAAATGTATTATTGATGTTACATTTGGGCTGCGTCTAGCGTAGGGTAGGATAAATAATTGAAGACTTGGTTATCCTATGTTTGATTTCTTTGAGTTAGGTCACCAAAAATTATGTTAGGGTGAGCAGTTGACCTTAACTTCTAACATTTATGAAAAATTGAACAGTTAAAACGTATTTCTTTAACCTAAAACAGGCAGAATTTAATGCACAGATCTTTAGTTGTTTTTGTTTAGTTTTTAGGTTGTAGGCTTAATTTGAAACGGTTCATTTTGTAAAATTTATTTTATTGTTTTTTAAAACATATCTTACTATTTAGGGTCACGTTAGAGGGCAGTAGTCTATATTTATTATGTATTCACAAAAGCACTGCGTCTGAACCGCTGTTCACGATCCGTTAACCAAATAGCCCACAATAGTTTACTTTTACTATACGATTCAGAAAGCAGTTTTCTCCGGAATTAGATTTATGTATTAAAAATATTTTTTTCAAACTTTTGTTAATAATGATTCAAATATTTTGGTATAGAAAAATCATTTACCCGCAAACATAAATAAATCTCCTTTTATAATAAGAAATAATATTTGCCAATTTTTAACAATAATGTTGTGAATTGGGAAAAGCATTTTTATGAAAAAGAATTTTGTAATATTTCCTAGATTTTTCGTTCTAATTTTTCGTTAGTGGTTCGATTGTAACTTATTTTAGTTTTGAAACTTATTTTATAAATAAATACATAACTTCAATATTTAGTTTTATTTTATTACTAATGTTAGTTATATAAGTTATCAATTTATAAGGAAACGTATAAGTGGATTATTTTCCTAATATTTTAGATAAGTTTCCTAAAATGTTTTGATAACTCGAAATGGATAAAAAGTAGTCAACAGACTTCTCAACTCCGGCCAAATTAGGCCAAAAATATATTTCATATTTGATGATGCATTTCTAAAACTTCATCACAATTTCTGAGAAAAAGTAAACCTTTTGTGATAATATTATACGGTTCTTGTAATACTTGTAACCTATTATGACTAAGAAGTGATTTAAAAAAAAATCAATTCAAGTTGATTATATTTGCGCGAATTCCGATGCCGCAATGACCGATAATGGCCTTGACACCGTTATGGCGTACGGCGACAGCTGTGCGCTCACAACAAAGGCATTATTATATGATCCTTCCACTATTTTCGCGACAGTTTTTTTATTCTTGGTAACCGTGACGAATTTTGATATACTTTCTTAGCAAATATTACTGGAAATCGCAGGACCAATTATTACCCTATTGCCTATTTGTTTCTTATAATTTGTAATAACATTTTACCTTTTTATGTTCAAATTAAATTTTCAATTAAATGGTCAGCTCTGATCGTTCAGGAATACCTTTATATAGTTGTACAAATAAAAAAAAATACCACATGCTTTAATATTCATTAGATTTGTTACCAATATTTTTTTAGACCGCGTCACCGTTTTAGCACATGCGAAGTATTAAAAGGTTAAGAGGTAAATTTGATACAGCCTCCTCCACTGTTTCAAAATAATAATTGCTTTCAACAAAGTATCGACGCCATATTGGGATTAAATAACAAATTGTGATTGCCAGATCGCTTTGCTTTTAAATCGGATTCGAGTTGATCCCTTGATAATGAACAGATTATAATTTTATTAGTGTTGCCAACACAGCTTCTGAGGTTTCGTTGGAAAATGGATTCCAAATTTGGCCACACAAACAGATTCGTTGAGGGAATATTGCGGATGAAATTGGGAAAACATGAAAACATAAAGCATTTTGGAAATCAGATCAAAAACATCTGACCAACATCTGCACTCTAGGATACTATGACCCAGATGATAGAACACAGCTTTTAGCAGATGCCGTTTTAATATAGCTTGACTCAAGTGGTCCTAGAATGATAGCATATGGTGCTGACTGCGAAGAGAGGTTTTGTCACCCTGAGATGGAAGCCTTAGCGCTGGTGTGGGCAAATTTTAAAATTTACCTATTTGGGAAAAGAGTGTTCGAGTTAATTGGGGATCATAAACCACTAGAAATTATCTTTGGACCAAGCTCAAAACCGTGTGTCAGAATTTATTTATTTATTTATTTTATCCATATAACAATACAGTACGATCAAAGTACATAAATAAAGAAAGATAAATTGAAAGATTGAGGTAATTGAAAGATGGTTTCTAAGACTGCAGTCATATAATAACAAAGTGGTATATCGTCCAGGAAAAACTAATATAGGAGACCCTTTATCAAACCTTTTGAGAACGAGATGTAGATTAGCAAAAAATATTCGAAAGAAGATGAGGATATTACCAAGGTGGAAAAGGGAATATATAAAAACTACTGGTCAGCACAGTCAGCAATTACAAAGTATTTCATGAGGCATTCAAAGTGTCCTTTTGAGAGGCAGTGAAAAAGCAATCCCTCTGATGCTTCGCCAACGTGTTCCAACGAGGGTCATCCGGGTATTGTTGCTATGAAATCACGTCTTCGAACTAAAGTATGGTGGCCAAAGATTGACAAAGATGCAGAGAATAGGGTAAAAGCCTGTAAGGGATGTAGTTTGGTTTCAGCCCCTAATCGACCAAACTCGATGAAGCGAAGAGAGCTTCCCGTTGAACCTTGGATAGATTTAGGGCCACTACCAAGTGGAGATTATCTCTTTGTTATCGTCGATTACTGCAGCCGCTATAAAGAAATTAATATTACTAAATCTATCACAACAGATGAAACATCTGAAACATCTGAAACATATTGAAAGAAATATTCTCGAGATTAGGTTACAATGAGGGCTGAAAACGGAAGAAGTTTACAAATGAAGAATTTGACATATTGTTTATAAATTAATTTAATTAGTGATCATTTTGTTGTCAGATGATAAAATATAATACTTAAATATTTATCTAATAATTTACTGACAATATTGCTTTTAACAAACATTTAATATATAGAAATGATTTGACATATGGTTGGCAATCTCAGTATATTTATTTTTTTTTCTCTTATGAATTACTTTAATATTTAGTAATATAATATTGTTATAATTATGAATGTTCTGACCCCGTATTGCTTTTAATATACATTTTTTTAAAATAAATGTTTTGATATATTTTTGGCAAATGTAAGGACTGCTGTCTGTCACACGTTGATATTAAATGTATTACAAACATTGACAGATACCTACCTATAAATAGTTTTAAATAGATACCTACATATATTGTCAAAAAAAAAATGAAAAAAAACGTACTTCTCTAGATAACCAACTTGTGTGTAAGAGTTTAATTTATATACTCTTATTTATATTTTTGCTGTTTGAATTAAGTTTGTGTGTTTTACTGTTACCATTTTGTGTTTAAAATATTTTTTCCTATATTTATCATATATCAGCCAGCCACAATATGATTATTAAATTTTTCTTTCATAGCTATTTTACATCCATAATCTGGCAGCACTCTAAACAACTGTCAAAATGACGTTTCTGGACATCGCTTTTGAACAAGGCTGTAAACATAGTTATAGGCTGTGAAGTGAAAACCATAACAACTGATAAATACTGCATGTGGCTGTAATTACCAAGTAAAATATTCCTTTCCTAATATTTAAAACATAAATATTTCTTTTCTTTGTTTTAATTTGTGTGTTCAAATGTTAAAATGTAAAAAAAACGTTACTATTTGTCAATAATGACGTTTAGGTAGATAGTTAGACCAATCTGCCAACATACGATCAACCTGCCCAATTATACTTAAACAGCAAATATGGAGAGAAACGAAAATGCAACTTCTATTAAAATAGAACAAATCGATGACCAAATCAGCAATAAACACGAGGAAGCCATTGATTGCAATTCATTAGACTCTCGTTTTGACGGTAAACAAACGCCATCATGCAAGCATATTCTTGAAACCTCATTAAATCCCACTTGTTTTGGTAAAAGATGCGATTGTGTCCAAAAAGAAATTATAAAAACTGAGGATTTTGATTATTATGAAGAAGAAAATACTAAATTTATTAAATCAGAAACAAATATGTCGAGTTTCCAACATTGTGTTAAAGAAGAATCAAATTTAAAATGTTATCGTCCAACACCACAAACCATGAAAATTCCCACTATAATATTGGAGAAAATCAATTTTACTTGTAGCAGTTGCAAGTGTACTATCGACAAACGCTGTTTGGTAAATATAGGGTTAAATAAACAAAATGAATCATATTTAATATGTTTGGATTGTAAAGAAAAACGAAAACATCGTTCAAAATTAAGTTATTGTTGTACCAAAGAACGGTGTAAATTAAAATATGTACAACAAAAAATAAGAAAATTTAAATGCAGTGATTGCCATCATACGTGCTCACTTAAAGGAAATTTACAGACCCATATCAACGCAGTTCATCGGAAAATTAAACAATTTAAATGCAGTGAGTGCGAACACACGAATGCTTATAAACATCAAATAAAGAATCATATCGATATAGTTCATCGGAAAATAACACTATTTAAATGCAGTGAGTGCGAATACACAAGTTACCTTAAAGGAAATTTACAGACCCATATCGACGTAGTTCATCGGAAAATTAAGAAATTTAAATGCAATGAGTGCGAATACACGACTGCATATAAGCAACAATTACAGGCCCATATTGACGTAGTTCATCGGAAAATTAAGAAATTTAAATGCAGTGAGTGCAATCACACATTCTCACGCAAAGCAGATTATAAGAAACATATCGACGTAGTTCATCGGAAAATTAAAAAATTTAAATGCAGTGAGTGCAATCACTTGTGTTCAAGTAAAGCACATTTACAGACCCATATCGACGTAGTTCATCGAAAAATTAAGAAATTTAAATGCAGTGAGTGCAAACACACATTCTCACGCAAAGCAGATTATAAGAAACATATCGACGTAGTTCATCGGAAAATTAAAAAATTTAAATGCAGTGAGTGCAATCACACATTCTCAAGTAAAGCATATTTACAGACCCATATCGACATAGTTCATCGAAACATTAAACAATTTAAATGCAGTGAGTGCGACTACATGACTGCATATAAACAACCATTACAGACCCATGTCGACGTAGTTCATCGAAATATTAAACAATTTAAATGCAGTGAGTGCGAATACACGACTGCATATAAACAACCATTACAGACCCATGTCGACGTAGTTCATCGAAATATTAAACAATTTAAATGCAGTGAGTGCGAACACACGAATGCTTATAAACATCAATTAAAGAATCATATCGATATAGTTCATCGGAAAATAACACTATTTAAATGCAGTGAGTGCGAATACACAAGTTACCTTAAAGGAAATTTACAGACCCATATCGACGTAGTTCATCGGAAAATTAAGAAATTTAAATGCAATGAGTGCGAATACACGACTGCATATAAGCAACAATTACAGGCCCATATTGACGTAGTTCATCGGAAAATTAAGAAATTTAAATGCAGTGAGTGCAATCACACATTCTCACTTAAAGGAAATTTACAGACCCATATCGACGTAGTTCATCGGAAAATAAGACAATTTAAATGCAGTGAGTGCAATCACTTGTGTTCAAGTAAAGCACATTTACAGACCCATATCGACGTAGTTCATCGAAAAATTAAGAAATTTAAATGCAGTGAGTGCAAACACACATTCTCACGCAAAGCAGATTATAAGAAACATATCGACGTAGTTCATCGGAAAATTAAAAAATTTAAATGCAGTGAGTGCAATCACACATTCTCAAGTAAAGCATATTTACAGACCCATATCGACATAGTTCATCGAAACATTAAACAATTTAAATGCAGTGAGTGCGACTACATGACTGCATATAAGCAACAATTACAGAACCATATCGATATAGTTCATCATAAAATTATAAAATCATTAATATAAAGTGCACTAATATTAATATAAGTGCAGTGCAGTGTCACAACTTCACTGAAGTCAGATTTACAGACCCATATCTATGCACTTCATAAAAAAAATTCATATCATAAGAAATTTATCATAAGAAATTTATCATAAGAAATTTTTAAATACAGCGAATAAGAAAACACGAATGCATTTATAAACCGAGTTCAGAACTATATCGATATAATTCATGGAAAAATACAAAATTTAAATGTAGTGAGTGCGAACCGAATACTTCACCTAAAGTATATTTACAAAACCATATCGTATTTCATAATAAAACATTTAAATGCATATAAGCAACTGTTACAGTATCATTATAAAGTGTGTTTTTTTTAGAGGCGTGGTTTTCAAGAAGAGATAAAACGCATATAATTTGATGTTATGGCTAAGAATTTAGTTTTATTATAAAGATAAGGGTTTGCCATTATGTTTTAAAAATGATTTCGGGTAAGTGGCCGCCGCGGCTGACTCGAACAAGTTCCAGCCGAGAGGCCCAATTTTCAACCACTTTTTGCAGCAAGTTGGGCCGTATGTCAGCAATAACGCGCCGAATATTCTCTTCCAAGGCGTTAATCGTGTCCGGCTTATCTGCGTAGACAAGCGACTTCACATAACCCCACAAAAAATAGTCCAGCGGTGTTAAATCGCACGATCTTGGAGGCCACGCCACGTTGTTCAGGAGTAAGTCTATTCATTATGAAATGGCAAACCAAACTGAGCATAAATCAAGTGACAGCTGTCAAAAACACCAACTACGAAAAAAGTAGTGCCAGATTGAAAACCACGCCTCTAAAGAAAACATCCCTTTTGATACAACCATCGTACAGTTAGGTATATATTTTAAATAATGCTATTGCGATACCAGTCGATACAAAAAAGTAAAGGACCAATGCAATTCTGTTAAATATGAAATATTTCAAACCATCATGGTATATTTAAAGTTCAGTTAAATCAATGTCAAAAAGTTAATTATAATTACTTTTGTCTATATTTTATATGTATAAGTTATCTATAAGTATCATTTCAGCTATATCATATATTAATATTATTTATTATAAGTAATGTTGTATATTTTTTTTGCATAAATGTATTATTGATGTTACATTTGGGCTGCGTCTAGCGTAGGGTAGGATAAATAATTGAAGACTTGGTTATCCTATATTTGATTTCTTTGAGTTAGGTCACCAAAAATTATGTTAGGGTGCGAAGTTGACCTTAACTTCTAACATTTATGAAAAATTGAACAGTTAAAACGTATTTCTTTAACCTAAAACAGGCAGAATTTAATGCACAGATCTTTAGTTGTTTTTTTTTTAGTTTTTAGGTTGTAGGCTTAATTTGAAACGATTCTGTTTTGTAAAATTTATTTTATTTTATTATTTTTGTAAACATATCTTACTATTTAGGGTCACGTTAGAGGGCAGTAGTCTATATTTATTATGTATTCACAAAAGCGCTGCGTCTGAACCGCTGTTCACGATCCGTTAACCAAATAGGCCACAATAGTTTACTTTTACTATACGATTCAGAAAGCAGTTTTCTCCGGAATTAGTTTTTCACGTGGGACTTGCCAATGTGCTACGATTTATGTATAACAAATATCTTTTCAAACTTTTGTTAATAATGATTCAAATATTTTGGTATAGAAAAATCAATTATCCGCAAACATAAATAAATCTCCTTTTATAATAAGAAATAACATTTGTTAAATTTTAACAATAATGTTGTGAATTGGGAAAAGCATTTTTATGAAGAAGAATTTTGTAATATTTCCTAGATTTTTCGTTCTAATTCGTAAATAAGCTGTTTTTTTGTCATTAGTAGTTTGATTGTTACTTAATTTAGTTTTGAATCTTATTTTATAAATAAATACTTAACTTCAAATTTAGTTTTATTTTATTACTAATGTTAGTTATATAAGTTTGCAATTTATAAGGTAACGTATAAGTGGATTATTTTCCTAATATTTTAGATAAGTTTCCTAAAATGTTTTGATAACTCGAAATGGATAAAAAGTAGTCCACAGACTTCTCAACTCCGGCCAAATTAGGCCAAAAATATATTTCATTTTTGATGATGCATTTCTAAAACTTCATCACAATTTCTGAGAAAAAGTAAACCTTTTGTGATAATATTATACGGTTCTTGTAATACGCACGACAGCCGATCGACGTGGCCGCGGCGAGGCCAATGGCCGCGCGTTGCGGACACGCTATCGTTGCCGCTTATAAAAAAGGTAATTTGCAACAATGTTTTAATGAGAATAATAAAATTGTGTTTGGATTATTGTTACTAAAAGGTTAAAAGGTAAATTTGATACAGCCTCCTCCACTGTTTCAAAATAATAATTGCTTTTAACAAAGTATCGACGCCATATTGGGATTAAATAATAAATTGTGATTGCCAGATCGCTTTGCTTTTAACTCGAATTCGAGTTGATCCCTTAATAATGAACAGATTATAATTTCATTAGTCTTGCCAACACAGCTTCTGAGGTTTCGTTGGAAAATGGATTCCAAATTTGGCCACACAAACAGATTCGTTGAGGGAATATTGCTGATGAAATTGGGAAAACATGCCAATAATGAAGCATTTTGGAAATCAGATCAAAAACATCTGACCAACATCTGCACTCTAGGATACTATGACCCAGATGATAGACCACAGCTTATAGCAGATGCAAGCCCTGTTGGCAAGGTCTGGGTGCCGTTTTAATATAGCTTGACTCAAGTGGTCCTAGAATGATAGCATATGGTGCTGACTGCGAAGAGAGGTTTTGTCACCCTGAGATGGAAGCCTTAGCGCTGGTGTGGGCAAATTTTAAAATTTACCTATTTGGGAAAAGAGAGTTCGAGTTAATTGGGGATCATAAACCACTAGAAATTATCTTTGGACCAAGCTCAAAACCGTGTGTCAGAATTTATTTATTTATTTATTTTATCCATATAACAATACAGTACGAACAAAGTACATAAATAAAGAAAGATAAATTGAAAGATTGAGGTATTTGAAATATGGGTTCTAAGAGTGCAGTCATATAATAACAAAGTGGTATATCGTCCAAGAAAAACTAATTTAAGAGACCCTTTATCAAACCTTTTGAGAACGAGATGTAGATTAGCAAAAAATATTCGAAAGAAGATGAGGATATTACCAAGGTGGAAAAGGGAATATATAAAAACTACTGGTCAGCACAGTCAGCAATTACAAAGTATTTCATGAGGCATTCAAAGTGTCCTTTTGAGAGGCAGTGAAAAAGCAATCCCTCTGAAGTTACGCCAACGTCTTCCAACGAGGGTCATCCGGGTATTGTTGCTATGAAATCACGTCTTCGAACCAAAGTATGGTGGCCGAAGATTGACAAAGATGCAGAGAATAGGGTAAAAGCCTGTAAGGGATGCACTCTGGTTTCAGCCCCTAATCGACCAAACCCGATGAAGCGAAGAGAGCTTCCCGTTGAACCTTGGATAGATTTAGGGCCACTACCAAGTGGAGATTATCTCTTTGTTATCGTCGATTACTGCAGCCGCTATAAAGAAATTAATATTACTAAATCTATCATAACAGATGAAACATCTGAAACACTTAAAATTTTGAAAGAAATATTCTCGAGATTAGGTTACAATGAGGGCTGAAAACGGAAGAAGTTTACAAATGAAGAATTTGACATATTGTTTATAAATTAATTTAATTAGTGATCATTTTGTTGTCAGATGATGAAATATAATACTTAAATATTTATCTCATAATTTACTGACAATATTGCTTTTAACAAACATTTAATATATAGAAATGATTTGACATATGGTTGGCAATCTCAGTATATTTATTTTTTTTTCTCTTATGAATTACTTTAATATTTAGTAATATAATATTGTTATAATTATGAATGTACTGACCCCGTATTGCTTTTCAAATACATTTATTTAAAATAAATGTTTTGATATATTTTTGGCAAATGTAAAGACTGCTGTCTGTCACACGTTGATATTAAATGTATTACAAACCTTGACAGATACCTACCTATAAATATTTTTAAATAGACTGAGTGTGAATACACGAATTCTTATAAATTATGAATTACAGAACCATATCGACATAGTTCATCGGAAACAAAAAGAAAATTTAAATGCAGTGAGTGTAATCATAAATGCTCACATAAAGCAAATTAACAGACCCACTTCTATGCAGTTCATTCGAAAATAATAAGATTTTAAATACAGCGAGTAAGATAACACGAATGAATACATAAAAGTATTACATCGATAGAAAGTTGAATTGGAATAAGCACTTTGAACACCTTAAATCTAGTTTGCCTTCTGCTATGAAATGTCATGAGCTATGAAACAGTTTTATCGGCATATTATTCGCTCATAGAGTCGGTAAGAGGATCTAAGATACGGTATACTGGTCTGGGGTGCTGATTACAAAATAAGGCCGTCAGAGCTATTTTAGCGTTAAATCAAAGAGTGTCATGCAAACCATATTTTAAAAGATTAGGCTTATTGACGATTTATGGGCTGCATATATATTAGAAGCAACATGCCACTTCTTCTTAAATAAGCAAAGTGCAACTACACACAGCAACATTCACGAACACAACACGCATTTCAAGGAAGATTATGTACCAACCGTACTAGCCCGTACAACTTTTTAAAATATTTTAATTTGTTGCCTGAAAACATTAAAAAAATAACTGAGTTCAAACAATTTAAAGGTGCGTTGAAGAAATATATTACTGAGCAAAACATTTATAGCTTTAATGAATTTAAGGACTTCTTTTTCGTCAATGTCATGTCAAAAATATACTAATTTTAATAATATGTAGACAATTTTATAATATATTATATGTATTTTTTTCTTTAAATATAAATTTATATCTCTTAAATGGCACCTACTTGTTATTATCTTAATTCTTTTTTTTTCTCTCTCTCAAATTCTAACGTAATAATTAAAATCAAATGTACCAAATTTTGTATGTATAACTAACTTAAGATTATACACATGCATGTTTTGTAACATGAAATTGGAGAGTATCGAGTGCTGGCAACCTGTGTATGAAATATGTAAGAATGTTTACGATTTCTCTCTATATGTTTACTTTATAAAAATAAATAAATAAATAAATGACGTATCTTCAAGTTGTAAAATATCGTTGATACCACTAGATGTATAATAATTTGTTTGTATTTTACATGTATAAGTAATCTATAAGTACCATATCAACTCCTGTTTGATTATATTTTTACCTATATAATATGTATATGTTAAAAAACATTTACAATTTTTTTTTTGGCAATCTATTCTCTTCGCGTTGCAGAGTTTTACAATTCAATATATGTAAGTTTTTTATTTTACTCTTTGTTTTTTGTTTTTCGCTTAAGCGATTTCAAAATATATTTTTTGCATAATTAAATGTGTTATCGATGTTACATTTGAGTTACTTAAGGTAGTGACTAAGTAAGGTAGGTGTCTAAAATCAAAAGGCCACCAAAAATTATGTTATGAATGAGCAGATCTTTGATCATTTTTGAGTGAACCTTAACTTTAAACATATAATTTGGAAAAATGTCAAAAACTATTTATTTTATTACATCTGAACCGAAAACAGTCAGAATTTCAATCAGGTCTTTTAGTATAAAGCGCCCTCTTATTAAACTTTATTTAAAAATTAAACTATAGGTACCTTAATCAACAGATTAAAGTATAGTTTTAATTAATGAAGAGAACTTTAAATTTGAATTGAAACTGTTAGAAACCAATTTAAAAAAAAGCTATTTCTAATTTTATTTTTAAAATAAGCTATTGCTATTTTTAATCTAATTAAACTATTTTAAAAGTTTCTCCTGAAATATATATATTTTTATATTCTTAACTCTTTGTTAACTCACTATTTATTATATTGGTATAGAAAAATATTTTACCCGCAAACATAAATCTCGATAAGCTCTTTCATGATAAAAAAATATTTTCTGCACTCCGGAAGGCGAAGGTAGATTTCACCGAATCAAAGTAGGGGATAGGCGAACTCCAATTGTACGAACTTCTATCAAGACTACTGAAATTTAAAACCTCAATTTTCCCACCCCTATGACCAATGGTAGGTGCTATAAAAAGGTTTACTCCCCCCTATTACCGCCCCCCTTGCTACGATTTTGGCAAACTCAGACTGTAATCTTGTATCAATCACTTTTGAGAATTGTTTGAATTCACTCAATTGTTTAAATTAAAAATGTTTCACATTCTTAGCTTATGAGAATCCCAAGCGGTGAAGCATTTTGGTCACCCCTTACCTACCGTAAAAGTTGCTCATATCAAAAATTGTTTCAAACAAAAGTTGTAGGGAAATTATAGGGCTAAAATGGATATTTTGAACGGATTTAATCCTGTGCCCATTAAGGGCGGTAGGATTTTTGGAATTTTGAAACGCCAATTTTTCCCACCCCTAGGACCAATGGTGGTGCTATCAAAAACGTTTACTTTCAAATGTTTTAAGCCTTTATCTAAGCAATAATATTACATTTAAATGAATTCGATATCTCATATGCTAAGAAAGTTATAGCAAAATTTCACTTTTTCGAAAAACCCCTAATCGTGTCCACAAGAAAGTAATATAGATAAACTTATAAACTGAGGGTGGTTTTGGGTTCTAGGGGTTGTAAAACGCGAAGATATATGGAAATGTTGCAATAATGTTGTCTTTTCGAAAGAAATCCACCTAAAAATGTTGTCATATTTTAAAAATAACGCTGTAAATGGGGAACAGCGATAAAATGAAGGTTCTGATTATTAGGTGATGTTTCGCTATTTTATTTATATTCTAATTTTTAAGTTAATTTTTGTCGAAAGTCGTTCGATTGTAACTTATTTTATTTTTTAATGTAATTTTATAGACAAAAATTATATATATAAAATAAAATCTAAAGTAAAATCTTTATTTTGTTTTATTTTATTATTTCTTAATAAAAATGTTAGTTATTTAAGTTATCGTCTTGTAAGGTAACAAGTGAATTACTTAGCTAATATTTTAGATATCCTAAAAGGTTTTATGAATGCGAAATGCATAAGAAATAGTCAACAGACTTTCGAATTACGGCAACGATTTTGCATTTTTCTGAGAATACCTCTGGGTCATGATAAACTGAAACCACAGGGTCTAATTATGGGAAACAACCCCCGTGAAAGCCAAAATAATTTATTGAATACAATTCCTATTATAAATTCCTCTAAATATTTTAGAAAAATGAAAAGCATTTGAATGTATCTTTTTTTTATGAACAAATCATGGACTTTATGGCAAAACAATTGTGTAGTTTAATTGCATCAGTCGCGGCATTTCAACAATTATTAAATACTTATAAGAGATCAGAGAAATTAAATTTAACCGTCAACATTTGTCTTAAAGTAATTTTTTGATTAAGAGAGTTGTTATACTCGCTGCACTCATTGTGTCTAAATAATATCTAAAAATCCACTTATTTTTATTTTATATAGAAAAACACGAAAACATTATAAAACAAAAATGTCCGTGACAGACGTAATTTCGATGCAGCATTAAGATGAATAACTTTTGGAGTTTACGATAGAAAAGAATAAATATCCGAATTTCACGGGTTCTGAAACATCATGACGAAATTTTTAAATGGTAAGAACAGATATTGTTTAGGAAAAATAAATAAAAAAAAAGTACATCCTTAGATAACCAAGCTGTAGTTCAATTTAAATAAGAGAAATACTTTTGCTGCTAGCATTGACAGCATTAGATGTTTAAAATATTTATCGCCATATTTATGATATATCGGCCAGCCAGATTATGATTTTAATTATTATATATATTTATTTTTGATATTTTACTTCCTTAATCTGGCAGCACTGTAAACATCTGTCAAAATGACATTTCTAGAGTACTCTTCTGAACACGGCTGTAAACCAAAATAACTGATATGAATAATGTATGTGGCTCTAATTGCCCAATAAAGAAAAAGAATATTTAATTTGTGTGTTCAAATTATATAATCGTATAAATTTATAATATTATAATTTATATAATGGTATAATTTAGGTTAGGTTAGGTTAGTTTACCATACGATCAACCTGCCCAATTATACTTAAACACCAAATATGGAGAGAAACGAAAATGAAAGTTCTAATAAAATAGAACAAATCGATGACCATATCAGCAATAAACATGAGGAAGCCATTGATTGCAATTCATTCGACTCTCGTTTTGACGGTAAACAAACGCCATCATGCAAGCATATTCTTGAAACCTCATTAAATCCCACTCGTTTTAGTAAAAGATGCGATTGTGTCCAAAAAGAAATGATAAAAACTGAGGATTGTGATTATTTTGAAGAAGAAAATACTAAATTTATGAAATTAGAACAAAATATGTCGAGTTTCCAACATTGTGTTAAAGCAGAATCAAATTTTAAATGTTATCGTCCAACACCACAAACCATGAAAATTCCCACTTTGATATTGAAGAGAATCGATTTTACTTGTAGCAGTTGCAAGTGTACTATCGACAAACGCTGTTTGGTAAATAAAGGGTTAAATAAACAAAATGAATCATATTTAATATGTTTGGATTGTACAGAAAAACGAAAAAATCGTTCAAAATTAAGTTATTGTTGTACCAAGGAACGGTGTAAATTGAATTATGTACAACAAAAAATAAGAAAATTTAAATGCAGTGATTGCAATCACACGTGCTCACTTAAAGGAAATTTACAGACCCATATCGACGTAGTTCATCGGAATATAAGACAATTTAAATGCAGTGAGTGCAATCACTTGTGTTCAAGTAAAGCACATTTACAGACCCATATCGACGTAGTTCATCGGAAAATTAAACAATATAAATGCAGTGAGTGCGAATACATGACTGCATATAAACAACATTTACAGACCCATATTGACGTAGTTCATCGGAAAATTAAGAAATTTAAATGCAGTGAGTGCAATCACTCATGCTCAAGTAAAGCACATTTACAGACCCATATCGACGTAGTTCATCGGAAAATTAAGAAATTTAAATGCAGTGAGTGCAATCACTCATGCTCAAGTAAAGCACATTTACAGACCCATATCGACGTAGTTCATCGGAAAATTAAGAAATTTAAATGCAGTGAGTGCAATCACTCATGCTCAAGTAAAGCACATTTACAGACCCATATCGACGTAGTTCATCGGAAAATTAAGAAATTTAAATGCAGTGAGTGCAAACACACATTCTCACGTAAAGCAGATTTAAAGAAACATATCGACGTTGATCATCGGAAAATAAGACAAGTGAGATGCAATGAGTGCAATCACACATTCTCACTTAATGCAACTTTACAGAGACATATAGACGTAGTTCATCGGAAAATAAGACAATTGAGATGCAATGAGTGCAATCACACATTCTCACTTAAAGCAAATTTACAGACCCATATCGACATAGTTCATCGAAACAATAAACAATTTAAATGCAGTGAGTGCAATCACACATTCTCACGCAAAGCAAATTTACAGACCCATATCGACGTAATTCATCGGAAAATTAAGAAATTTAAATGCAGTGAGTGCGAATACACGACTGCATATAAGCAACAATTACAGACCCATATCGACGTAATTCATCGGAAAATTAAGTAATTTAAATGCAGTGAGTGCAATCACACATTCTCACTTAATGCAACTTTACAGAGACATAAAGACGTAGTTCATCGGAAATTTAAGAACTTTAAATGCAGTGAGTGCAATCACACATTCTCACTTAAAGCAAGTTTACAGAGACATATAGACGTAGTTCATCGGAAAATAAGACAATTGAGATGCAATGAGTGCAATCACACATTCTCACTTAAAGCAAATTTACAGACCCATATCGACATAGTTCATCGAAACAATAAACAATTTAAATGCAGTGAGTGCAATCACACATTCTCACGCAAAGCAAATTTACAGACCCATATCGACGTAATTCATCGGAAAATTAAGAAATTTAAATGCAGTGAGTGTGAATACAGACTGCATATAAGCAACAATTACAGAACCATATCGATATAGTTCATCATAAAATTATAAAATCATTAATATATAAGTGCAGTGCAGTGTCACAAGTTTACACAGTGCCAAAGTCAGATTTACAGACCTATATCTATGCAGTTCATGAAAATTAAGAAAATTTTAAATACAGCGGATAAGAAAACACGAATGCATTTATAAACCGAGTTCAGTACTATATCGATATAATTCATGGAAATAATAGAAAATTTAAATGTAGTGAGTGCGAACCGAATACTTCATCATGGTATAATTAAAATTCAGTTAAATCAATGTTAAAAAGTTAATTATAATTACTTAGTCTATATTTTCTATGCATAAGTTATCTATAAGTATCATTTCAGCTATATCATAAATTAATATTATTTATTATAAGTAATGTTGAATATATTTTTTGCATAAATGTATTATTAATGTTACATTTGGGCTGCGTCTAGCGTAGGGTAGGATAAATAATTGAAGAGTTGGTTATCCTATGTTTGATTTCTTTGAGTTAGGTCACCAAAAATTATGTTAGGGTGAGAAGTTGACCTTAACTTCTAACATTTATGAAAAATTGAACAGTTAAAACGTATTTCTTTAACCTTAAACAGGCAGAATTTAATGCACAGAACTTTAGTTGTTTTTTTTTTAGTTTTTAGGTTGTAGGCTTAATTTGAAACGGTTCTGTTTCTAAAATTTATTTTATTTTATTATTTTTTAAAACAAATATTACTATTTAGGGTCACGTTAGAGGGCAGTAGTCTATATTTATTATGTATTCACAAAAGCGCTGCGTCTGAACCGCTGTTCACGATCCGTTAACCAAATAGCCCACAATAGTTTACTTTTACTATACGATTCAGAAAGCAGTTTTCCCCGGAATTAGTTTTTCAAGTGGAACTTGCCAAGATGCTACGATTTATGTATAACAAATATTTTTTCAAACTTTTATTAATAATGATTCAAATATTTTGATATAGAAAAATCAATTACCCGCAAACATAAATAAATCTCCTTTTATAATAAGAAATAATATTTGCCAAATTTTAACAATAATCTTGTGAATTGGGAAAAGCATTTTTATGAAGAAGAATTTTGTAATATTTCCTAGATTTTTCGTTCTAATTTTTCGTTAGTGGTTCGATTGTAACTTATTTTAGTTTTGAATCTTATTTTATAAATAAATACATAACTTAAATATTTAGTTTTATTTTATTACTAATGTTAGTTATATAAGTTATCAATTTATAAGATAACGTATAAGTGGATTATTTTCCTAATATTTTAGATAAGTTTCCTAAAATGTTTTGATAACTCGAAATGGATAAAAAGTAGTCAACAGACTTCTCAACTCCGGCCAAATTAGGCCAAAAATATATTTCATATTTGATGATGCATTTCTAAAACTTCATCACAATTTCTGAGAAAAAGTAAACCTTTTGTGATAATATTATACGGTTCTTGTAATACTTGTAACCTATTATGACTAAGAAGTGATTTAAAAAAAAATCACGCCTAAGTTGATTATATTTGCGCGAATTCCGATGCCGCAACGACCGATAATGGCCTTGACACAGTTATGGCGTACGGCGACAGCTGTGCGCTCACAACAAAGGCATTATTACATGATCTTTCCACTATTTTCGCGACAGTTTTTTTATTCTTGGTAACCATGACGTATTTTGATATACTTTCTTAGCAAATATTACTGGAAATCGCAGGACCAATTATTACCCTATTCCCTATTTGTTTCTTATAATTTGTAATTTCATTTTACCTTTTTATGTTCAAATTAAATGGTCAGCTCTGATCGTTCAGGAATACCTTTATATAGTTGTACAAATAAAAAAAACTACCACATGCTTTAATATTCATTAGATTTGTTACCAATATTTTTTTAGACCGTGTCACCGTTTTAGCACATGCGAAGTATTAAAAGGTTAAGAGGTAAATTTGATACAGCCTCCTCCACTGTTTCAAAATAATAATTCCTTTCAACAAAGTATCGACGCCATATTGCAGGGGTGCTCAAACGGTCGATCGCGATCGACTGGTCGATCGCGAGTGCTTTGGTTTGTTAAAAATGTTAGTTATTTAAGTTATCGTCTTGTAAGGTAACAAGTGAATTACTTAGCTAATATTTTAGATATCCTAAAATGTTTTATGAATGCGAAATGCATAAGAAATAGTCAACATACTGCCGAATTACGGCAACGATTTTGCATTTTTCTGGGTCATGATAAACTGAAACCACAGGGTCTAATTATGGGAATGCAACCCCCGTGAAAGCCAAAACAATTTATTTTGAATACAATTCCTATTATAAATTCCTCTAAATATTTTAAAAAAATGAAAAGATATTGAATTTTTATTTTTTTTTACGAACAAATCATAAAAGATCAGAGAAATTACATTTAATCATTGTATTAAAGTAACTTTTTTGAGTAAACGAGTTGTTACACTCGCTGCCTTTTTTATTATTAATTCTATGCACATTATTAATGTGTATTTTTAAGTTTTATTTCCTAGAAAACAATTTGTTACACTCGCTGCACTCATTATGTCTGAATAATATCTAAAAATCCACTTATTTTCATTTTATATAAAAAACCACGAAAACATTATAAAACAAAAATGTCCGTGACAGACGTAATTTCGATGCAGCATTAAGATGAATAATTTTTGGAGTGATAGAAAAGAATAATTATTCGAATTTAGGGTTCTGTAACATCATGTCGAAATTTTTAAATGGTAAGAACAGATATTGTTTAGGAAAAATAAATAAAAAAAACGCACATCCTTAGATAACCAAGCTGTAGTTCAATTTAAATAAGAGAAATACTTTTGCTGCTAGCATTGACAGCATTAGATGTTTAAAATATTTATCGCCATATTTATCATATATCGGCCAGCCAGATTATGATTATAATTATTATATTTATTTATTCTTTTAAAGACATTTTACTTCCTTAATCTAGCAGCACTGAAAACATCTGTCAAATGACATTTCTAGAGTACTCTTCTGAACACGGCTGTAAACCAAAAGAACTGATAAATACTGCATGTGGCCGCATTTATTAAGTAAAATATTACTTTTATTTGTATTAATTTGTGTGTTCAAATGTTAAAATGTAAAAAAGACGTTACTATTTGTCAATAATGACGTTTAGGTAGATAGTTAGACCAATCTGCCAACATACGATCAACCTGCCCAATTATACTTAAACACCAAATATGGAGAGAAACGAAAATGGAACTTCTATTAAAATAGAACAAATCGATGACCATATCAGCAATAAACATGAGGAAGCCATTGATTGCAATTCATTCGACTCTCGTTTTGACGGTAAACAAACGCCATCATGCAAGCATATTCTTGAAACCTCATTAAATCCCACTCGTTTTGGTAAAAGATGCGATTGTGTCCAAAAAGAAATGATAAAAACTGAGGATTGTGATTATTTTGAAGAAGAAAATACTAAATTTATTAAATCAGAAACAAATATGTCGAGTTTCCAACATTGTGTTAAAGAAGAATCAAATTTAAAATGTTATCGTCCAACACCACAAACCATGAAAATTCCCACTATAATATTGGAGAAAATCAATTTTACTTGTAGCAGTTGCAAGTGTACTATCGACAAACGCTGTTTGGTAAATATAGGGTTAAATAAACAAAATGAATCATATTTAATATGTTTGGATTTTAAAGAAAAACGAAAACATCGTTCAAAATTAAGTTATTGTTGTACCAAAGAACGGTGTAAATTAAAATATGTACAACAAAAAATAAGAAAATTTAAATGCAGTGATTGCCATCATACATTCTCACTTAAAGGAAATTTACAGTCACATATCAACGCAGTTCATCGGAAAAATAAACAATTTAAATGCAGTGTATGCGAATACACGACTGCATATAAACAACATTTACAAACCCATGTCGACGTAGTTCATCGAAATATTAAACAATATAAATGCAGTGAGTGCAATCACACGTGCTCACGTAAAGCACATTTACAGACCCATATCAACGCAGTTCATCGGAAAATTAAACAATTTAAATGCAGTGAGTGCGAATACACGACTGCATATAAACAACATTTACAGACCCATGTCGACGTAGTTCATCGAAATATTAAACAATTTAAATGCAGTGAGTGCGAATACACGACTGCATACAAGGAACAATTACAGACCCATATCGACGTAGTTCATCGAAATATTAAACAATTTAAATGCAGTGAGTGCGAATACACGACTGCATATAAACAACATTTACAGACCCATGTCGACGTAGTTCATCGAAATATTAAACAATTTAAATGCAGTGAGTGCGAATACACGACTGGATATAAACATCAATTACAGACCCATATCGACGTTGTTCATCGAAAAATTAAACAATTTAAATGCAGTGAGTGCGAATACACGACTGCATATAAACAACCATTACAGACCCATGTCGACGTAGTTCATCGAAATATTAAACAATTTAAATGCAGTGAGTGCGAATACACGACTGCATACAAGGAACAATTACAGACCCATATCGACGTAGTTCATCGAAATATTAAACAATTTAAATGCAGTGAGTGCGAATACACTACTGCATATAAGCAACAATTACAGACCCATATCGACGTTGTTCATCGAAAAATTAAGAAATTTAAATGCAGTGAGTGCGAACACACGAATGCTTATAAACATCAATTAAAGAATCATATCGATATAGTTCATCGGAAAATAAGACTATTTAAATGCAGTGAGTGCGAATACACGACTGCATATAAGCAACAATTACAGACCCATATCGACGTTGTTCATCGAAAAATTAAGAAATTTAAATGCAGTGAGTGCGAACACACGAATGCTTATAAACATCAATTAAAGAATCATATCGATATAGTTCATCGGAAAATAAGACTATTTAAATGCAGTGAGTGCGAATACACGACTGCATATAAGCAACAATTACAGACCCATATCGACGTAGTTCATCGGAAAATTAAGAAATTTAAATGCAATGAGTGCGAATACACAAGTTACCTTAAAGGAAATTTACAGGCCCATATTGACGTAGTTCATCGGAAAATTAAGAAATTTAAATGCAGTGAGTGCAATCACACATTCTCACTTAAAGGAAATTTACAGACCCATATCGACGTAGTTCATCGGAAAATAAGACAATTTAAATGCAGTGAGTGCAATCACTTGTGTTCAAGTAAAGCACATTTACAGACCCATATCGACGTAGTTCATCGAAAAATTAAGAAATTTAAATGCAGTGAGTGCAAACACACATTCTCACGCAAAGCAGATTATAAGAAACATATCGACGTAGTTCATCGGAAAATTAAAAAATTTAAATGCGGTGAGTGCAATCACACATTCTCAAGTAAAGCATATTTACAGACCCATATCGACATAGTTCATCAAAACATTAAACAATTTAAATGCAGTGAGTGCGACTACATGACTGCATATAAGCAACAATTACAGAACCATATCGATATAGTTCATCATAAAATTATAAAATAATTAATATAAAGTGCACTAATATTAATATAAGTGCAGTGCAGTGTCACAAGTTCACTGAAGTCAGATTTACAGACCCATATTCACTTCATAAAAAAAAATTCATATCATAAGAAATTTATCATAAGAAATTTTTAAATACAGCGAATAAGAAAACACGAATGCATTTATAAACCGAGTTCAGAACTATATCGATATAATTCATGGAAAAATAGAAAATTTAAATGTAGTGAGTGCGAACCGAATACTTCACCTAAAGTATATTTACAAATCCATATCGTATTTCATAATAAAACATTCAAATGCAATAAGTGCATATAAGCAACTGTTACAGTATCATTATAAAGTGTGTTTTTTTTAGAGGCGTGGTTTTCAAGAAGAGATAAAACGCATATAATTTGATGTTATGGCTAAGAATTTAGTTTTATTATAAAGATAAGGGTTTGCCATTATGTTTTAAAAATGATTTCGGGTAAGTGGCCGCCGCGGCTGACTCGAACAAATTCCAGCCGAGAGGCCCAATTTTCAACCACTTTTTGCAGCAAGTTGGGCCGTATGTCAGCAATAACGCGCCGAATATTCTCTTCCAAGGCGTTAATCGTGTCCGGCTTATCTGCGTAGACAAGCGACTTCAGATAACCCCACAAAAAATAGTCCAGCGGTGTTAAATCGCACGATCTTGGAGGCCACGCCACGTTGTTCAGGAGTCAGTCTATTCATTATAAAATGGCAAACCAAACTGAGCATAAATCAAGTGACAGCTGTCAAAAACACCAACTACGAAAAAAGTAGTGCCAGATTGTAAACCACGCCTCTAAAAAAAACATCCCTTTAGATACAACCATCGTACAGTTAGGTATATATTTTAAATAATGCTAGTGCGATACCAGTCGATACAAAAAAGTAAAGACCAATGCAATACTATTAAATATGAAATATTTCAAACCATCATGGTATATTTAAAGTTCAGTTAAATCAATGTCAAAAAGTTAATAATAATTACTTTTGTCTATATTTTCTATGCATAAATTATCTATAAGTATCATTTCAGCTATATCATAAATGATTTTTATTATAAGTAATATTGAATATATTTTTTGCATAAATGTATTTATTATTGATGTTACATTTGGGCTGCGTCTAGCGTAGGGTAGGATAAATAATTGAAGACTTGGTTATCCTATGTTTGATTTCTTTGAGTTAGGTCACCAAAAATTATGTTAGGGTGAACAGTTGACCTTAACTTCTAACATTTATGAAAAATTGAACAGTTAAAACGTATTTCTTTAACCTTAAACAGGCAGAATTTAATGCACAGAACTTTAGTTGTTTTTTTTTAGTTTTTAGGTTGTAGGCTTAATTTGAAACGGTTCTGTTTTGTAAAATTTATTTTATTTTATTATTTTTGTAAACATATCTTACTATTTAGGGTCACGTTAGAGGGCAGTAGTCTACATTTATTATGTATTCACAAAAGCGCTGCGTCTGAACTGCTGTTCACGATCCGCTAACCAAATAGGCCACAATAGTTTACTTTTACTATACGATTCAGAAAGCAGTTTTCTCCGGAATTAGTTTTTCACGTGGGACTTGCCAATGTGCTACGATTTATGTATAACAAATATCTTTTCAAACTTTTGTTAATAATGATTCAAATATTTTGGTATAGAAAAATCAATTATCCGCAAACATAAATAAATCTCCTTTTATAATAAGAAATAATATTTGTCAAATTTTAACAATAATGTTGTGAATTGGGAAAAGCATTTTTATGAAGAAGAATTTTGTAATATTTCCTAGATTTTTCGTTCTAATTCGTAAATAAGCTGTTTTTTGTCATTAGTAGTTTGATTGTTACTTAATTTAGTTTTGAATCTTATTTTATAAATAAATACTTAACTTCAAATTTAGTTTTATTTTATTACTAATGTTAGTTATATAAGTTTGCAATTTATAAGGTAACGTATAAGTGGATTATTTTCCTAATATTTTAGATAAGTTTCCTAAAATGTTTTGATTACTCGAAATGGATAAAAAGTAGTCAACAGACTTCTCAACTCCGGCCAAATTAGGCTAAAAATATATTTCATTTTTGATGATGCATTTTTAAAACTTCATCACAATTTCTGAGAAAAAGTAAACCTTTTGTGATAATATTATACGGTTCTTGTAATACGCACGACAGCCGATCGACGTGGCCGCGGCGAGGCCAATGGCTGCGCGTTGCGGACACTCTATCGTTGCCGCTTATAAAAAAGGTAATTTGCACCAATGTTTTTATGAGAATAATTAAATTGTGTTTGGATTATTGTTACTAAAAGTTTAAAAGGTAAATTTGATACAGCCTCCTCCACTGTTTCAAAATAATAATTGCTTTCAACAAAGTATCGACGCCATATTGGGATTAAATAACAAATTGTGATTGCCAGATCGCTTTGCTTTTAAATCGGATTCGAGTTGATCCCTTAATAATGAACAGATTATAATTTCATTAGTGTTGCCAACACAGCTTCTGAGGTTTCGTTGGAAAATGGATTCCAAATTTGGCCACACAAACAGATTCGTTGAGGGAATATTGCGGATGAAATTGCGAAAACATGCCAATAATGAAGCATTTTGGAAATCAGATCAAAAACATCTGACCAACATCTGCACTCTAGGATACTATGACCCAGATGATAGAACCTTTAGAGAACGAGATGTAGATTAGCAAAAAATATTCGAAAGAAGATGAGGATATTACCAAGGTGGAAAAGGGAATATATAAAGACTACTGGTCAGCACAGTCAGCAATTACAAAGTATTTCATGAGGCATTCAAAGTGTCCTTTTGAGAGGCAGTCAAATAGCAATCCAACGTGTTCCAACGAGGGTCATCCGGGTATTGTTGCTATGAAATCACGTCTTCGAACTAAAGTATGCTGGCCGAAGATTGACAAAGATGCAGAGAATAGGGTAAAAGCCTGTAAGGGATGTAGTCTGGTTTCAGCCCCTAATCGACCAAACCCGATGAAGCGAAGAGAGCTTCCCGTTGAACCTTGGATAGATTTAGGGCCACTGCCAAGTGGAGATTATCGCTTTGTTATCGTCGATTACTGCAGCCGCTATAAAGAAATTAATATTACTAAATCTATCACAACAGATGAAACATCTGAAACATATTGAAAGAAATATTCTCGAGATTAGGTTACAATGAGGGCTGATAACGGAAGAAGTTTACAAATGAAGAATTTGACATATTGTTTATAAATTAATTTAATTAGTGAGCGTTGTGTTGTCAGATGATGAAATATAATACTGAAATATTTATCTAATAATTTACTGACTATATTGCTTTTAACAAACAATATATAGAAATGATTTGACATATGGACAAATGGTTTGACATTGGCAAATGAAATGAAAATATTATTAGGGCTCTGACTCTGTAAATACCTCTGGGTCATGATAAACTGAAACCACAGGGTCTAATTATGGGAATGCAACCCCCGTGAAAGCCAAAACAATTTATTATGAATACAATTCCTATTATAAATTCCTCTGTATATTTTTAAAAAATTAAAAGTATTTGAATTTTTATTTTTTTGACGAACACATCATGGACTATATGGCAGAACAATTGTGTAATTTAATTGCACCAGTCGCGGCATTTTAACCATTATTAAATACTTATAAGAGATCAGAGAAATTACATTTAATCATCGTATTAAAGTAACTTTTTTGAGTAAACGAGTTGTTACACTCACTGCCTTTTTTATTATTAATTCTATGCACATTATCAATGTGTATTTTTAAGTTTTATTTCCTAGAAAACAATTTGTTACGCTCGCTGCACTCATTATGTCTGAATAATATCTAAAAATCCACTTATTTTTATTTTATATAAAAAACCACGAAAACATTATAAAACAAAAATGTCCGTGACAGACGTAATTTCGATGCAGAATTAAGATAAATAATTTTTGGAGTGATAGAAAAGAATAATTATTCGAATTTAGGGTTCTGTAACATCATGACGAAATTTTTAAATGGTAAGAACAGATATTGTTTAGGAAAAATAAATAAAAAAAACGCACATCCTTAGATAACCAAGCTGTAGTTTAATTTAAATAAGAGAAATACTTTTGCTGCTAGCATTGACAGCATTAGGTGTTTAAAATATTTATCGCCATATTTATCATTAATCGGCCAGCAAGATTATGATTATATTTATTTATTCTTTATAGATATTTTACTTCCTTAATCTAGCAGCACTGTAAACATCTGTCAAAATGACATTTCTAGAGTACTCTTCTGAACACGGTTGTAAACCGAAACAACTGATTTAAATAATGTATGTGGCTCTAATTGCTCAATAAAGAAAAAGAATATTTAATTTGTGTGTTCAAATTATATAATCGTATAAATTTATAATAGTATAATTTATATAATGGTATAATTTAGGTTAGGTTGTGTTAGTTTACCATACGATCAACCTGCCCAATTATACTTAAACAGCAACTATGGAGAGAAACGAAAATGAAAGTTCTATTAAAATAGAACAAATTGATGACCATATCAGCAATAATAACGAGGAAGCCATTGATTGCAATTCATTCGACTCTCGTTTTGACGGTAAACAAACGCCATCATGCAAGCATATTCTTGAAACCTCATTAAATCCCACTCGTTTTGGTAAAAGATGCGATTGTGTCCAAAAAGAAATGATAAAAACTGAGGATTGTGATTATTTTGAAGAAGAAAATACTAAATTTATGAAATTAGAACCAAATATGTCGAGTTTCCAACATTGTGTTAAAGCAGAATCAAATTTAAAATGTTATCGTCCAACACCACAAAACATGAAAATTCCCACTTTAATATTGAAGAAAACCGATTTAACTTGTGGCAGTTGTAAGTCTACCCTCGATAAAAGTTGTTTGGTAAATATAGGGTTAAATAAACAAAATGAATCATATTTAATATGTTTGGATTGTACAGAAAAACGAAAAAATCGTTCAAAATTAGGTTATTGTTGTACCAAGGAACGGTGTAAATTGAAATATGTACAACAAAAAATAAGAAAATTTAAATGCAGTGATTGCAATCACACGTGCTTACTTAAAGGAAATTTACAGACCCATATCGACGTAGTTCATCGGAAAATTAAACAATTTAAATGCAGTGATTGCGAATACATGACTGCATATAAGCGACAATTACAGACCCATATTGACGTAGTTCATCGGAAAATTAAGAAATTTAAATGCAGTGAGTGCAATCACACATTCTCACGCAAAGCACATTTACAGAGACATATCGACGTAGTTCATCGGAAAATTAAACAATTTAAATGCAGTGAGTGCGAATACACGTGCTCACATAAAACAAATTTACAGACCCATATCGACGTAGTTCATCGGAAAATTAAACAATTAAAATGCAGTGAGTGCGAATACACGACTGCATATAAGCAACAATTACAGACCCATATCGACGTAGTTCATCGGAAAATTAAGAAATTTAAATGCAGTGAGTGCAATCACTCATGCTCAAGTAAAGCACATTTACAGACCCATATCGACGTAGTTCATCGAAAAATTAAGAAATTTAAATGCAGTGAGTGCAAACACTCATGCTCAAGTAAAGCACATTTACAGACCCATATCGACGTAGTTCATCGGAAAATGAAGAAATTTAAATGCAGTGAGTGCAATCACACATTCTCACGCAAACCACATTTACAGAGACATATCGACGTAGTTCATCGGAAAATTAAACAATTTAAATGCAGTGAGTGCGAATACACGTGCTCACATAAAACAAATTTACAGACCCATATCGACGTAGTTCATCGGAAAATTAAACAATTTAAATGCAGTGATTGCGAATACATGACTGCATATAAGCGACAATTACAGACCCATATTGACGTAGTTCATCGGAAAATTAAGAAATTTAAATGCAGTGAGTGCAATCATACATTCTCACGCAAAGCACATTTACAGAGACATATCGACGTAGTTCATCGGAAAATTAAACAATTTAAATGCAGTGAGTGCGAATACACGTGCTCTCATGTAACAAATTTACAGACCCATATCGACGTAGTTCATCGGAAAATTAAACAATTAAAATGCAGTGAGTGCGAATACACGACTGCATATAAGCAACAATTACAGACCCATATCGACGTAGTTCATCGGAAAATTAAGAAATTTAAATGCAGTGAGTGCAATCACTCATGCTCAAGTAAAGCACATTTACAGACCCATATCGACGTAGTTCATCGAAAAATTAAGAAATTTAAATGCAGTGAGTGCAAACACTCATGCTCAAGTAAAGCACATTTACAGACCCATATCGACGTAGTTCATCGGAAAATGAAGAAATTTAAATGCAGTGAGTGCAATCACACATTCTCACGCAAACCACATTTACAGAGACATATAGACGTTGTTCATAGGAAAATAAGAAAATTTAAATGCAGTGAGTGTGAATACAGGTATGCATATAAGCAACAATTACAGAACCATATCGATATAGTTCATAATAAAATTATAAAATGATTAATATTTAAATGCACTGAGTGTAGTGTCACCGAAGTCAGATTTACAGACCCATATCTATACACTTCATAAAATATTAAGAAAATTTTAAATACAGCGAATAAGAAAACAAGATTGCATTTATAAAAAGAGTTCAGACTATATCGATATAATTCACGGAAAAGATAGAAAATTTAAATGTAGTGAGTGCGAACCGAATACTTCATCTAAAGTATATTTACAAAACCATTTTGTATTTCATAATAAAACATTCAAATGCAATAAGTGCATATAAGCAACTGTTACAGTATTATTATAGATACAGCCATCGTATATTTAGGTATATATTTTAAATAATGCTAGTGCGATACCAGTCGATACAAAAAAGTAAATTAATAATGCAATGCTGTTAATTATCAAACATTTTAAAGCATCATGGTATATTTAAAGTTCAGATAAATCAATGTCAAAATGTTAATTATAATTAATTACTTAGTCTATATTTTCTATGCATAAGTTATCTATAAGTATTATTTCAGCTATATTATAAATTAATATTATTTATTATAAGTAATGTTGAATATATTTTTTGCATAAATGTATTATTGATGTTACATTTGGGCTGCGTCTAGCGTAGGGTAGGATAAATAATTGAAGACTTGGTTATCCTATGCTTGATTTCTTTGAGTTAGGTCACCAAAAATTATGTTAGGCTGAGAAGTTGACCTTAACTTCTAACATTTATGAAAAATTGAACAGTTAAAACGTATTTGGTTAACCTTAAACAGGCAGAATTTAATGCACAGATCTTTAGTTGTTTTTGTTTAGTTTTTAGGTTGTAGGCTTAATTTGAAACGGTTCTGTTTCTAAAATTTATTTTATTTTATTATTTTTTAAAACAAATATTACTATTTAGGGTCACGTTAGAGGGCAGTAGTCTATATTTATTATGTATTCACAAAAGCGCTGCGTCTGAACCGCTGTTCACGATCCGTTAACCAAATAGCCCACAATAGTTTACTTTTACTATACGATTCAGAAAGCAGTTTTCCCTGGAATTAGTTTTTCACGTGGGATTTGCCAAGATGCGACGATTTATTTATGAAAAATATTTTTTAAACTTTTGTTAATAATGATTCAAGTATTTTGGTATAGAAAAATCATTTACCCGCAAACATAAATAAATCTCCTATTATAATAAGAAATAATATTTGCCAAATTTTAACAATAATGTTGTGAATTGGGAAAAGCATTTTTATAAAGAAGAATTTTGTAATATTTCCTAGATTTTTCGTTCTAATTTTTCGTTAGTATTTCGATTCTAACTTATTTTAGTTTTGAAACTTATTTTATAAATAAATACATAACTTCAATATTTAGTTTTATTTTATTACTAATGTTAGTTATATAAGTTATCAATTTATAAAGTAACGTATAAGTGG
Organism: Neomicropteryx cornuta; assembly: GCA_020383195.1. NCBI lineage: Eukaryota > Metazoa > Arthropoda > Insecta > Lepidoptera > Micropterigidae > Neomicropteryx > Neomicropteryx cornuta. Next base: position 8,239,284 of record JAHKQU010000020.1, read on the forward strand.
ATTATTTTCCTAATATTTTAGATAAGTTTCCTAAAATGTTTTGATAACTCGAAATGGATAAAAAGTAGTCAACAGACTTCTCAACTCCGGCCAAATTAGGCTAAAAATATATTTCATTTTTGATGATGCATTTTTAAAACTTCATCACAATTTCTGAGAAAAAGTAAACCTTTTGTGATAATATTATACGGTTCTTGTAATACGCACGACAGCCGATCGACGTGGCCGCGGCGAGTCCAATGGCTGCGCGTTGCGGACACTCTATCGTTGCCGCTTATAAAAAAGGTAATTTGCACCAATGTTTTTATGAGAATAATTAAATTGTGTTTGGATTATTGTTACTAAAAGTTTAAAAGGTAAATTTGATACAGCCTCCTCCACTGTTTCAAAATAATAATTGCTTTCAACAAAGTATCGACGCCATATTGGGATTAAATAACAAATTGTGATTGCCAGATCGCTTTGCTTTTAAATCGGATTCGAGTTGATCCCTTAATAATGAACAGATTATAATTTCATTAGTGTTGCCAACACAGCTTCTGAGGTTTCGTTGGAAAATGGATTCCAAATTTGGCCACACAAACAGATTCGTTGAGGGAATATTGCGGTTGAAATTGCGAAAACATGCCAATAATGAAGCATTTTGGAAATCAGATCAAAAACATCTGACCAACATCTGCACTCTAGGATACTATGACCCAGATGATAGAACCTTTAGAGAACGAGATGTAGATTAGCAAAAAATATTCGAAAGAAGATGAGGATATTACCAAGGTGGAAAAGGGAATATATAAAAACTACTGGTCAGCACAGTCAGCAATCACAAAGTATTTCATGAGGCATTCAAAGTGTCCTTTTGAGAGGCAGTGAAATAGCAATCCAACGTGTTCCAACGAGGGTCATCCGGGTATTGCTGCTATGACATCACGTCTTCGAACTAAAGTATGCTGGCCGAAGATTGACAAAGATGCAGAGAATAGGGTAAAAGCCTGTAAGGGATGTAGTCTGGTTTCAGCCCCTAATCGACCAAACCCGATGAAGCGAAGAGAGCTTCCCGTTGAACCTTGGATAGATTTAGGGCCACTGCCAAGTGGAGATTATCTCTTTGTTATCGTCGATTACTGCAGCCGCTATAAAGAAATTAATATTACTAAATCTATCACAACAGATGAAACATCTGAAACATATTGAAAGAAATATTCTCGAGATTAGGTTACAATGAGGGCTGATAACGGAAGAAGTTTACAAATGAAGAATTTGACATATTGTTTATAAATTAATTTAATTAGTGAGCGTTGTGTTGTCAGATGATGAAATATAATACTGAAATATTTATCTAATAATTTACTGACTATATTGCTTTTAACAAACAATATATAGAAATGATTTGACATATGGACAAATGGTTTGACATTGGCAAATGAAATGAAAATATTATTAGGGCTCTGACTCTGTAAATACCTCGGGGTCATGATAAACTGAAACCACGGGGTCTAATTATGGGAATGCAACCCCCGTGAAAGCCAAAACAATTTATTGTGAATACAATTCCTATTATAAATTACTATGTATATTTTAGAAAAATGAAAAGTATTTGAATTTATATTTTTTTTTTACGAACAAATCATGGACTTTATGGCAGAACAATTGTGTAATTTAATTGCATCAGTCGCGGCATTTTAACCATTATTAAATACTTATAAGAAATCAGAGAAATTACATTTAAACATCGTATTAAAGTAACTTTTTTGAGTAACGAGTTATTTCACTCGCTGCCTTTTATTATTAATTCTATGTGTATTTTTAAGTTTTATTTTCTAGAAAACAATTTGTTACGCTCGCTGCACTCATTATGTCTGAATAATATCTAAAAATCCACTTATTTTTATTTTATATAGAAAACCACGAAAACATTATAAAACAAAAATGTCTGTGACAGACGTAATTTCGATGCAGCATTTAGATGAATAATTTTTGGAGTGATAGAAAAGAATAATTATTCGAATTTCAGGGTTCTGAAACATCATGACGAAATTTTTAAATGCTAAGAACAGATAATATTGTTTAGGAAAAATAAATAAGAAAAAAGTACATCCTTAGATAACCAAGCTGTAGTTCAATTTAAATAAGAGAAATACTTTTGCTGCTAGCATTGACAGCATTAGGTGTTTAAAATATTTATCGCCATATTTATCATATATCGGCCAGCCAGATTATGATTATAATTATTATATTTATTTATTCTTATATAGATATTTTACATCCATAATCTGGCAGCACTGTAACCATCTGTCAAAATGACATTTCTAGAGTACTCTTCTGAACACGGCTGTAAACCGAAACAACTGATATAAATAATGTATGTGGCGCTAATTGCCCAATAAAGAAAAAAATATTTAATTTGTGTGTAAATTATATAATCGTATAAATTAATAATAGTATTTTTATATAATGGAATAATTTAGGTTAGGTTAGGTTAGTTTACCATACGATCAACCTGCCCAATTATACTTAAACAGCAAATATGGAGAGAAACGAAAATGCAACTTCTATTAAAATAGAACAAATTGATGACCATATCAGCAATAAACATGAGGAAGCCATTGATTGCAATTCATTCGACTCTCGTTTTGACGGTAAACAAACGCCATCATGCAAGCATATTTTTGAAACCTCATTAAATCCCACAAGTTTTGGTAAAAGATGCGATTGTGTCCAAAAAGAAATGATAAAAACTGAGGATTGTGATTATTTTGAAGAAGAAAATACTAAATTTATTAAATTAGAAACAAATATGTCGAGTTTCCAACATTGTGTTAAAGCAGAATCAAATTTTAAATTTTATGGTCCAACACCACAAACCATGAAAATTCCCACTTTGATATTGAAGAGAATCGATTTTACTTGTAACAGTTGCAAGTGTACTATCGATAAACGCTGTTTGGTAAATTTAGGGTTAAATAAACAAAATGAATCATATTTACTATGTTTGGATTGTACAGAAAAACGAAAAAATCGTTCAAAATTAGGTTATTGTTGTACCAAGGAACGGTGTAAATTGAAATATGTACAACAAAAAATAAGAAAATTTAAATGCAGTGATTGCAATCACACGTGCTCACTTAAAGGAAATTTACAGACCCATATCGACGTAGTTCATCGGAAAATTAAACAATTTAAATGCAGTGATTGCGAATACACGAATGCATATAAGCAACAATTACAGACCCATATTGACGTAGTTCATCGGAAAATTAAGAAATTTAAATGCAGTGAGTGCAATCACACATTCTCACTCAAAGCACATTTACAGAGACATATCGACGTAGTTCATCAGAAAATTAAACAATTTAAATGCAGTGAGTGCGAATACACGTGCTCACATAAAACAAATTTACAGACCCATATCGACGTAGTTCATCGGAAAATTAAACAATTTAAATGCAGTGATTGCGAATACATGACTGCATATAAGCGACAATTACAGACCCATATTGACGTAGTTCATCGGAAAATTAAGAAATTTAAATGCAGTGAGTGCAATCACACATTCTCACGCAAAGCACATTTACAGAGACATATCGACGTAGTTCATCGGAAAATTAAACAATTTAAATGCAGTGAGTGCGAATACACGTGCTCACATAAAACAAATTTACAGACCCATATCGACGTAGTTCATTGGAAAATTAAACAATTAAAATGCAGTGAGTGCGAATACACGACTGCATATAAGCAACAATTACAGACCCATATCGACGTAGTTCATCGGAAAATTAAGAAATTTAAATGCAATGAGTGCGAATACACGTGCTCACTTAAAACAAATTTACAGACCCATATTGACGTAGTTCATCGAAAAATTAAGAAATTTAAATGCAGTGAGTGCAAACACACATTCTCACGTAAAGCAGATTTAAAGAAACATATCGACGTAGTTCATCGGAAAATTAAGAAATTTAAATGCAGTGAGTGCAAACACACATTCTCACGTAAAACATGTTTACAGACCCATATCGACGTAGTTCATCGAAAAATTAAGAAATTTAAATGCAGTGAGTGCAGTCAAACATTCTCACGTAAAGCAGATTTAAAGAAACATATCGACGTAGTTCATCGGAAAATTAAGAAATTTAAATGCAGTGAGTGCAATCACACATTCTCATGCAAAGCACATTTACAGAGACATATAGACGTAGTTCATCGGAAAATCAAACAATTTAAATGCAGTGAGTGCGAATACACGTGCTCAAATAAAACATATTTACAGACCCATATTGACGTTGTTCATAGGAAAATAAGAAAATTTAAATGCAGTGAGTGCGAATACACGTTTGCTTATAAACATCAACTACAGAACCATATCGACGTAGTTCATCGGAAAATTAAGAAATTTAAATGCAGTGAGTGCAATCACACATTCTCATGCAAAGCACATTTACAGAGACATATAGACGTAGTTCATCGGAAAATCAAACAATTTAAATGCAGTGAGTGCGAATACACGTGCTCAAATAAAACATATTTACAGACCCATATTGACGTTGTTCATAGGAAAATAAGAAAATTTAAATGCAGTGAGTGCGAATACACGTTTGCTTATAAACATCAACTACAGAACCATATCGACGTAGTTCATCGGAAAATTAAGAAATTTAAATGCAGTGAGTGCAAACACACATTCTCACGTAATGCAGATTTAAAGAAACATATCGACGTAGTTCATCGGAAAATTAAGAAATTTAAATGCAGTGAGTGTGAATACATAACTGCATATAAGCAACAATTACAGAACCATATCGATATAGTTCATCATAAAATTATAAAATGATTAATATTTAAATGCACTGAGTGTAGTGTCACCGAAGTCAGATTTACAGACCCATATCTATACACTTCATAAAATATTAAGAAAATTTTAAATACAGCGAATAAGAAAACAAGATTGCATTTATAAAAAGAGTTCAGACTATATCGATATAATTCACGGAAAAAATAGAAAATTTAAATGTAGTGAGTGCGAACCGAATACTTCATCTAAAGTATATTTACAAAACCATTTTGTATTTCATAATAAAACATTCAAATGCAATAAGTGCATATAAGCAACTGTTACAGTATTATTATAGATACAGCCATCGTATATTTAGGTATATATTTTAAATAATGCTAGTGCGATACCAGTCGATACAAAAAAGTAAATTAATAATGCAATGCTGTTAATTATCAAACATTTTAAAGCATCATGGTATATTTAAAGTTCAGATAAATCAATGTCAAAATGTTAAATATAATTAATTACTTAGTCTATATTTTCTATGCATAATTTATCTATAAGTATCATATCAGCTATATCATAAATGATTGTTATTATAAGTAATGTGAATATATTTTTTTCATTAATGTATTATTGATGTTACATTTGGGCTGCGTTTAGCGTAGGGTAGGATAAATAATTGAAGACTTGGTTATCCTATGTTTGATTTCTTTGAGTTAGGTCACTAAAAATTATGTTAGGGTGAGCAGTTGACCTTAACTTCTAACATTTATGAAAAATTGAACAGTTAAAACGTATTTGGTTAACCTTAAACAGGCAGAATTTAATGCACAGATCTTTAGTTGTTTTTGTTTAGTTTTTAGGTTGTAGGCTTAATTTGAAACGGTTCTGTTTCTAAAATTTATTTTATTTTATTATTTTTTAAAACAAATATTACTATTTAGGGTCACGTTAGAGGGCAGTAGTCTATATTTATTATGTATTCACAAAAGCGCTGCGTCTGAACAGCTGTTCACGATCCGTTAACCAAATAGCCCACAATAGTTTACTTTTACTATACGATTCAGAAAGCAGTTTTCCCCGGAATTAGTTTTTCACGTGGGATTTGCCAAGATGCGACGATTTATGTATGAAAAATATTTTTTAAACTTTTGTTAATAATGATTCAAGTAATTTGGTATAGAAAAATCATTTACCCGCAAACATAAATAAATCTCCTATTATACCTATTATAATAAGAAATAATATTTGTCAAATTTTAACAATAATGTTTTGAATTGGGAAAAGCATTTTTATGAAGAAGTATTTTGTAATATTTCCTAGATTTTTCGTTTTAATATTTAAGCTGGCTTTTTGTCATTAGTAGTTTGATTGTTACTTAATTTAGTTTTGAAACTTATTTTATAAATAAATACATAACTTCAATATTTAGTTTTATTTTATTACTAATGTTAGTTATATAAGTTATCAATTTATAAGGTAACTTATAAGTGGATTATTTTCCTAATATTTTAGATAAGTTTCCTAAAATGTTTTGATAACTCGAAATGGATAAAAAGTAGTCAACAGACTTCTCAACTCCGGCCAAATTAGGCCAAATATATATATCATTTTTGATAATGCATTTCTAAAACTTCATCATAATTTCTGAGAAAAAGTAAACCTTTTGTGATAATATTATACGGTTCTTGTAATAGGCACGACAGCCGATCGACGTGGCCGCGGCGAGGCCAATGGTAGCCGCTTATAAAAAAGGTAATTTGCACCAATGTTTTAATGAGAATAATAAAATTGTGTTTGGATTATTGTTACTAAAAGGTTAAAAGGTAAATTTGATACAGCCTCCTCCACTGTTTCAAAATAATAATTGCTATCAACAAAGTATCGACGCCATCTTGGGATTAAATAATAAATTGTGATTGCCAGATCGCTTTGCTTTTAAATCGGATTCGAGTTGATCCCTTGATAATAAACAGATTATAATTTCATTAGTGTTGCCAACACAGCTTCTGAGGTTTCGTTGGAAAATGGATTCCAAATTTGGCCACACAAACAGATTCGTTGAGGGAATATTGCGGATTAAATTGGGAAAACATGCCAATAATGAAGCATTTTGGAAATCAGATCAAAAACATCTGACCAACATCTGCACTCTAGGATACTATGACCCAGATGATAGAACACAGCTTTTAGCAGATGCAAGCCCTGTTGGCAAGGTCTGGGTGCCGTTTTAATATAGCTTGACTCAAGTGGTCCTAGAATGATAGCATATGGTGCTGACTGGAAGCCTTTGCGCTGGTGTGGGCAAATATTAAAATTTACCTATTTGGGAAAAGAGAGTTCGAGTTAATTGGGGATCATAAACCACTAGAAATTATCTTTGGACCAAGCTCAAAACCGTGTGTCAGAATTTATTTATTTATTTATTTTATCCATATAACAATACAGTACGAACAAAGTACATAAAAAAAAAGATAAATTGAAAGATTGAGGTAATTGAAATATGGGTTCTAAGACTGCAGTCATATAATAACAAAGTGGTATATCGTCCAGGAAAAACTAATACAGGAGACCCTTTATCAAACCTTTTGAGAATGTAGATTAGCAAAAAATATTCGAAAGAAGATGAGGATATTACCAAGGTGGAAAAGGGAATATATAAAAACTACTGGTCAGCAGAGTCAGCAATTACAAAGTATTTCATGAGGCATTCAAAGTGTCCTTTTGAGAGGCAGTGAAATAGCAATCCAACGTGTTCCAACGAGGGTCATCCGGGTATTACTGCTATGAAATCACGTCTTCGAACTAAAGTATGGTGGCCGAAGATTGACAAAGATGCAGAGAATAGGATAAAAGCCTGTAAGGGATGTACTCTGGTTTCAGCCCCTAATCGACCAAACCCGTTGAAGCGAAGAGAGCTTCATGTTGAACCTTGGATAGACGTGGCTGTTGACTATTTAGGGTCACTGCAAAGTGGAGATTAACTCATTGTTATCGTCGATTACTGCAGCCGCTATAAAGAAATTAATATTACTAAATAACATCTGAAACACTTAACATTTTGAAAGAAATATTCTCGAGTTTAGGTTATCCGTTTACAATGAGGGCTGATAACGGAAGAAGTTTACAAATGAAGAATTTGACATATTGTTTATAAATTAATTTAATTAGTGAACGTTTTGTTGTCAGATGATGAAATATAATACTGAAATATTTATCTAATAATTTACTGACTATATTGCTTTTAACAAACATTTAATATATAGAAATGATTTGACATATGGTTGGCAATCTCAGTATATTTATTTTTTTTCTCTTATGAATTACTTTAATATTTAGTAATATAATATTGTTATAATTATAAATGTACTGACCCTGTATTGCTTTTAATATTCATTTAATTAAAATAAATGTTTAGATATATTGTTGGCAAATGTAAAGACTGCTGTCTGTCACATGTTGATATTAAAACTTTACAAAATTTGATAGATACCTACCTATAAATATATATATATAAATAGATAACATATATTATTAAAAAAAAACGTTCGCCTCTAGATAATCAACTTGTGTGTAAGAGTTTAATTTAAATCATATATCAGCCAGCCACAATATAATTATTATCTTTTTTTTTTCATAGCTATTTTACATCCATATTCTGGCAGCACTCTAAACACCTGTCAAAATGACGTTTCTGGACATCGCTTTTGAACAAGGCTGTAAACATTGATATAGGCTGTGAAGTGAAAACCAAAACAACTGATAAATACTGCATGTGGCTGTATTTAATAAGTAAAATATTCCTTTCCTAATATTTAAAAATAAATTTTCTTTTCTTTGTTTTAATTTGTGTGTTCAAATGTTAAAATATAAAAAGGACGTTACTATTTGTCAATAATGACGTTTAGGTAGATAGTTAGACCAATCTGCCAACATACGATCAACCTGCCCAATTATACTTGAACAGCAACTATGGAGAGAAACGAAAATGCAACTTCTATTAAAATAGAACAAATTGATGACCATATCAGCAATAAACACGAGGAAGCCATTGATTGCAATTCATTCGACTCTCGTTTTGACGGTAAACAAACGCCATCATGCAAGCATATTCTTGAAACCTCATTAAATCCCACTCGTTTTGGTAAAAGATGCGATTGTGTCCAAAAAGAAATGATAAAAACTGAGGATTGTGATTATTTTGAAGAAGAAAATACTAAATTTATGAAATTAGAACCAAATATGTCGAGTTTCCAACATTGTGTTAAAGCAGAATCAAATTTAAAATGTTATCGTCCAACACCACAAAACATGAAAATTCCCACTATAATATTGGAGAAAATCAATTTTACTTGCAGCAGTTGCAAGTTTACTATCGACAAACGCTGTTTGGTAAATATAGGGTTAAATAAACAAAATGAATCATATTTAATATGTTTGGATTGTACAGAAAAACGAAAAAATCGTTCAAAATTAGGTTATTGTTGTACCAAGGAACGGTGTAAATTGAAATATGTACAACAAAAAATAAGAAAATTTAAATGCAGTGATTGCAATCACACGTGCTCACTTAAAGGAAATTTACAGACCCATATCGACGTAGTTCATCGGAAAATTAAACAATTTAAATGCAGTGATTGCGAATACACGAATGCATATAAGCAACAATTACAGACCCATATTGACGTAGTTCATCGGAAAATTAAGAAATTTAAATGCAGTGAGTGCAATCACACATTCTCACGCAAAGCACATTTACAGAGACATATCGACGTAGTTCATCAGAAAATTAAACAATTTAAATGCAGTGAGTGCGAATACACGTGCTCACATAAAACAAATTTACAGACCCATATCGACGTAGTTCATCGGAAAATTAAACAATTTAAATGCAGTGATTGCGAATACATGACTGCATATAAGCGACAATTACAGACCCATATTGACGTAGTTCATCGGAAAATTAAGAAATTTAAATGCAGTGAGTGCAATCACACATTCTCACGCAAAGCACATTTACAGAGACATATCGACGTAGTTCATCGGAAAATTAAACAATTTAAATGCAGTGAGTGCGAATACACGTGCTCACATAAAACAAATTTACAGACCCATATCGACGTAGTTCATTGGAAAATTAAACAATTAAAATGCAGTGAGTGCGAATACACGACTGCATATAAGCAACAATTACAGACCCATATCGACGTAGTTCATCGGAAAATTAAGAAATTTAAATGCAGTGAGTGCAATCACTCATGCTCAAGTAAAGCACATTTACAGACCCATATCGACGTAGTTCATCGAAAAATTAAGAAATTTAAATGCAGTGAGTGCAAACACTCATGCTCAAGTAAAGCACATTTACATACCCATATCGACGTAGTTCATCGGAAAATGAAGAAATTTAAATGCAGTGAGTGCAATCACACATTCTCACGCAAACCACATTTACAGAGACATATAGACGTTGTTCATAGGAAAATAAGAAAATTTAAATGCAGTGAGTGTGAATACAGGTATGCATATAAGCAACAATTACAGAACCATATCGATATAGTTCATAATAAAATTATAAAATGATTAATATTTAAATGCACTGAGTGTAGTGTCACCGAAGTCAGATTTACAGACCCATATCTATACACTTCATAAAATATTAAGAAAATTTTAAATACAGCGAATAAGAAAACAAGATTGCATTTATAAAAAGAGTTCAGACTATATCGATATAATTCACGGAAAAAATAGAAAATTCAAATGTAGTGAGTGCGAACCGAATACTTCATCTAAAGTATATTTACAAAACCATTTTGTATTTCATAATAAAACATTCAAATGCAATAAGTGCATATAAGCAACTGTTACAGTATCATTATAGATACAGCCCATCGTATATTTAGGTATATATTTTAAATAATGCTAGTGCGATACCAGTCGATACAAAAAAGTAAATTAATAATGCAATGCTGTTAATTATCAAACATTTTAAAGCATCATGGTATATTTAAAGTTCAGATAAATCAATGTCAAAATGTTAATTATAATTAATTACTTAGTCTATATTTTCTATGCATAAGTTATCTATAAGTATTATTTCAGCTATATTATAAATTAATATTATTTATTATAAGTAATGTTGAATATATTTTTTGCATAAATGTATTATTGATGTTACATTTGGGCTGCGTTTAGCGTAGGGTAGGATAAATAATTGAAGACTTGGTTATCCTATGCTTGATTTCTTTGAGTTAGGTCACCAAAAATTATGTTAGGGTGAGAAGTTGACCTTAACTTCTAACATTTATGAAAAATTGAACAGTTAAAACGTATTTCTTAAACCTAAAAAAACAGGCAGAATTTAATACACAGAACTTTAGTTGTTTTTTTTTAGTTTTTAGGTTGTAGGCTTAATTTGAAACGGTTCTGTTTTGTAAAATTTATTTTATTTTATTTTATTACTAGCTGACCCGGCCACGCGTTGCTGTGGCTAAAGTTTTTGTTATATTACATTATAGTAAACAATCTAAGAGGAACAATAAGAGAACATCAGTCACGGAGTCCACTATGCTTTTTCACACAGATGGTATTTGTAAAAAAATATGCTGATCTCCTTATTTGACTTTCTACTACTATAACCCTTTAGTACAATGAAATTATTTACGAACAAAGACGAAAATGTTGATGTTGGTATACAAATTCACTGGATTGAGATTTGAAGGGGAAGTACGTTGAACACAATTAATTAAAATGTTCTTACACTTGATACTAAGCAGAAATCAATAGGTAAAAAATAAAAATTTATCAGATTTATTATTTCCATTTAATTTTATAACAAATATAAGTATATTACAGTATAATTAATACAGTAAATAACATGTGACGCTTAAACTCATGAATGAGGTAGGCAAGGCAGACAGTCTTAAACTTTTAAACATTAATATCTTTTTTTTTGAATTATAAATACTTTCAATTTCAATTTAATTTAACACCAATCGGTGCACAATGTTTTTGGTTAACCTGTCTTTAGCTAACACAAATAGATTCGACGGTTTCCCAACACGTGAACACGCAACATATAGTTGCCCATGAGAAAAACATGGATTTTCCAAATCTAAACCACAAATGGACATTGTTTGACCTTGAGATTTATTTATAGACATGGCGAAAGCTAAACGAATTGGAAACTGTAGCCTTTTGAAGGGTATGGTAGAATCTGATGGTATCATCGGAATACGTGGCAGCAGGACCACTTTTCCTTTAAACTTCCCAGCCAAAATGGTTGCTTCAAGAATGTTTCCGGTGATCTTTTTGATGACCAAACGCGTACCGTTACATAATTGAGGTGGATTCAAATTACGGAGGAGAATAATAGGGGAACCAATCTTTAATCGAAGATTATGTGGTGGCATTCCAGGGATATCTAATGAATTTAAAAATTCAATCGGAAAATTTACACTTTCATTTTCATCAACAACAGTATCGATTGATTTAAAAGACATCAGATCGCCTGGTAACAACTGTTGTATCTGGAAGTTAATTTCGTCAACATCAACGTTTTTGGCTGCCAAAATCGCCCGTTGACTAAGCCATTCATGATTCAAATAATTATTCTGTATATCCGGGAAAATACTCTGAATCAATTCAGTTTTATCCTGAACAACAGTGCAAAAATTGTCTGGTAGTTTAATGCATTGCGTATTTGGTTGCAGTTTTATTTTACCGTTCCCAATATCTAGTAGTTGTTCGGAAAATATTAGTGCTGATGGATCATTTTGCAATTGTACTCGCATATTTATGGTCAATCGAAGTGTTTCAACACTTCGCCATAAGAATGATTGTTTCAAACATGCATTAATCTCATCCGCGAAAGTAGAGCGAGGTATAACCGGTAAGGTCTGCCGGAAGTCACCAGACAAAAGTAAGATAGCACCACCGAAAAGTTTATTATTGCTGTTTAAATCTTGCATAGTTCTGTTTAATGCTTCAAGTGAATATTTGTGTGCCATTGTGCACTCATCCCAAATTATTATAGAACTCTTCCGCAACACTGCAGCTATTCCACTATTCTTTTTGATGTTACACATTGCATCTGGTTTATTATGAACGTCCAATGGCAGCTTGAATGTTGAATGTGCTGTTCGCCCACCATCCAGTAAAGTAGCCGCAATGCCTGACGATGCTAATGCTAATGCGATGTTTTTGTTGCGACCGTATTTTGGCAAGAATCAACGATATTAAAAATGTCTTACCGGTTCCACCGGGTGCATCCAAGAAAAAAAAACCGCCTTGTTCAGCAGCAACAGCCAGCATAATCCGATCATAAATAATTTTTTGTTCTGCTGTCAGTAATGGTTCACTGTTCATGATAATTGTTGCTAAACTTCCATGGTCATATTGATTTTCTCATTGTAAATCGGTATTGACTAAGTCGGTGGCTGGACGATTAGGTGATGGCATACCATAATGATTAAGTGGTAAATTTGAAATAAGAACACATAAATCCTCGATCAAGACCAATGCTTCATTGTACATCTCTGGTGTATAATCTATGTTTTGGCATTGATTTGTTTGTCTAATTCGGTGCAAGATGTCTTCTGTCATACAATTTTTATATTTTTCCCACAAAGTTTGTGCTTGCGAGGGATAACATGTCGCCAAAATAATTGCAAACAACTGACGAATGTTATTCGGTGTTGATGTCAACGCAGCATCAGCAAGCGTTAAGTCCCAATGGTTATCGTCTTCTAGCAATTGCAGTTCACGACATGCATCCTGGTATGTATTGAATACTCGACCATTAGCTGTTCGTAAAAATTCAAAAGACGTTGGTCCGGGAACATTCACCAATAACAAACGTAAATAGAAGCACTCACGTTGCTTTGGATGTACCGTGTAAAGTCTCCCCAATGTCTTAGCTTTGAATATGCCTGTAATGGAAGGATGTGGTTTTCCTTGTTTCCGTGGCTCCCATTTTTTACTGGATTTGTTCCATGTGAAATAACGTGGAACATCACCATACACCAATGTCTTCGCGAATTGGCCAAAAACATCAGGTTTTTGACACAATGTAAAAAATTCAGTTAGAGTCGTTTTCGGAGCTTCGAACGCTCTTTGGAGAACATTTTCTTCAGTGAAGTATACACGTTGACCGTTTTCAAGATGTATTGCCAGATGTTGGACAGCAGGATCTCTTTCGTGGATGGGAAAGCTGAGAATATGCCAAATAGCTTCATTGCTGCTAATGTATCTGCCCATTTGGTATCGTGCTATTTCGTCATTTTTATTTATGTTTTTTACTTCAAATATGGCCAAATCACTGCCTTTGTTTACATATTTACAAATATACTTAATTGATTTAACAGAACTGCAAAGCTCAACATTGATATGAGCTTTGTAAGTTTTTGAAAGTAGTGGTGAGTATGGTACCACCCACTGATTATCAAACTCAACTTGATTTGGAAAGTTCGGCAGTCGCATTGTAAATGTGTGGCCACCATTCTCAGTACTTCTGCGGCGATACATTGGATAACCATCAATATCCGTGATCGTGTCATTCGTATGCGGCTTTGGGAAGTTTTTTTTACATTTTCCATTTTCCATGCACGGTGACGTCATGTTGAAAACACCGCATGGCCCATGGATCATGTGTTTGGTGACAATATCAAATAATTCTTGATCAATTAATGGGTCTGGAATTTCGGCTAAAATTATTTGATCGATTTCTTCAGGACGGATTCTATCTTTAAGCCAAACCAAAATGTGGGCATGAGGCAAACCTCGCTTTTGCCACTCTATCGTATACAGCCAACAACGTGTGATACCAAAAATTGTATATTTAACAATAAAATCAATTAAGGATTTCAATTTTTGTTTAAACACACGTGCAGTTAAATCATGACGATGAATGGCTTGTTGTCCTGGCAATAGTAAAGTTTGTATCTCTTCCCAATTCGGATTACATGTGAATGTAATAAATAAATCCGGTCGGCCGTAATGACGTACGTAAGTCATCGCATCTTGTATGTATTCCTGCATGTTCCGTGGACTGCCGATGTAGCTTGAAGGTAAAATGAAAACATTACCGATGTCATTGGGATTTAAATTTCCATCGATGTTTCCAGCAACAGCATCTCGTAAGTGAATATATTATTCCGATCGTAGTTTTGCCTGGTTGAATCGAAGGAATCGCAAGCGTTCGCTTTCGACCTTAGCATACATATCAACAATGTATTGATGGAACAGCTGACGATATCGAAGGATATAATTGTCTTGATGTTGTCTAACCATTATTCGGTGTGCGTAGTAGTTCATTGAGCTAACTTTATTATTTCTGTAATCACCTAAAAAAATAAAAAATAAAATGCAATACGAAATTAAAATCTATACATACAGTAAGAAAGTAAATAGATAATTGTCAAATTTACCGGTATTTGGATCATACTGGTTGATATTAAGGTGATATTCATCTTGTCCTTGCCAAAATATCAATGGATATTGTAGTGCGTCATATGAACGGTGTAGATCCGAAATCGTACTGACAGTGTTGTCTCGCCGTGTAATGTTTATAGATCTTTTGTCAACTGGATCACCAACCATGATAACCTCATCAACAGTTGGAGCGTTGAATCTACCAGCATGTTCACCTAATGGTACTTTGTCGGCTTTTATGACGATTTGATAATTGTCATTTTGCAGTCGTGGCGAAACTCTTTTGATCAATTGAATTAGTTGATTGTAATCTTCTAAAAAAATTTCCAATAATATCACAATTGCTCTTTCCTCTGCTTGTTCAATAAAATTATACAGGCACCGAGTCGTCACGCGCTCTTCACAATCGCCCATAAAATAAATTTGAAGAAATTTCGGATTGTTATCAGGCATTGGCATCAGTGATCCGATTTTATGGTACACCTGTCCTTGAATTTTGAATGTAGTTTCAAAATTACGTCCATCGGATGCACGATCGCAAATTTTAGTTGCCCCAAATGACGTCATTTGGAAGCAAGAATTAAATTTGCGTATCTTACGCAAAAATAATTTGGAATCATCTGAATTGCCAGTAAGAAGGGATAATAAAGGCTCCGGCGGAGCGGGTAGAGGTGACAGCACAACTTTTCCTGATGCGCAGCACATGCCGGCTGCTTCATTCCGAAATTTCAATGCCTGACAATATTGACATACTTTATCCATTTCACCGATATCAGACAAATAATTAGCAATAAATTAAAATTGCGACTATAATTTGAGATTTAAACTATCCTATCTCTCAAGTTGGATCGAACTGCACATGGTGTGCAAATTTTATTATAATCGGTTAAGTGGTTTAGGAGTCCATTGAGGACAAACATTGTGACACGAGATTTATATATATTAAGATTTTTTAAAACAAATATTACTATTTAGGGTCACGTTAGAGGGTAGTAGTCTATATTTATTTTGTATTCACAAAAGCGCTGCGTCTAAACCGCTGTTCACGATCCGTTAACCAAATAGCACACAATAGTTTACTTTTACTATACGATTCAGAAAGCAGTTTTCCCCGGAATTAGTTTTTCACGTGGGATTTGCCAAGATGCGACGATTTATGTATGAAAAATATCTTTTCAAACTTTTGTTAATAATGATTCAAATATTTTGATATTTAAAAATCAATTACCCGCAAACATAAATAAATCTCCTTTTATAATAAGAAATAATATTTGCCAATTTTTAACAATAATGTTGTGAATTGGGAAAAGCATTTTTATGAAGAAGAGTTTTGTAATATTTCCTAGATTTTTCGTTCTAATTTTTCGTTAGTATTTCGATTCTAACTTATTTTAGTTTTGAAACTTATTTTATAAATAAATACATAACTTCAATATTTAGTTTTATTTTATTACTAATGTTAGTTATATAAGTTATCAATTTATAAGGAAACGTATAAGTGGATTATTTTCCTAATATTTTAGATAAGTTTCCTAAAATGTTTTGATAACTCGAAATGGATAAAAAGTAGTCAACAGACTTCTCAACTCCGGCCAAATTAGGCCAAAAATATATTTCATATTTGATGATGCATTCCTAAAACTTCATCACAATTTCTGAGAAAAAGTAAACCTTTTGTGATAATATTATACGGTTCTTGTAATACTTGTAACCTATTATGACAAATAAGTGATTTAAAAAAAAAATCACTTCAAGTTGATTATATTTGCGCGAATTCCGATGCCGCAACGACCGATAATGGCCTTGACACAGTTATGGCGTACGGCGACAGCTGTGCGCTCACAACAAAGGCATTATTACATGATCTTTCCACTATTTTCGCGACAGTTTTTTTATTCTTGGTAACCATGACGTATTTTGATATACTTTCTTAGCAAATATTACTGGAAATCGCAGGACCAATTATTACCCTATTCCCTATTTGTTTCTTATAATTTGTAATTTCATTTTACCTTTTTATGTTCAAATTAAATGGTCAGCTCTGATCGTTCAGGAATACCTTTATATAGTTGTACAAATAAAAAAAAATACCACATGCTTTAATATTCATTAGATTTGTTACCAATATTTTTTTAGACCGCGTCACCGTTTTAGCACATGCGAAGTATTAAAATGTTAAAAGGTAAATTTGATACAGCCTCCTCCACTGTTTCAAAATAATCATTGCTTTCAACAAAGTATCGACGCCATATTGGGATTAAATAACAAATTGTGATTGCCAGATCGCTTTGCTTTTAAATCGGATTCGAGTTGATCCCTTGATAATGAACAGATTATAATTTCATTAGTGTTGCCAACACAGCTTCTGAGGTTTCGTTGGAAAATGGATTCCAAATTTGGCCACACAAACAGATTCGTTGAGGGAATATTGCGGATGAAATTGGGAAAACATGCCAATATTGAAGCATTTTGGAAATCAGATCAAAAACATCTGACCAACATCTGCACTCTAGGATTCTATGACCCAGATGATAAAACACAGCTTTTAGCAGATGCAAGCCCTGTTGGCATGGTCTGGGTGCCGTTTTAATATAGCTTGACTCAAGTGGTCCTAGAATGATAGCATATGGTGCTGACTGGAAGCCTTTGCGCTGGTGTGGGCAAATATTAAAATTTACCTATTTGGGAAAAGAGAGTTCGAGTTAATTGGGGATCATAAACCACTAGAAATTATCTTTGGACCAAGCTCAAAACCGTGTGTCAGAATTTATTTATTTATTTATTTTATCCATATAACAATACAGTACGAACAAAGTACATAAAAAAAAAGATAAATTGAAAGATTGAGGTAATTGAAATATGGGTTCTAAGACTGCAGTCATATAATAACAAAGTGGTATATCGTCCAGGAAAAACTAATACAGGAGACCCTTTATCAAACCTTTTGAGAATGTAGATTAGCAAAAAATATTCGAAAGAAGATGAGGATATTACCAAGGTGGAAAAGGGAATATATAAAAACTACTGGTCAGCAGAGTCAGCAATTACAAAGTATTTCATGAGGCATTCAAAGTGTCCTTTTGAGAGGCAGTGAAATAGCAATCCAACGTGTTCCAACGAGGGTCATCCGGGTATTGTTGCTATGAAATCACGTCTTCGAACTAAAGTATGCTGGCCGAAGATTGACAAAGATGCAGAGAATAGGATAAAAGCCTGTAAGGGATGTACTCTGGTTTCAGCCCCTAATCGACCAAACCCGTTGAAGCGAAGAGAGCTTCATGTTGAACCTTGGATAGACGTGGCTGTTGACTATTTAGGGTCACTGCAAAGTGGAGATTAACTCATTGTTATCGTCGATTACTGCAGCCGCTATAAAGAAATTAATATTACTAAATAACATCTGAAACACTTAACATTTTGAAAGAAATATTCTCGAGTTTAGGTTATCCGTTTACAATGAGGGCTGATAACGGAAGAAGTTTACAAATGAAGAATTTGACATATTGTTTATAAATTAATTTAATTAGTGAACGTTTTGTTGTCAGATGATGAAATATAATACTGAAATATTTATCTAATAATTTACTGACTATATTGCTTTTAACAAACATTTAATATATAGAAATGATTTGACATATGGTTGGCAATCTCAGTATATTTATTTTTTTTCTCTTATGAATTACTTTAATATTTAGTAATATAATATTGTTATAATTATAAATGTACTGACCCTGTATTGCTTTTAATATTCATTTAATTAAAATAAATGTTTAGATATATTGTTGGCAAATGTAAAGACTGCTGTCTGTCACATGTTGATATTAAAACTTTACAAAATTTGATAGATACCTACCTATAAATATATATATATAAATAGATAACATATATTATTAAAAAAAAACGTTCGCCTCTAGATAATCAACTTGTGTGTAAGAGTTTAATTTAAATCATATATCAGCCAGCCACAATATAATTATTATCTTTTTTTTTTCATAGCTATTTTACATCCATATTCTGGCAGCACTCTAAACACCTGTCAAAATGACGTTTCTGGACATCGCTTTTGAACAAGGCTGTAAACATTGATATAGGCTGTGAAGTGAAAACCAAAACAACTGATAAATACTGCATGTGGCTGTATTTAATAAGTAAAATATTCCTTTCCTAATATTTAAAAATAAATTTTCTTTTCTTTGTTTTAATTTGTGTGTTCAAATGTTAAAATGTAAAAAGGACGTTACTATTTGTCAATAATGACGTTTAGGTAGATAGTTAGACCAATCTGCCAACATACGATCAACCTGCCCAATTATACTTGAACAGCAACTATGGAGAGAAACGAAAATGCAACTTCTATTAAAATAGAACAAATTGATGACCATATCAGCAATAAACACGAGGAAGCCATTGATTGCAATTCATTCGACTCTCGTTTTGACGGTAAACAAACGCCATCATGCAAGCATATTCTTGAAACCTCATTAAATCCCACTCGTTTTGGTAAAAGATGCGATTGTGTCCAAAAAGAAATGATAAAAACTGAGGATTGTGATTATTTTGAAGAAGAAAATACTAAATTTATGAAATTAGAACCAAATATGTCGAGTTTCCAACATTGTGTTGAAGCAGAATCAAATTTTAAATTTTATCGTCCAGCACCACAAAACATGAAAATTCCCACTTTATTATTGAAGAAAACCGATTTAACTTGTTGCAGTTGTAAGTGTACTATCGACAAACGCTGTTTTGTAAATATAGGGTTAAATAAACAAAATGAATCATATTTAACATGTTTGGATTGTGAAGAAAAACGAAAAGATCATTTACAATTGACATCTTATCGTACCAAAGAACGGTTTGAATTAAAATATGATATATGTTCAAGTAAATCACGCTTACACAAATATATCGCATCAGTAAATGAAATAATAAAACAATTTAAATGCAGTGAGTGCGAATACACAAGTTCCCTTAAAGGAAATTTAAAGACCCATATCGACGCAGTTCATCGGAAAATTAAACAATTTAAATGCAGTGAGTGTGAATACACGACTGCATATAAACAACATTTACAGACCCATATCGACGTAGTTCATCGGAAAATAAGACAATTTAAATGCAGTGAGTGCAATTACACGTGCTCACGTAAACCACATTTACAGACCCATGTCGACGTAGTTCATCGAAAAATAAGAAAATTTAAATGCAGTGAGTGCAATCACACATTCTCACGTAAGACAAATTTACAGACCCATAACGACGTAGTTCATCGAAAAATAAGACAATTTAAATGCAGTGAATGCGAATACACGACTGCATATAAACAACATTTACAGACCCATATCGACGTAGTTCATCGAAAAATTAAGAAATTTAAATGCAGTGAGTGCAATCACACATTCTCAAGTAAAGCATATTTACAGACCCATATCGACGTAGTTCATCGAAAAATAAGAAAATTTAAATGCAGTGAGTGCAATCACACATTCTCAAGTAAAGCATATTTACAGACCCATATCGACGTAGTTCATCGAAAACTAAGAAAATTTACATGCATTGAGTGCAATCACACATTCTCACGTAAAACAAATTTACAGACCCATAACGACGTAGTTCATCGAAAAATAAGAAAATTTAAATGCAGTGAGTGCAATCACATATTCTCACGTAAAACAAATTCACAGATCCATAGCGACGTAGTTCATCGAAAAATAAGAAAATTTAAATGCAGTGAGTGCAATCACATATTCTCACGTAAAACAAATTTACAGACCCATATCGACGTAGTTCATCGAAAAATAAGAAAATTTAAATGCAGTGAGTGCAATCACACATTCTCAAGTAAAGCACATGTACAGAGACATATCAAAGTAGTTCATCGGAAAATTAAGTAATTTAAATGCAGTGAGTGTGAATATATAACTGCATATAAGCAAAAATTACAGAACCATATCGATATAGTTCATCATAAAATTATAAAATCATTAATATAAGTTCAATACAGTGTCACAAGTTCACTGAAGTCAGATTTACAGATCAATATCTATGCACTTCATAAAAAATTAAGAAAATTTTTAATACAGCTAATAAGAAAACACGAATGCATTTATAAACCGAGTTCAGAACTATATCGATATAATTCATGGAAAAAATAGAAAATTTAAATGTAGTGAGTGCGAACCGAATTCTTCACCTAAAGTATATTTACAAAATCATATCGTATTTCATAATAAAACATTCAAATGCAATAAGTGCATATAAGCTACTGTTACAGTATCATTATAGATACAGCCATCGTATAGTTAGGTATATATTTTAAATAATGCTAGTGCGATACCAGTCGATACAAAAAAGTTAAAGGACCAATGCAATTCTGTTAATTGTGAAATATTTTAAAGCATCATGGTATATTTAAAGTTCAGTTAAATCAATGTCAAAAAGTTAATTATAATTACTTAGTCTATATTTTCTATGCATAAGTTATCTTTAAGTATCATTTCAGCTATATCATAAATTAATATTATTTATTATAAGTAATGTTGAATATATTTTTTGCATTAATGTATTATTGATGTTACATTTGGGCTGCGTCTAGCGTAGGGTAGGATAAATAATTGAAGACTTGGTTATCCTATGTTTGATTTCTTTGAGTTAGGTCACCAAAAATTATGTTAGGGTGAGAAGTTGACCTTAACTTCTAACATTTATGAAAAATTGAACAGTTAAAACGTATTTATTTAACATAAAACAGGCAGAATTTAATGCACAGATCTTTAGTTGTTTTTTTTTAGTTTTTAGATTGTAGGCTTAATTTGAAACGGTTCTATTTTGTCAAATTTATTGTGTTTTATTTTATTATTTTTTAAAACATATCTTACTGTTTATGGGCACGTTAGAGGGTAGTAGTCTATATTTATTATGTATTCACAAAAGCGCTGCTTCTGAACCGCTGTTCACGATCCGTTAACCAAATAGCCCACAATAGTTTACTTTTACTATACGATTCAGAAAGCAGTTTTCTCCGGAATTAGTTTTTAACGTGGGACTTGCCAAGATACGACGATTTATGTATAACAAATATTTTTTAAACTTTTGTCAATAATGATTCAAATATTTTGGTATAGAAATATCATTTCCCCGCAAACATAAATAAATCTCCTTTTATAATAGGAAATAATATTTGCCAAATTTTAACAATAATGTGAATTGGGAAAAGCATTTTTATGAAGAAGTATTTTGTAATATTTCTTAGATTTTTCGTTCTAATATTTAAGCTGTTTCTTTGTCGATAGTGGTTCGATTGTAACTTATTTTAGTTTTGAATCTTATTTTCTAAATAAATACATAATAAATTCAATATTGTTTTATTTAATTATTAATGTTAGTTATATAAATTATCAACTTATACGGTACCTAGCTAGTGGATTATTTTCCAAAATTTTAGATAAGTATTCTAAAATGTTTTGATAAACTTGAAATAGATAAGAAATAGTCAACAGAATTCCTTTAAGAAGAAGAAGTATTTTTCTGAGAATTGTTTTAAAATCGCTAGAAACGTACGTTTTGATGAAGTCTCTTTCCGAAAATACTCTTCTCAGACTTTTGTGTGGTTATAAATCATTCTGTCTCATTTAAAAACACGCAAAAATGAATCACTTATTGCCTACATTGGTTATTAATGAAAAACAGAATTAATGTCTTTAAAAATATTCTGTTGAATGTGTGTTTTATTTTAATTTAGTTTAAAATTTATTTCAATTTTTATGTTCACTCAATAAGGTATTTATGACCTTAATTTTGATAAAATGTATAGAAGAATACAGACTTTTCGAGGCTCCTAACTTTTATGCAAAGTAGAAATTTATCCTTTCCATTCTTTACAAGCCTATAGTAATTATTATGAGATAAAACATATTCAGTATAATAGTTAGAGAGTCCCAAAAATATATAATGTGAAGTGAATCCATTTTGGCGCCGACTGGTGCCGCGGGGATAGTCTGAAGTCGCTCATTGACAGTTTGACGTTTGTTTGATGCATTATTGCATCAGACAAACGTCAACCTGACAGCTGATCGCCGATCGCTTGGCTCGGCTTCTGGAAGCCTCCAGATGCGAGTCTACGTTGACGTAGAATCGGCCTTTCCATGCGGCTGTCAATTGGATTAAAATTTATTTTCAGATTTATAATAATTTAAAAATTTTACACGCGGTGGAAACACACATGATAGCTTCCTATGGAACCTTCATCACCTAATACATTGAATTAATGTTTTGTTTTTGTAATGGAAATAATTATAGTTTATTGTATTATTTATTTTTAGGAGACTCTGGGTATGCGCAGCGGGAGAACCTCATGACACCAATTATTGACACCTTATGACCTCTTCATTGCAAAGTGAGGAGCAAGCAAGATGGCGATGTTTATTGGGTCACAGGGCTTTACATTATGACCTAACATGGCATCACAAATAGTAAACGCCTGCTGGTCTTGCACAACATTTGCACTGATGCTCGCTTACCCCAGAGGAATATCGCCAAGAACCAAGACGTCAGAGGCCAGCAGTCCATATTGATCCGTTGCCACCGCCAACGAGGTGTTCGGACTCCAGTTGAGGCGTTTGAAGGTCTTCATTTTAGATCTCAACTTGTGCAAAATTTGTGGCAGTCGCATCAAATTGCACTAGCAAGAAATTAACATTTGTGAAGATATTCAACATAATATATTATTTATATATAATATATCACAAGTTCATTATTACTTTGTATTATATAAGTATTAATATCTTAATTAAAGCATAAGCAATAGTTGCTAGACGAATTTGTATCAAGGAAGAGGAAAGGTGAGAGTTAAAAATGCACTTTGGTACTTTTATAAATATTTTTCTATCCTACGCTTTTCTCAAAAAATTAAGACTTTAGGTGATTTGACGCTATTAAAAAACAATCATCAAAAAAAGCTATTGCTTGCCGTGTAATATCCATTAACCACTTATTTAACATTTTTGATAACTTGTGTGCATTTTTTATTTTAAGAGATTCGGGAAGTAGATTATGAATTTTGGGATCTTTGTATTTAAGAGGTCGCTGTCCAAATATGGTAATCATTTTTGGAATTTGTAGACGGTCATCAGCATCTGCTCAATATGGTGGTTATGTTGAACCTAATATAGGTAATATGTCGCACAGGATATAGTATAATTGGAATGTTTTTGTCTATAGCGCTTGCCGATCTAAATGCGCGCATATCCTAACTCGCTCACTATATTGTCCTGCAATGAGTATATTTTCCAGCGCGCTTAAGCTAATATTTAACTACTCATCTCATGATTATGTTTTAAAAATACGTAATACTCAATATACTGAATTGATTTTTCAGAAAAGTTCAAGAAAAAAGTGTGGCCTAAGCATTTCGAGCATCTGATGCTCTCTTTCACTCTTCAAGTTTCTCCGACGTTGGCTGATAAGTGATAGCTATATATCTTCTGACAAGATTTAAACATTTTATTATTATATTATATTAACCGACTGACGGCATAGCTGATGGGTCAGTTTCCGATTCTGTCACTGAGATAGTTGAATATCAGGACAGGTCTTAAATTGGTTGATGCTGTTTGCGCTAACCACTCTATTGCCAATCATCATGTCTAGGATTCGTTTGGAAGCTTCTATTCCTGAGTTTCAGATGATGGCCTCGTAGGTGTGTTCTCATTAGCCGTGACTATATTGTTTAGCTGTTGACAATCATAGACAACACTTTGTATGTCTCAATGTAGGCGATTTGAGTCGCTCAAGCCTTTCTTCATACTTCAAACCTTTCAAAGGTCCTGGAAGTTTAGTTGCTCGCCTTTGCACTTTTTCCAATATCACACAGTCCTTAATTAAGTAAGTATGGATACCATAATTGAAAGGCTTATTCCAAAATCGGTCTAATGTAAGTCTTATAAATTTTTAAAAATAAATCTTCGCTTATATTAACTACTCTCTTCGTACTACGTACAACATAGAATTAGTCTTTCCCACTATTTTACATATATTATGATGACCAGGCCAGTCTGTTTGTTAGTTTTATACAAGTTAACTCCGTTCAGGTAATAATCTATGCATGGGTCGTTTTTATCTATATGTAAAACCGTACATTTGGCAATATTGGTCCCAACACAAATCCTTAGGGGACTCCACTTAACACAATACATGGATCCGAAAGCATATTATTCACTCTCTCGTCTCTCGACGGGAACCCTATCGAACGCCTTCTCAAAGTCCATCTACCGGGCGGTGCTGGTCCAAGTCAATAGTCCATTGTTCCAGGCACCTCAACAAGTCCGTGATTGTGGATCGTCCTGGCATGAATCCATGCCGATTTGGTGAAATGATATTATTAGCTTTTAGATATGAGCGAAACTGATCAACAATAATTCTTTCCATACATTTCAGAGTCCGAGTAATTGGTTGATAATTGACTGAATTCATCTTGTGGGCTTTCTTATAAATTGGTGTGACAATTCCCATTGCTTGGGTATTTTTCCTGTGGACATTGAAGTGGTAAATATTTCAGTCAAAGGGGGTCTTAACTTACCGGCACAATGCTTTAAGGCCGTAGGATGAATTCCATCAATCCCGGGACTTGAGTTTTCTTTGATACCCCCTTAAAAAGTATTCTGAAGAGACCAAAGTCTCTCATAAAACTCTTTTTAGAACCATGACTAATGTACCTTTAGTAATATGATGACATCATGGAGTCATCCTATTACTTAATACTTGAAGTTGACGACAGATTCGCCAACCAATCTAAGCACTACTTCGGCTTTGGAATGATTCTCGAACAAATTTCCAGAGAAATCATCCCTAATAAATGCGTCAGATCGCCTAGTAAATATTTTTTTGTTGAGGTAGATAATTTTCAGAGACTGAAAAGTTTGATTTCAGCACAATAATGTTTATTTTAACACACAATATTGAGATAATAGCGCATTTTATACCACTTTTAATATACACTCTTTCCTAACTAACGGCCCATAGCAGAGCTTGTGACGCTGCTATGGGACGTGAACCATTTCTTTTCTTTTCTTTTCGACCTTCGAAAGTGGGACCCTTTACTAAATCACCTTGTGAAATCCTTACTTTTAAAATGCTTTTTTTAAAATGATTATTGTTTTTTTTTTATTCCATTTTGTTTAATTTAAGATTTAATTAATAACATAACTATGATATTGACCTTGCTTCATGGGATGCACAGGTAGGCTCTGCGAGTGGCGCGTTGGCCCTACAACCAGCATTTTGTTGGGCGACTATGGCGAAGGGCTTTTATCAGTCCGTTGAACAAAATCATGAAAAATAAGTAACAGCTGAACAGATATTAGTTAATTACATGTAAATGATTTAATTATTCATATAATTACTATTAAAGATGCAACATTTCAATTACTGCAACAGGAAGTGCTACTTTTTTTCTCAAACTTTTCCAGAAGTAACTTTTATTCGACAAATATAAACGTAGATAGAGACACTGTCATTTCTACCAGTTTCTTAATCTTAACTAAAATACAATTTATTTACACGTGAATAAGATGAAATTAAATACAAAATACTTCCAAACTAAGTTAACATATTTGTGTAATGTAAGAAACAAGAATACAGAGTTAATTTAATTTAATTAAGATACCTAAATAATTTATAGTTTGTTTTCCCATAAATTCTTGTTTTATTTGAGCTTTGATTTCAGCTGGCTAATTTCTAGAGGTATTTTATTAAATAGGCTGGGTATTTTTTTTTTTTTATTGGGAAAACATGTTGGCCGATGACTACAAGTCTATAACCTTCCTAACTAGTTACCCGTTCTAAGGAAGGTATATATATGAAGTGTTACAGTGAGCATACAAGAGACCAGCGCAAAACCCAGTGAAAATATAAAAATTAACTAAGGCACAAATATACACACTGATAACTTAATATATGAAAAATAAAGAAACAATTTAAAAAATAACAAATAAATGAAATGAATAAACAATTGATAAATATATAGGTAAATAAATATTCGATATAAGTAAATAAATATTCAATATAAAAATAGTGTTATACTACATATAGTATAGTAACATATATTTATATATAGTAAAGTATTTTTTTTTTTAAACAGTCTAGGTAACTAAAAAAATGCAGAGATATTTTTTACTTAGTAGATATAAGTCGTTTAAATTACAGTATTATTATACTTTGGTTCTAGATAAATTACGTGTATATATAGGGTGATGATTTTAGAGGCGTGGTTTTCAAGAAGAGATAAAACGCATATAATTTGATGTTATGGCTAAGAATTTAGTTTTATTATAAAGATAAGGGTTTGCCATTATGTTTTAAAAATGATTTCGGGTAAGTGGCCGCCGCGGCTGACTCGAACAAATTCCAGCCGAGAGGCCCAATTTTCAACCACTTTTTGCAGCAAGTTGGGCCGTATGTCAGCAATAACGCGCCGAATATTCTCTTCCAAGGCGTTAATCGTGTCCGGCTTATCTGCGTAGACAAGCGACTTCACATAACCCCACAAAAAATAGTCCAGCGGTGTTAAATCGCACGATCTTGGAGGCCACGCCACAGGCAAACGTTCTTCAGGAGTAAGTCTATTCATTATGAAATGGCAAACCAAACTGAGCATAAATCAAGTGACAGCTGTCAAAAACACCAACTACGAAAAAAGTAGTGCCAGATTGAAAACCACGCCTCAAAAAAAAAACACCTTTATAATAAAGTCGAATAATGGTGAGTCGCCGTAGATGAAGATGAAGATACAATAGCATTATAACGACTCTTAGTTTTAATGAATATGTGGTCTCTGCATGATGTGGTCTCTGCGTGATGTGGTCTCTGCACCTTCGGCAACTCTGGTGGGAATGTTGATTGCAGGGGACAGACCATCTTGAGATAGCATGCCCGTGTAATCATCACTTTGAAAATGTTTAGGTTGAGCTATGGCAATATTTAATTCACTTTCCAAAACGAGTTCCTTGTGACTATTGGCGTTTTTTAGAATATCTTCCAATTCATCTAGGAAGCAAATAATATTGTGAATAGACGGAGATCTGTAAAAACACAGAATGCACAGATCATTAGCTAATACTAGTTTTAGGCAATTAGAGTTAGTCATATTTATTTCAATTCCTGTCAGACTTAAATCTTTCTTAGTAAAAACGACAATACCACTGTTTTGATTGCAATTGATGGATGTATGGAAGCTAGTCTATTCGGGTAACACATTGTTAGTGTAATTGTTTCCTAGCCAACGCTCTGTTAAAATAATAACGTCTAATTGAAGAAAATATTTATGTTTAGTATTTTAAAGTCCTTTCTAATCTCTTTAGCTTTTAAATCTGATACAGATGTGACAAAAGAATATTGTCTCCAATGTCATAAATGGTTTCATCAAACGTAGCGTTTGAGTGACATTAGGAAGATTAGTTTACTAATACAGTATGAGTAAAACTTACGCTTAACAATATGATAATAGTGTTTAATTGTTAAATAATTAATAATAGGTATTCACCATACAATAGTGGATAACTACTAATATTAGAATCATTCAGATATTTGACTTTAGTCAACATTATATTATATTATTATAATTGTCCATATCCATACGTGTTTATAAATCTTTCGACAATATACTTTTCATTCGACAGTTGTATTATTAACGAGATTTTTCCATGTTTCATCTGAGAAGTGGTTCATTGCAATTCTATAATAGCAAAGTTGAAGAACTTTGAAATGGGTGAACATTTAGAGAAGAGAATTTTTTTTACTTTTTGGAATAATTATTTTTAAGATACGAATTCGCTATATATGAACATATGGTCTTTTCATGAAGCTATTGTATTCATTTTTATTTTATAAATAAAAGATTTTTGATTTCTTTATAAATGCAGTTTGTTATTTATTTCAAATGCTTATTTACATAACAGGTGATTACAAATTAAACAAATATGATATATGTGTGCAAATTATTTACATAATTATGCATAGATTTTAATAAAGGTCAAGATTGAACTCATTAAAAAGTAGTAAAAAAACTTCAGTACAACAATGAATGCTGACGAAACCTTCAGCTGAACTCGTAGAACTTGCCCGCTAACAGGGAAGGTAGGCCGCTTTAATTGGAACTGGCTAAATTGAATAAATGGTTTCATTAATTTAATGGAAAATTCTATTTTAACTTAGTTGAATACCTATGGAATTATAAGTTATGCAATACATTTAAAACATATAATTAAAATTTTATTTTTATGAAGACAACAAAACTACTCGACATGATTGAGCTTTCTTAAACTTTGGAATATTAGTGAAAACTCAAAAAACCGTAATAATTCCATTAGCAAAATCTAAAATAAAATATATTTATGCAAACCGTTTGAATGCAGTATTTCAGCAGTTTACTGAAATGCTGCGTTTGATAAATGATTTCATAAGTAATACTTCAACTTAAAATAAAACAATAAAATGTCCTAATGGCAATTTCCTTTGTTGCAATCGTATAGAGCTTAGCGCAACTGACTCTGGGAACTCTGAACTCTGCGAACTCTGGACTCTGGGAACTTCGGACTCTGGTATGAAATTTGACTTTATACGATGACTTATTCTCATCGACAGATATATTTCTATTAAACAAATATCCTTTTCATTGCGAGTTGCGAAAAACCTTAAATGCAAAAAATGAACTAAATTAGCAATACAAAAAAAATAAATAAAAAATAATAATAAAATAGTAATCTTTGGACGTCATTTTCAGTTTCTTTTCTTTGGCCTCTGACTATTTCTAAAACATACCATATTTCAAAATAATATATATTAAGAAAATATATACATATATATTTCTGTATTTAAAGTGCTAATGCGAGTGTAATTTAATTTAATTTTAATCTGTACTTGTATTTCTGTACTTTTGCGAAAACCTGTCATCAGTTAATTTTACAAACAATTGTATGTACCATTTTTTCATATCATACTGTTGGTTTTCCGAATAAACGATAAATAAATAGATAAATAATGAGCGAAGAAAAATTGGTTATGAAATGTCTTTTGGCAAAAGCACAAATGCGATAGAAGTCAATGAAAGGAAGGTTGTGGGATTTTTATGTAAAATTTACAATTCTTACTCTGAAATAAACTTCATGTTATAAAAAAAAAATACCGTTTAGTCATTACTTACAATTGTAATTAAAATTATTTCAATATTTTTTTCAAATTATAACGGCAATTTATCCAAGATTAGCGCTATAGTTTCTTATTTCATGAATATACCTTTTAAATGTTACAAAGGATAGGATGAGTATTGAGGTTACTTGGAAACCTATAAGATTAAATTGTAACTATTATTGGACTATTGTTTATAAATAAAAATATGTTTAAAAAGATTTTATAATTTTATAAAGCTTACCATTTTTTGGCCAATAAATCGTTTATGCTGTGGAGTTCTCATACTATACCTCTTGAGTTCTCATACTATACCTCTTGAGTTCGCATACTATACCTCTTGAGTTCTCATACTATAAAGAGTTGCTTTCACAACATTTTTTAACTCCAATATGGCCCTTGTGTGCCTTTAATGGTGTCCTTCAAATGTATCAGCTCATTTTTGACTTCGCTGATACTTTCCTGGATCCCTCCCCTCCTCCTTCCCTCCTCCTCCTTTCCTTTCCTTCTTGACGTCGACGTCTTGAAATGCTTTGCGTACTTTTCAAGGGCGTTCAATGCTATAAGAAATCAAGAGAGATTAATATAATTAGATAAAAAAAGGGTTTAAAAAAGAAAATGCTTATATACATACCAGGTCGACCCAGGGTGACCAGGGGGTGATTACCAGACTGTTCTCTTACAAAATAGGTTCGTGAGGGTAGAATTTCTCAGCAATTTCAACACCAGTTGAACACCCTTGAATTATGTGTGCTATATGTGATAAATAAAAATCGTTTTATTTTTTTTTATTAATCTTATTGAAAACTAATTCTTTTACTATTATAATACAATTTATAGAAATGTCTTGAATAGAACTTGTAAAATAGAATGAATGATAAAATTATTACCTACTTAGCTACAATAAATAATATGTGGGTTGTAACGAGAAGTTACAAAATAAAAAAAAATACTAAATTAATTTAAAATTGCTGGGCGCCTGAAAATATGGAAAAAAAATAAAATAAAAAAATCAGGGTGTGAGTAATAACTACGCTCTTCAGGAAATTAACGAAGAAATAAAAATCAGTTTTTGGCAGGTTTATAAAATTCTTTCCTTGTATTCAAAAATCTTCACAATACAAAAATGTATATAGGCAGTTGCCAATCAGGAAAATATAATCAGTTCTTTCTTTGTAAAAGACAATAAAAAACTTTCGTTAAAAAAACAATAAAATACCTCCTTCCAACGTTCAACAAAATATGGGCAATTGCCAAACAAAAAAAAAAATATATAAAGATATAAAAATGTACAACTTAAAACAATTTAGGAAAAAAAACTGCAGTAAAAGCAAAGGTTAAAACAAAACATTTTTTTGAAGAACAATTTAGAAAAGAGAAAAGTTTCTTCCGGTTGATGGGCGGCGCGGATCTCAGCCGGCTTGGGTTAATAAAAAAGTTAAATTAAGTTACTTAAATCTTTAACATCACCTTAAGAATTTAACCGGTGACACGTGGCGTGTTATCCGAGTGAGAAGGTTGAAAAAAGGTGTGTGGAGACAATTCGTGGATCTTTTTCTCTGTCGGATAACCTCAAATGTGTTCTCAGGACAAAATCAAAACGCAGCTGCTGTTTCCCAAAAAGTTTTTAATCCAAATCAAGAAGCCTGCTACAAAGAAAAAGAATCAAGAATTACCCTGAAGCACTCGCAAATAAAGCTACCTTCAAAAAAGAATAAAATTAAACTTACCACTTAGTGTAGTGGCTTCAATAAAAAAAAAAGAATAACAAAAATGGAGAAACAGCGCGGCTGCACTGGAACGAATCGAGTAACGAGGATAAGTCCAAGGTCCAGCATAAAAAAGAAAGTTTCGGAAGGCGACCTTCCTTTTACACCTGCTAACAAAGTGACCAAGGCTGACAGCCAGAGATGTTGGCTGTCAAATTTCGAAAAAGAAGAAAAATACCAAAAAAATGAAATTAATAGAGCGAATTATTCTTTTTTTTTGTTTATGAAAACAAAACAAGGAAATAAACATTAAATGAAATTCAATTTCTAAATGAATAATAAAAATAGAAATTATTTCAAGCCATATTTAATTTATTCAAACAATTTGGTGTTGCAAGAACCAAGAGACTAAAACTCGCCTCAAGGCTTGAAAAAAAATCCAACTGGTTAAAAAAAACAAACTGCTAAAGGGTTCACTATTTCTTAATCTTATTTGAGATTAATCTTAATCGTTAAAAAAAAAAAAATATGATTTGAAATATCCACTTATCATCTTACAAAATTTGCAAATTAAATTACTATGAACACATTACTAACACGTCGACATCATGTTTCCAGTTTTCATAGGCGGTGCATTGTAGGAGTTAATAGACTGAAATAATATTTGTTATTAAATTAAACTGTATTGTTAATAAAAGTAAATAAATATTAAATAATATTAAATAATTCACCTAAAACGGAAGTACGCGCAGGCGTTCATCTCCGGGTACGAGGTTCGGGGGAAATACCTCCAACAACCTCTCCTCTTAATTCGTCAAAGACCACTTGTTTTTTTTAATGACAGCGGCTTTTCTTCTGATTTTATATTTGTAATCGTTCCAGTACTAAAACAAAATATCTAATTAATAAACTGAAATATTTTTACATTAAACAAAATAAAACTTGGAACACCCCTAAGGAATTAAGGGAGATAGCCAGCTCATTCCATTTTATTTTTGGGACTTCATGCGACCATTTGCTGATTTCCATCTTCCCGCAGCGAAATCCGGGTTGGCCACCATGAAGTCTATCACTAGTCTATCACTAGTCACTAATGCCAGTCTTAGTAATCAGTTATGAATGCAATAATTGTACTTGCAACTTCGAAATATCTACAAAACTCTCCAAAAGTCTCCGCGCGTGTAAAACTTTAAGTACGTAGATATAGCAATAGTCACGAATTAGTCCTAAGTTTGTAAAGAAAGGAGAAACAGTGTAATTTAAAAACACAAAGTTGACTGATCATTGCAGTTTTTAGAACATATTCCTGTTATTATATTAAACCTGTCACTTTTTAATTCTCTTTTCAATCGTGTTAGACAACCATTAAAAGGTACTCACCGCGCAACGAATATAATTAAAACTATTAATATTATTATATTTATAACAAAATATAAATTAAACAAAACCAAACAATAAATTCGCCTCGAGATCCGTATATATCTATGGTTTGAGTAGCAAGCGAACGGCGATTGAATTTCAGACTAGCATTTTCTCGATTTTCCATCCAAAACATTTTCCCGGTTCAAAATAATCGTGATTTCTTTTGATTCCAAAACTTTTTCTATTTCGTACGTTTTTCAAAAAAACAAATTCAATTAAGGGGTATTTGCACGTATTTTTTTTTTATTAATTTGAGTATTATTAGGGCTCTGACTCTGTAAATACCTCTGGGTCATGATAAACTGAAACCACAGGGTCTAATTATGAAAATGCAACCCCCGTGAAACGCAAAACAATTTATTGTAAATGCAGAGAATAGGGTAAAAGCCTGTAAGGGATGTAGTCTGGTTTCAGCCCCTAATCGACCAAACCCGATGAAGCGAAGAGAGCTTCCCGTTGAACCTTGGATAGATTTAGGGCCACTGCCAAATGGAGATTATCTCTTTGTTATCGTCGATTACTGCAGCCGCTATAAAGAAATTAATATTACTAAATCTATCACAACAGATGAAACATCTGAAACACTTAACATTTTGAAAGAAATATTCTCGAGATTAGGTTATACGTTTACGAGGGCTGATAACGGAAGACAGTTTACAAATGAAGAATTTGACATATTGTTTATAAATTAATTTAATTAGTGAACGTTTTGTTGTCAGATGATGAAATTAATACTGAAATAAGTATCTTATAATTTACTGACTATATTGCTTTTAACAAACATTTAATATATAGAAATGATTTGACATATGGACAAATGGTTTGACATTGGCAAATGAAATGAAAATATTATTAGGGCTCTGACTCTGTAAATACCTCTGGGTCCACAATTTATTGTGAATAAAATTCCTATTATAAATTCCTCTAAATATTTTAGAAAAATGAAAAGAATTTGAATGTATTTTTTTTATGAAAAAATCATGGACTTTATGGCAAGACAATTGTGTAGTTTAATTGCATCAGTCGCGGCATTTTAACAATTATTAAATACATATAAGAGATCAGAGAAATTAAATTTAACCGTCAATATTTGTTTTAAAGTATTTTTTTTTTAGTAAACGAGTTGTTAAACTCGCTGCACTATAAAATACTTATAAGAGAAATTACATTTAATCATCGTATTAAAGTAACTTTTGTGAGTAAAGGAGTTGTTACACTCGCTGCCTTTTATTACTAATTCTATAAACATTATCAATGTGTATTTTTATGTTTTATTTTCTAGAAAACAATTTGTTACACTCGCTGCACTCATTATGTCTGAATAATATCTAAAAATCCACTTATTTTTGTTTTATATAAAAAACCACGAAAACATTATAAAACAAAAATGACCGTGACAGAAGTAATTTCGATGCAGCATTAAGATGAATAACTTTTGGAGTGATAGAAAAGAATAATTATCCGAATTTAGGGTTCTGAAACATCATGACGAAATTTTTAAATGGTAAGAACAGATATTGTTTAGGAAAAATAAATAAATAAAAAAGTACATCCTTAGATAACCAAGCTGTAGTTCAATTTAAATAAGAGAAATACTTTTGCTGCTAGCATTGACAGCATTAGGTGTTTAAAATATTTATCGCCATATTTATCATATATCGGCCAGCCAGATATGATTATATTTATTTATTCTTTTATAGATATTTTACTCCTTAATCTAGCAGCACTGTAAACATCTGTCAAAATGACATTTCTAGAGTACACTTCTGAACACGGCTGTAAACCGAAACAAATGATAAATACTGCATGTGGCTGTATTTATTAAGTAAAATATTACTTTACTAATATTTAAAAATTAAATATTTCTTTTCTTTGTTTTAATTTGTGTGCTCAAATGTTAAAATGATAGACGTTTCTATATAGAATTTTAACTCTTTTTTTTTCGAGTTGTCAATAATGACGTTTAGGTAGATAGTTAGACCAATCTGCCAACATACGATCAACCTGCCCGATTATATTTAAACAGCAACTATGGAGAGAAACGAAAATGACACTTCTATTAAAATAGAACAAATTGATGACCATATCAGCAATAAACATGAGGAAGCCATTGATTGCAATTCATTCGACTCTCGTTTTGACGGTAAACAAACGCCATCATGCAAGCATATTCTTGAAACATCATTAAATCCCACTCGTTTTGGTAAAAGATGCGATAGTGTCCAAAAAGAAATGATAAAAACTGAGGATTGTGATTATTTTGAAGAAGAAAATACTAAATTTATTAAATCAGAAACAAATATGTCGAGTTTCCAACATTGTCTTAAAGCAGAATCAAATTTTAAATGTTATCGTCCAACACCACAAACCATGAAAATTCCCACCTTAATATTGAAGAAAACCGATTTAACTTGTGGCAGTTGTAAGTCTACCCTCGATAAAAGTTGTTTTATAAATAAAGGAATTAATAAACAAGATGAATCATATTTAATATGTGTGGATTGTAAAGAAAAACGAAAACATCGTTCAAAGTTAACATCTTATCGTACCAAAGAACGGTTTAAATTAAAATATGATATATGTTCACGAAAATCACGTTTACACAAATATATCGCTTCAGTAAATAAAAT
Organism: Neomicropteryx cornuta; assembly: GCA_020383195.1. Lineage (NCBI taxonomy): Eukaryota > Metazoa > Arthropoda > Insecta > Lepidoptera > Micropterigidae > Neomicropteryx > Neomicropteryx cornuta. The sequence continues at coordinate 8,275,433 of JAHKQU010000020.1, forward strand.
AATAAAACAATTTAAATGCAGTGAGTGCGAATACACAAGTTCCCTTAAAGGAAATTTAAAGACCCATATCGACGTAGTTCATCGGAAAATTAAGAAATTTAAATGCGGTGAGTGCAATCACACATTCTCAAGTAAAGCATATTTACAGAGACATATAGATGTAGTTCATCGAAAAATTAAGAAATTTAAATGCAGTGAGTGCAATCACACATTCTCACTTAAAGGAAATTTAAAGACCCATATCGACGTAGTTCATCGGAAAATTAAGAAATTTAAATGCAGTGAGTGCAAACACACATTCTCACGTAAAGCAGATTTAAAGAAACATATCGACGTAGTTCATCGGAAAATTAAGAAATTTAAATGCAGTGAGTGCAAACACACATTCTCACGTAAAACATGTTTACAGACCCATATCGACGTAGTTCATCGAAAAATTAAACAATTTAAATGCAGTGAGTGCGAATACACGACTGCATATAAGCAACATTTACAGAATCATATTAATATAGTTCATCGGAAAATAAGACAATTTAAATGCAGTGAGTGCAATCACTCATGCTCAAGTAAAGCACATTTACAGACCCATATCGACGTAGTTCATCGAAAAATTAAACAATTTAAATGCAGTGAGTGCGAATACACGACTGCATATAAGCAACATTTACAGAATCATATTAATATAGTTCATCGGAAAATAAGACAATTTAAATGCAGTGAGTGCAATCACTCATGCTCAAGTAAAGCACATTTACAGACCCATATCGACGTAGTTCATCGAAAAATTAAGAAATTTAAATGCAGTGAGTGCAATCACACATTCTCACTTAAAGGAAATTTACAGACCCATATCGACGTAGTTCATCGGAAAATTAAGAAATTTAAATGCAGTGAGTGCAAACACACATTCTCACGTAAAACATGTTTACAGACCCATATCGACGTAGTTCATCGAAAAAATTAAACAATTTAAATGCAGTGAGTGCGAACACACGACTGCATATAAGCAACATTTACAGAATCATATTAATATAGTTCATCGGAAAATAAGACAATTTAAATGCAGTGAGTGCAATCACTCATGCTCAAGTAAAGCACATTTACAGACCCATATCGACGTAGTTCATCGAAAAATTAAAAAATTTAAATGCAGTGAGTGCGAATACACGACTGCATATAAGCAACAATTACAGAACCATATCGATATAGTTCATCATAAAATTATAAAATCATTTATATACATATAAGTGCAGTGCAGTGTCACAAGTTCACTGAAGTTAGATTTACAGACCCATATCTATGCAATTCATGAAAATTAAGAAAATTTTAAATACAGCGAATAAGAAAACACGAATGCATTTTTAAACCGAGTTCAGAACTATATCGATATAATTCATGGAAAAAATAGAAAATTTAAATGTAGTGAGTGCGAACCGAATACTTCACCTAAAGTATATTTACAAAACCATATCGTATTTCATAATAAAACATTCAAATGCAATAAGTGCATATAAGCAACTGTTATAGTATCATTATAGATACAGCCATCGTATAGTTAGGTATATATTTTAATTAATGCTAGTGCGATACCAGTCGATACAAAAAAGTAAAGGACCAGTGCAATTCTGTTAAATATGAAATATTTCAAAGCTTCAAGGTATATTTAAAGTTAAGTTAAATCAATGTTAAAAAGTTAATTATAATTACTTAGTCTATATTTTATATGCATAAGTTATCTATAAGTATCATTTCAGCTATATCATAAGTTAATATTATTTATTATGAGTAATGTTGAATATATTTTTTGCATAAATGTATTATTGATGTTACATTTAGGCTGCGTCTAGCGTAGGGTAGGATAAATAATTGGAAACTTTGTTATCCTATGTTTGATTTCTTTGAGTTAGGTCACCACAAATTATGTTAGGGTGAGCAGTTGACCTTAACTTCTAACATTTATGAAAAATTGAACAGTTAAAACGTATTTCTTTAACCTTAAACAGGCAGAATTTAATGCACAGATCTTTAGTTGTTTTTGTTTAGTTTTTAGGTTGTAGGCTTAATTTGAAACGGTTCTGTTTCTAAAATTTATTTTATTTTATTATTTTTTAAAACAAATATTACTATTTAGGGTCACGTTAGAGGGCAGTAGTCTATATTTATTATGTATTCACAAAAGCGCTGCGTCTGAACCGCTGTTCACGATCCGTTAACCAAATAGCCCACAATAGTTTACTTTTACTATACGGTTCAGAAAGCAGTTTTCTTCGAAATTAGTTTTTCACTTAGGACTTGCCAATGTGCTACGATTTATGTATAACAAATATTTTTTCAAACTTTTGTTAATAATGATTCAAATATTTTGGTATAGAACCCGCAAACATAAATAAATCTCCTTTTATAATAAGAAATAATATTTGTCAAATTTTAACAATAATGTTGTGAATTGGGAAAAGCATTTCTATGAAGAAGAATTTTGTAATATTTCCTAGATTTTTCGTTCTAATTTTTCGTTAGTAGTTCGATTGTAACTTATTTTAGTTTTGAAACTTATTTTATAAATAAATACATAACTTCAATATTTAGTTTTATTTTATTACTAATGTTAGTTATATAAGTTATCAATTTATAAGGAAACGTATAAGTGGATTATTTTCCTAATATTTTAGATAAGTTTCCTAAAATGTTTTGATAACTCGAAATGGTTAAAAAGTAGTCAACAGACTTCTCAACTCCGGCCAAATTAGGCCAAAAATATATTTCATTTTTGATGATGCATTTTTAAAACTTCATCACAATTTCTGAGAAAAAGTAAACCTTTTGTGATAATATTATACGGTTCTTGTAATAGGCACGACAGCCGATCGACGTGGCCGCGGCGAGGCCAATGGTAGCCGCTTATAAAAAAGATAATTTGCACCAGTGCTTTAATGAGAATAATAAAATTGTGTTTGGATTATTGTTACTAAAAGTTTAAAAGGTAAATTTGATACAGCCTCCTCCACTGTTTCAAAATAATAATTGCTTTCAACAAAGTATCGACGCCATATTGGGATTAAATAATAAATTATGATTGCCAGATCGCTTTGCTTTTAAATCGGATTCGAGTTGATCCCTTGATAATGAACAGATTATAATTTCATTAGTGTTGCCAACACAGCTTCTGAGGTTTCGTTGGAAAATGGATTCCAAATTTGGCCACACAAACAGATTCGTTGAGGGAATATTGCGGATGAAATTGGGAAAACATGCCAATAATGAAGCATTTTAGAAATCAGATCAAAAACATCTGACCAACATCTGCACTCTAGGATACTATGACCCAGATGATAGACACAGCTTTTAGCAGATGCAAGCCCTGTTGGCAAGGTCTGGGTGCCGTTTTAATATAGCTTGACTCAAGTGGTCCTAGAATGATAGCATATGGTGCTGACTGCGAAAAGAGGTATTGTCACCCTGAGAAGGAAGCCTTAGCGCTGGTGTGGGCAAATTTTAAAATTTACCTATTTGGGAAAAGAGAGTTCGAGTTAATTGGGGATCATAAACCACTAGAAATTATCTTTGGACCAAGCTCAAAACCGTGTGCCAGAATTTATTTATTTTATCCATATAACAATACAGTAGAACAAAGTACATAAATAAAGAAAGATAAATTGAAAGATTAAGGTAATTGAAGTATGGGTTCTAAGACTGCAGTCATATAATAACAAAGTGGTATATCGTCCAGGAAAAACTAATATAGGAGACCCTTTATCAAACCTTTTAAGAACGAGATGTAGATTAGCAAAAAATATTCGAAAGAAGATGAGGATATTACCAAGGTGGAAAAGGTAATATATAAAAACTACTGGTCAGCACAGTCAGCAATTACAAAGTATTTCATGAGGCATTCAAAGTGTCCTTTTGAGAGGCAGTGAAATAGCAATCCAACGTGTTCCAACGAGGGTCTTCCGGGTATTGTTGCTATGAAATCACGTCTTCGAACTAAAGTATGCTGGCCGAAGATTGACAAAGATGCAGAGAATAGGGTAAAAGCCTGTAAGGGATGCACTCTGGTATCAGCCCCTAATCGACCAAACCCGATGAAGCGAAGAGAGCTTCCCGTTGAACCTTGGATAGATTTAGGGCCACTGCCAAGTGGAGATTATCTCTTTGTTATCGTCGATTACTGCAGCCGCTATAAAGAAATTAATATTACTAAATCTATCACAACATCTGAAACACTTAACATTTTGAAAGAAATATTCTCGAGATTAGGTTACAATGAGGGCTGAAAACTGAAGAAGTTTACAAATGAAAAAATTGACATATTGTTTATAAATTAATTTAATTAGTGAACGTTTTGTTGTCAGATGATGAAATATAATACTGAAATATTTATCTAATAATTTACTGACTATATTGCTTTTAACAAACATTTAATATATAGAAATGATTTGACATATGGACAAATGGTTCGACATTGGCAAATGAAATGAAAATATTATTAGGGCTATGACTCTGTAAATACCTCGGGGTCATGATAAACTGAAACCACAGGGTCAAATTATGGGAATTCAACCCCCGTGAAAGCCAAAACAATTTATTGTGAATACTATTCCTATTATAAATTCCTCTGTATATTTTAAAAAAATGAAAAGAATTTGAATTTTTATTTTTTTTTACGAACAAATCATAAGAGATCAGAGAAATTACATTTAATCATAGTATTAAAGTAACTTTTTTGAGTAAACGAGTTGTTACACTCGCTGCCTTTTTTATTATTAATTCTATGCACATTATCAATGTGTATTTTTAAGTTTTATTTCCTAGAAAACAATTTGTTACACTCGCTGCACTCATTATGTCTGAATAATATCTAAAAATCCACTTATTTTTATTTTATATAAAAAACCACGGAAACATTATAAAACAAAAATGTCCGTGACATACGTAATTTCGATGCAGCATTAAGATGAATAATTTTTGGAGTTTACGATAGTAAAAAATAAATATCCGAATTTCACGGGTTCTGAAACATCATGACGAAATTTTTAAATGGTAAGAACAGATATTGTTTAGGAAAAATAAATAAAAAAGTACATCCTTAGATAACCAAGCTGTAGTTCAATTTAAATAAGAGAAATACTTTTGCTGCTAGCATTGACAGCATTAGATGTTTAAAATATTTATCGCCATATTTATCATATATCGGCCAGCCAGATTATGATTATATTTATTTATTCTTTTATAGATATTTTACTTCCTTAATCTAGCAGCACTGTAAACATCTGTCAAAATGACATTTCTAGAGTACACTTCTGAACACGGCTGTAAACCGAAACAAATGATAAATACTGCATGTGGCTGTATTTATTAAGTAAAATATTACTTTACTAATATTTAAAAATTAAATATTTCTTTTCTTTGTTTTAATTTGTGTGCTCAAATGTTAAAATGATAGACGTTTCTTTAAAGAATTTTAACTCTTTTTTTTTCGAGTTGTCAATAATGACGTTTAGGTAGATAGTTAGACCAATCTGCCAACATACGATCAACCTGCCCGATTATATTTAAACAGCAACTATGGAGAGAAACGAAAATGACACTTCTATTAAAATAGAACAAATTGATGACCATATCAGCAATAAACACGAGGAAGCCATTGATTGCAATTCATTCGACTCTCGTTTTGACGGTAAACAAACGCCATCATGCAAGCATATTCTTGAAACATCATTAAATCCCACTCGTTTTGGTAAAAGATGCGATAGTGTCCAAAAAGAAATGATAAAAACTGAGGATTGTGATTATTTTGAAGAAGAAAATACTAAATTTATTAAATCAGAAACAAATATGTCGAGTTTCCAACATTGTCTTAAAGCAGAATCAAATTTTAAATGTTATCGTCCAACACCACAAACCATGAAAATTCCCACCTTAATATTGAAGAAAACCGATTTAACTTGTGGCAGTTGTAAGTCTACCCTCGATAAAAGTTGTTTTATAAATAAAGGAATTAATAAACAAGATGAATCATATTTAATATGTGTGGATTGTAAAGAAAAACGAAAACATCGTTCAAAGTTAACATCTTATCGTACCAAAGAACGGTTTAAATTAAAATATGATATATGTTCACGAAAATCACGTTTACGCAAATATATCGCTTCAGTAAATGAAATAATAAAACAATTTAAATGCAATGAGTGCGAATACACGACTGCATATAAACAACATTTACAGACCCATATCGACGTAGTTCATCGAAAAATTAAACAATTTAAATGCAGTGAGTGCGAATACACGACTGCATATAAGCAACAATTACAGGCCCATATTGACGTAGTTCATCGGAAAATTAAGAAATTTAAATGCAGTGAGTGCAATCACACATTCTCACTTAAAGGAAATTTACAGACCCATATCGACGTAGTTCATCGGAAAATTAAGAAATTTAAATGCAGTGAGTGCAATCACACATTCTCACTTAAAGGAAATTTACAGACCCATATCGACGTAGTTCATCGGAAAATTAAGAAATTTAAATGCAGTGAGTGCAAACACACATTCTCACGTAAAGCAGATTTAAAGAAACATATCGACGTAGTTCATCGGAAAATAAGACAATTTAAATGCAGTGAGTGCAATCACTCATGCTCAAGTAAAACACATTTACAGACCCATATCGACGTAGTTCATCGGAAAATTAAGAAATTTAAATGCAGTGAGTGCAAACACACATTCTCACGTAAAGCAGATTTAAAGAAACATATCGACGTAGTTCATCGGAAAATAAGACAATTTAAATGCAGTGAGTGCAATCACTCATGCTCATGTAAAGGACATTTACAGACCCATATTGACGTAGTTCATCGGAAAATTAAGAAATTTAAATGCAGTGAGTGCAATCACACATTCTCACTTAAAGGAAATTTACAGACCCATATCGACGTAGTTCATCGGAAAATTAAGAAATTTAAATGCAGTGAGTGCAATCACTCATGCTCAAGTAAAACACATTTACAGACCCATATCGACGTAGTTCATCGGAAAATTAGGAAATTTAAATGCAGTGAGTGCAATCACACATTCTCACTTAAAGCAAGTTTACAGAGACATATAGACGTAGTTCATCGGAAAATTAAGAAATTTAAATGCAGTGAGTGCAATCACTCATGCTCATGTAAAGGACATTTACAAACCCATATCGACGTAGTTCATCGGTAAATTAAGTAATTTAAATGCAGTGAGTTTGAATACATGACCGCATATAAGCAACAATTACAGAACCATATCGATATAGTTCATCAAAAATTATAAAATCATTTATATATAAGTGCAGTGCAGTGTCACAAGTTCATTGAAGTCAGATTTACAGACCCATATCTATGCAATTCATGAAAATTAAGAAAATTTTAAATACAGCGAATAAGAAAACACGAATGCATTTTTAAACCGAGTTCAGAACTATATCGATATAATTCATGGAAAAAAAAGAAAATTTAAATGTAGTGAGTGCGAACCGAATACTTCACCTAAAGTATATTTACAAAACCATATCGTATTTCATAATAAAACATTCAAATGCAATAAGTGCATATAAGCAACTGTTATAGTATCATTATAGATACAGCCATCGTATAGTTAGGTATATATTTTAATTAATGCTAGTGCGATACCAGTCGATACAAAAATGTAAAGGACCAGTGTAATTCTGTTAAATATGAAATATTTCAAAGCTTCAAGGTATATTTAAAGTTAAGTTAAATCAATGTTAAAAAGTTAATTATAATTACTTAGTCTATATTTTATATGCATAAGTTATCTATAAGTATCATTTCAGCTATATCATAAGTTAATATTATTTATTATGAGTAATGTTGAATATATTTTTTGCATAAATGTATTATTGATGTTACATTTAGGCTGCGTCTAGCGTAGGGTAGGATAAATAATTGAAGACTTTGTTATCCTATGTTTGATTTCTTTGATTTAGGTCACCAAAAATTATGTTAGGGTGAGCATTTGACCTTAACTTCTAAAATTTATGGAAAATTGAACAGTTAAAACGTATTTCTTTAACATTAAACAGGCAGAATTTAATGCACAAAACTTTAGTTGTTTTTTTTTTTAGTTTTTAGGTTGTAGGCTTAATTAGAAACGGTTCTGTTTTGTAAAATTTATTGTGTTTTATTTTATTATTTTTTAAAACAAATATTACTATTTAGGGTCACGTTAGAGGGTAGTAGTCTATATTTATTTTGTATTCACAAAAGCGCTGCGTTGAACCGCTGTTCACGATCCGTTAACCAAATAGTCCACAATAGTTTACTTTTACTATACGATTCAGAAAGCAGTTTTCTCCGGAATTAGTTTTTTACGTGGGACTTGCCAATGTTCTACGATTTATGTATGAAAAATATCTTTTAAAACTTTTGTTAATAATGATTCAAATATATTGGTATAGAAAAATCATTTCCCCGCAAACATAAATAAATCTCCTTTTATAATAGGAAATAATATTTGTCAAATTTTAACAATAATGTTGTGAATTGGGAAAAGCATTTTTATGAAGAAGAATTTTGTAATATTTCCTTGATTTTTCGTTCTAATTTTTCATTAGTGGTTTGATTGTAATTAACTTATTTTAGTTTTGAAACTTATTTTATAAATAAATACATAACCAATTATTACCCTATTCCCTATTTGTTTCTTCTAATTTGTAATTTCATTTTACCTTTTTATGTTCAAATTAAATTTTCAATTAAATGGTCAGCTCTGATTGTTCAGGAATGCCTTTATATAGTTGTAAAATTACTACATGCTTTAATATACATCAGATTTGTTACCAATATTTTTTTAGGCCGCGTCACCGTTTTAGCACATGCGAAGTATTAAAAGGTTAAAAGGTAAATTTGATACAGCCTCCTCCACTGTTTCAAAATAATAATTGCTTTCAACAAAGTATCGACGCCATATTGGGATTAAATAATAAATAAATTGTGATTGCCAGATCGCTTTGCTTTTAAATCGGATTCGAGTTGATCCCTTGATAATGAACAGATTATAATTTCATTAGTGTTGCCAACACAGCTTCTGAGGTTTCGTTGGAAAATGGATTCCAAATTTGGCCACACAAACAGATTCGTTGAGGGAATATTGCGGATGAAATTGGGAAAACATGCCAATAATGAAGCATTTTGGAAATCAGATCAAAAACATCTGACCAACATCTGCACTCTAGAATACTGTGACCCAGATGATAGACCACAGCTTATAGCAGATGCAAGCCCTGTTGGCAAGGTCTGGGTGCCGTTTTAATATAGCTTGACTCGAGTGGTCCTAGAATGATAGCATATGGTGCTGACTGCGAAGAGAGGTTTTGTCACCCTGAGATGGAAGCCTTAGCGCTGGTGTGGGCAAATTTTAAAATTTACCTATTTGGGAAAAGAGAGTTCGAGTTAATTGGGGATCATAAACCACTAGAAATTATCTTTGGACCAAGCTCAAAACCGTGTGTCAGAATTTATTTATTTATTTATTTTATCCATATAACAATACAGTACGAACAAAGTACATAAAAAAAAAGGATAAATTGAATGATTGAGGTAATTGAAAGATGGGTTCTAAGACTGCAGTCATATAATAACAAAGTGGTATATCGTCCAGGAAAAACTAATATAGGAGACCCTTTATCAAACCTTTTGAGATGTAGATTAGCAAAAAATATTCGAAAGAAGATGAGGATATTACCAAGGTGGAAAAGGGAATATATAAAGACTACTGGTCAGCACAGTCAGCAATTACAAAGTATTTCATGAGGCATTCAAAGTGTCCTTTTGAGAGGCAGTGAAATAGCAATCCAACGTGTTCCAACGAGGGTCTTCCGGGTATTGTTGCTATGAAATCACGTCTTCGAACTAAAGTATGCTGGCCGAAGATTGACAAAGATGCAGAGAATAGGGTAAAAGCCTGTAAGGGATGTAGTCTGGTTTCAGCCCCTAATCGACCAAACCCGATGAAGCGAAGAGAGCTTCCCGTTGAACCTTGGATAGATTTAGGGCCACTGCCAAGTGGAGATTATCTCTTTGCTATCGTCGATTACTGCAGCCGCTATAAAGAAATTAATATTACTAAATCTATCACAACAGAAGAAACATCTGAAACACTTAAAATTTTGAAAAGAAATATTCTAGAGATTAGGTTACAATGAGGGCTGATAACGGAAGACAGTTTACAAATGAAGAATTTGAAATATTGTTTATAAATTAATTTAATTAGTGAACGTTTTGTTGTCAGATGATGAAATATAATACTGAAATATTTATCTAATAATTTACTGACTATATTGCTTATAGCAAACATTTAATATATAGAAATGATTTGACATTGGCAAATGAAACGAAAATATTCTTAGAGCTCTGACTCTGTAAATACCTCTGGGTCATGATAAACTGAAACCACAGGGTCAAATTATGGGAATGCAACCCCCGTGAAAGCCAAAACAATTTATTGTGAATACAATTCCTATTATAAATTCCTCTGTATATTTTAGAAAAATGAAAAGAATTTGAATTTTTTTTTTTTTACCAACAAATCGTGGACTTTATGGCAGTAAAATTGTGTAATTTAATTGCATCAGTCGCGGCATTTTAACCGTTGTTAAATAGATCAGAGAAATTACATTTAATCATCGTATTAAAGTAACTTTTTTGAGTAAACGAGTTGCCTTTTATTATTAATTCTATGAACATTATCAATGTATATTTTTAAGTTTCATTTCCTAGAAAACAATTTGTTACACTCGCTGCACTCATTATGTCTGAATACTATCTAAAAATTCACTTATTTTTATTTTATATAGAAAACCACGAAAACATTATAAAACAAAAAAGTAAGCGTTAAGATGAATAATTTTTGGATAGAAAAGAATAAGTATTCGAATTTCAGGTTTCTGAAACATCATGACGATATTTTTAAATGATAAGAACAGATATTGTTTAGGAAAAATAAATAAAAAAAAGCACATCCTTAGATAACCTAGCTGTAGTTCAATTTAAATAAGAGAAATACTTTTGCTGCTAGCATTGACAGCATTAGATGTTTAAAATATTTATCGCCATATTTATCATATTTCGGCCAGCAAGATTATGATTTTAATCTTAATATATATAAATCTCGTGTCACAATGTTTGTCCTCAATGGACGGCTGAACCACTTAACCGATTATAATAAAATTTGAACACCATGTGCAGTTCGATGTGCACTTGAGAGATAGGATAGTTTAAATCTCAAATTATAGTCGCAATTTTAATTTATCGCTAATTATTTGTCTGTTATTATTTGGCAGTCATAAAACTGACAGATGTCGATACCTTTCGACTGGGTTGATGGCGCTAATGTCTGTTATTATTTGACAGTGACAGTTATTCGACGCAAACGTATTAAAAGAGCCCATCAGTTGGCAGAACAAATTGAATCAAGAAATCCAGCTCAAAGAATCAGGACAGCAGGTCATGCACAAGAATCTCAAGAACAGTGTAACGAACGTCTTCAAGAGAATATCATAAGAACAAGAAAATTATTATTTTCAGTCAAATGCCACCGAAAAAATCTAACCTCAACAACGCGAGCGGCAAACGTCAAAACGCAAACGTCAAAACTACGATCGGAATAATATATTCACTTACGAGATGCTGTTGCTGGAAACATCGATGGAAATTTAAATCCCAATGACATCGGTAATGCTTTCATTTTACCTTCAAGCTACATCGGCAGTCCACGGAACATGCAGGAATACATACAAGATGCGATGACTTACGTACGTCATTACGGCCGACCGGATTTATTTATTACATTCACATGTAATCCGAATTGGGAAGAGATACAAACTTTACTATTGCCAGGACAACAAGCCATTCATCGTCATGATTTAACTGCACGTGTGTTTAAACAAAAATTGAAATCCTTAATTGATTTTATTGTTAAATATACAATTTTTGGTATCACACGTTGTTGGCTGTATACGATAGAGTGGCAAAAGCGAGGTTTGCCTCATGCCCACATTTTGGTTTGGCTTAAAGATAGAATCCGTCCTGAAGAAATCGATCAAATAATTTCAGCCGAAATTCCAGACCCATTAATTGATCAAGAATTATTTGATATTGTCACCAAACACATGATCCATGGGCCATGCGGTGTTTTCAACATGACCTCACCGTGCATGGAAAATGGAAAATGTAAAAAAAACTTCCCAAAGCCGCATACGAATGACACGATCACGGATATTGATGGTTATCCAACTAAATCAACTAATTCAATTGATCAAAAGAGTTTCGCCACGACTGCAAAATGACAATTATCAAATCGTCATAAAAGCCGACAAAGTACCATTAGGTGAACATGCTGGTAGATTCAACGCTCCAACTGTTGATGAGGTTGCTGTTATCATGGTTGGTGATCCAGTTGACAAAAGATCTATAAACATTACACGGCGAGACAACACTGTCAGTACGATTTAGGATCTACACCGTTCATATGACGCACTATAATATCCATTGATATTTTGGCAAGGACAAGATGAATATCACCTTAATATCAAACAGTATGATCCAAATACCGGTAAATTTGACAATTATCTATTTACTTTTTTACTGTATGTATAGATTTTAATTTCGTATTGCATTTTATTTTTTATTTTTTTAGGTGATTACAGAAATAATAAAGTTAGCTCAATGAACTACTACGCACACCGAATAATGGTTAGACAACATCAAGACAATTATATCCTTCGATATCGTCAGCTGTTCCATCAATACATTGTTGATATGTATGCTAAGGTCGAAAGCGAACGCTTGCGATTCCTTCGATTCAACTAGGCAAAACTACGATCGGAAGAATATATTCACTTACGAGATGCTGTTGCTGGAAACATCGATGGAAATTTAAATCCCAATGACATCGGTAATGCTTTCATTTTACCTTCAAGCTACATCGGCAGTCCACGGAACATGCAGGAATACATACAAGATGCGATGACTTACGTACGTCATTACGGCCGACCGGATTTATTTATTACATTCACATGTAATCCGAATTGGGAAGAGATACAAACTTTACTATTGCCAGGACAACAAGCCATTCATCGTCATGATTTAACTGCACGTGTGTTTAAACAAAAATTGAAATCCTTAATTGATTTTATTGTTAAATATACAATTTTTGGTATCACACGTTGTTGGCTGTATACGATAGAGTGGCAAAAGCGAGGTTTGCCTCATGCCCACATTTTGGTTTGGCTTAAAGATAGAATCCGTCCTGAAGAAATCGATCAAATAATTTCAGCCGAAATTCCAGACCCATTAATTGATCAAGAATTATTTGATATTGTCACCAAACACATGATCCATGGGCCATGCGGTGTTTTCAACATGACCTCACCGTGCATGGAAAATGGAAAATGTAAAAAAACTTCCCAAAGCCGCATACGAATGACACGATCACGGATATTGATGGTTATCCAATGTATCGCCGCAGAAGTACTGAGAATGGTGGCCACACATTTACAATGCGACTGCCGAACTTTCCAAATCAAGTTGAGTTTGATAATCAGTGGGTGGTACCATACCCACCACTACTTTCAAAAACTTACAAAGCTCATATCAATGTTGAGCTTTGCAGTTCTGTTAAATCAATTAAGTATATTTGTAAATATGTAAACAAAGGCAGTGATTTGGCCATATTTGAAGTAAAAAACATAAATAAAAATGACGAAATAGCACGATACCAAATGGGCAGATACATTAGCAGCAATGAAGCTATTTGGCATATTCTCAGCTTTCCCATCCACGAAAGAGATCCTGCTGTCCAACATCTGGCAATACATCTTGAAAACGGTCAACGTGTATACTTCACTGAAGAAAATGTTCTCCAAAGAGCGTTCGAAGCTCCGAAAACGACTCTAACTGAATTTTTTACATTGTGTCAAAAACCTGATGTTTTTGGCCAATTCGCGAAGACATTGGTGTATGGTGATGTTCCACGTTATTTCACATGGAACAAATCCAGTAAAAAATGGGAGCCACGGAAACAAGGAAAACCACATCCTTCCATTACAGGCATTTTTATTTTTTACCTATTGATTTCTGCTTAGTATCAAGTGTAAGAACATTTTAATTAATTGTGTTCAACGTACTTCCCCTTCAAATCTCAATCCAGTGAATTTGTATACCAACATCAACATTTTCGTCTTTGTTCGTAAATAATATCATTGTACTAAAGGGTTATAGTAGTAGAAAGTCAAATAAGGAGATCAGCATATTTTTTTACAAATACCATCTGTGTGAAAAAGCATAGTGGACTCCGTGACTGATGTTCTCTTATTGTTCCTCTTAGATTGTTTACTATAATGTATTATAACAAAAACTTTAGCCACAGCAACGCGTGGCCGGGTCAGCTAGTTATTATATATATTTATTTTTAATATTTTACTTCCTTAATCTGGCAGCACTGTAAACAAACTGTCAAAATGACATTTCTAGAGTACTCTTCTGAACACGGCTGTAAACCAAAACAACTGATAAATACTGCATGTGGCCGCATTTATTAGGTAAAATATTACTTTTATTTGTATTAATTTGTGTGTTCAAATGTTAAAATGTAAAAAGACGTTACTATTTGTCAATAATGACGTTTAGGTAGATAGTTAGACCAATCTGCCAACATACGATCAACCTGCCCAATTATACTTAAACAGCAACTATGGAGAGAAACGAAAATGCAACTTCTATTAAAATAGAACAAATCGATGACCAAATCAGCAATAAACACGAGGAAGCCATTGATTGCAATTCATTCGACTCTCGTTTTGACAGTAAACAAACGACATCATGCAAGCATATTCTTGAAACCTCATTAAATCCCACTCGTTTTGGTAAAAGATGCGATTGTGTCCAAAAAGAAATGATAAAAACTGAGGATTGTGATTATTTTGAAGAAGAAAATACTAAATTTATTAAATTAGAACCAAATATGTCGAGTTTCCAACATTGTGTTAAAGCAGAATCAAATTTAAAATTTGATCGTCAAACACCACAAACCATGAAAATTCCCACTTTAATATTGAAGAGAATCGATTTTACTTGTAACAGTTGCAAGTGTACTATCGATAAACGCTGTTTGGTAAATTTAGGGTTAAATAAACAAAATGGATCATATTTAATATGTTTGGATTGTAAAGAAAAACGAAAACATCATTTAAACTTGACATCTTATCGTACCAAAGAACGGTTTCAATTAAAATATTATATATGTTCACGTAAATCACGTTTACACAAATATATCGCTTCAGTAAATGAATTAATAAAACAATTTAAATGCAGTGAGTGCGAATACATAAGTTCCCTTAAAGGAAATTTAAAGACCCATATCGACGCAGTTCATCGGAAAATTAAGAAATTTAAATGCAATGAGTGCGAATACACGTGCTCACTTAAAACAAATTTACAGACCCATATCGACGTAGTTCATCGGAAAATAAGACAATTTAAATGCAGTGAGTGCAATCACTCATGCTCAAGTAAAGCACATTTACAGACCCATATTGACGTAGTTCATCGGAAAATTAAGAAATTTAAATGCAGTGAGTGCAAACACACATTCTCACGTAAAGCAGATTTAAAGAAACATATCGACGCAGTTCATCGGAAAATTAAGAAATTTAAATGCAGTGAGTGCAAACACACATTCTCACGTAAAGCAGATTTAAAGAAACATATCGACGCAGTTCATCGGAAAATTAAGAAATTTAAATGCAGTGAGTGCAAACACACATTCTCACGTAAAGCAGATTTAAAGAAACATATCGACGCAGTTCATCGGAAAATTAAACAATTTAAATGCAGTGAGTGCGAATACACGTGCTCAAATAAAACAAATTTACAGACCCATATAGACGTAGTTCATCGGAAAATTAAACAATTTAAATGCAGTGAGTGCAATCACACATTCTCACTTAAAGGAAATTTAAAGACCCATATCGACGTAGTTCATCGGAAATTAATAAAATTTATATGCAGTGAGTGCAATCAGACATTCTCACGCAAAGCACATTTACAGAGACATATAGACGTAGTTCATCGGTAAATTAAACAATTTAAATGCAGTGAGTGTGAATACAGGTATGCATATAAGCAACAATTACAGAACCATATCGATATAGTTCATAATAAAATTATAAAATGATTAATATTTAAATGCACTGAGTGTAGTGTCACCGAAGTCAGATTTACAGACCCATATCTATTCACTTCATAAAATATTAAGAAAATTTTAAATAAAGCGAATAAGAAAACACGAATGCATTTATAAAAAGAGTTCAGAACTATATCGATATAATTCACGGAAAAAATAGAAAATTCAAATGTAGTGAGTGCGAACCGAATACTTCACCTAAAGTATATTTACAAAACCATTTCGTATTTCATAATAAAACATTCAAATGCAATAAGTGCATATAAGCAACTGTTACAGTATCATTATAGATACAGCCCATCGTATATTTAGGTATATGTATATTTTAAATAATGCTAGTGCGATACCATTTGATACAAAAAAGTAAATTAATAATGCAATGCTGTTAATTATCAAACATTTTAAAGCATCATGGTATATTTAAAGTTCAGATAAATCAATGTCAAAAAGTTAATTATAATTACTTAGTCTATATTTTCTATGCATAAGTTATCTATAAGTATCATTTCAGCTATATCATAAATTAATATTATTTATTATAAGTAATGTTGAATATATTTTTTGCATAAATGTATTATTGATGTTACATTTGGCTGCGTCTAGCGTAGGGTAGGATGAATAATTGAAGACTTGGTTATCCTATGTTTGATTTCTTTGAGTTAAGTCACCAAAAATTATGTTAGGGTGAACAGTTGACCATAACTTCTAACATTTATGAAAAATTGAACAGTTAAAACGTATTTCTTTAACCTTAAACAGGCAGAATTTAATGCACAGATGTTTAGTTTTTTTTTTAATTTTTAGGTTGTAGGTTTAATTAGAAACGGTTCTGTTTTGAAAAATTTATTTTATTTTATTATTTTTTAAAACAAATATTACTATTTAGGGTCACGTTAGAGGGCAGTAGTCTATATTTATTATGTATTCACAAAAGCACTGCGTCTGAACCGCTGTTCACGATCCGTTAACCAAATAGCCCACAATAGTTTACTTTTACTATACGATTCAGAAAGCAGTTTTCTCCGGAATTAGATTTATGTATTAAAAATATTTTTTTCAAACTTTTGTTAATAATGATTCAAATATTTTGGTGTAGAAAAATCATTTCCCCGCAAACATAAATAAATCTCTAGCGCCTTTTATAATAAGAAATAATATTTGCCAAATTTTAACAATAATGTTGTGAATTGGGAAAAGCATTTTTATGAAGAAGAATTTTGTAATATTTCCTAGATTTTTCGTTCTAATTTTTCGTTAGTGGTTCGAATGTAACTTATTTTAGTTTGAAACTTATTTTATAAATAAATATTTCAATATTTCAATATTTAGTTTTATTTTATTACTAATGTTAGTTATATAAGTTATCAATTTATAAGGTAACGTATAAGTGGATTATTTTCCTAATATTTTAGATAAATTTCCTAAAATGTTTTGATAACTCGAAATGGATAAAAAGTAGTCAACAGACTTCTCAACTCCGGCCAAATTAGGCCAAAAATATATTTCATATTTAATGATGCATTTTTAAAACTTCATCACAATTTCTGAGAAAAAGTAAACTTTTTGTGATAATATTATACGGTTCTTGTAATACTTGTAACCTATTATGACTAAAAAGTGATTTAAAAAAAAAATCACTTCAAGTTGATTATATTTGCGCGAATTCCGATGCCGCAACGACCGATAATGGCCTTGACACAGTTATGGCGTACGGCGACAGCTGTGCGCTCACAACAAAGGCATTATTACATGATCTTTCCACTATTTTCGCGACAGTTTTTTTATTCTTGGTAACCATGACGTATTTTGATATACTTTCTTAGCAAATATTACTGGAAATCGCAAGACCAATTATTACCCTATTGCCTATTTGTTTCTTATAATTTGTAATAACATTTTACCTTTTTATGTTCAAATTAAATGGTCAGCTCTGATCGTTCAGGAATACCTTTATATAGTTGTACAAATAAAAAAAACTACCACATGCTTTAATATTCATTAGATTTTTTACCAATATTTTTTTAGACCGCGTCACCGTTTTAGCACATGCGAAGTATTAAAAGGTTAAGAGGTAAATTTGATACAGCCTCCTCCACTGTTTCAAAATAATAATTGCTTTCAACAAAGTATCGACGCCATATTGGGATTAAATAATAAATAAATTCTGATTGCCAGATCGCTTTGCTTTTAAATCGGATTCGAGTTGATCCCTTGATAATGAACAGATTATAATTTCATTAGTCTTGCCAACACAGCTTCTGAGGTTTCGTTGGAAAATGGATTCCAAATTTGGCCACACAAACAGATTCGTTGAGGGAATATTGCGGATGAAATTGGGAAAACATGCCA
This sequence comes from Neomicropteryx cornuta, assembly GCA_020383195.1. Taxonomy (NCBI): domain Eukaryota; kingdom Metazoa; phylum Arthropoda; class Insecta; order Lepidoptera; family Micropterigidae; genus Neomicropteryx; species Neomicropteryx cornuta. The sequence goes on from JAHKQU010000020.1 coordinate 8,294,015, forward strand.
ATAATGAAGCATTTTGGAAATCAGATCAAAAACATCTGACCAACATCTGCACTCTAGGATACTATGACCCAGATGATAGACACAGCTTATAGCAGATGCAAGCCCTGTTGGCAAGGTCTGGGTGCCGTTTTAATACAGCTTGACTCAAGTGGTCCTAGAATGATAGCATATGGTGCTGACTTCAAAGAGAGGTGTCACCCTGAGAAGGAAGCCTTAGCGCTGGTGCGGGCAAATTTTAAAATTTACCTATTTGGGAAAAGAGAGTTCGAGTTAATTGGGGATCATAAACCACTAGAAATTATCTTTGGACCAAGCTCAAAACCGTGTGTCAGAATTTATTTATTTAATTATTTTATCCATATAACAATACAGTACGAACAAAGTACATAAATAAAGAAAGATAAATTGAAAGATTGAGGTATTTGAAATATGGGTTCTAAGACTGCAGTCATATAATAACAAAGTGGTATATCGTCCAGGAAAAACTAATATAGGAGACCCTTTATCAAACCTTTTGAGAACGAGATGTAGATTAGCAAAAAATATTCGAAAGAAGATGAGGATATTACCAAGGTGGAAAAGGGAATATATAAAAACTACTGGTCAGCACAGTCAGCAATTACAAAGTATTTCATGAGGCATTCAAAGTGTCCTTTTGAGAGGCAGTGAAATAGCAATCCAACGTGTTCCAACGAGGGTCATCCGGGTATTGCTGCTATGACATCACGTCTTCGAACTAAAGTATGGTGGCCGAAGATTGACAAAAATGCAGAGAATAGGGTAAAAGCCTGTAAGGGATGTACTCTGGTTTCAGCCCCTAATCGACCAAACCCGATGAAGCGAAGAGAGCTTCCCGTTGAACCTTGGATAGATTTAGGGCCACTGCCAAGTGGAGATTATCTCTTTGCTATCGTCGATTACTGCAGCCGCTATAAAGAAATTAATATTACTAAATCTATCACAACAGATGAAACATCTGAAACACTTAAAATTTTGAAAAGAAATATTCTAGAGATTAGGTTATCCGTTTACAATGAGGGCTGATAACGGAAGACAGTTTACAAATGAAGAATTTGACATATTGTTTATAAATTAATTTAATTAGTGAACGTTTTGTTGTCAGATGATGAAATATAATACTGAAATATTTATCTAATAATTTACTGACTATATTGCTTTTCACAAACATTTAATATATAGAAATGATTTGACATATGGTTGGCAATCTCAGTATATTTATTTTTTTTTCTCTTTTGAATTACTTTAATATTTAGTACTATAATATTGTTATAATTATAAATGTACTGACCCTGTATTGCTTTTAATATTCATTTAATTAAAATAAATGTTTAGATATATTGTTGGCAAATGTAAAGACTGCTGTCTGTCACATGTTGATATTAAAACTTTACAAAATTTGACAAGATACCTACCTATAAATAGATAGATATAAATAGATAACATATATTATTAAACAAAAACGTTCGCCTCTAGATAATCAACTTGTGTGTAAGAGTTTAATTTAAATCATATATCAGCCAGCCACAATATAATTATTATCTTTTTTTTTTCATAGCTATTTTACATCCATATTCTGGCAGCACTCTAAACACCTGTCAAAATGACGTTTCTGGACATCGCTTTTGAACAAGGCTGTAAAAATATAGGCTGTGAAGTGAAAACCATAACAACTGATAAATACTGCATGTGGCTGTATTTATTAAGTAAAATATTCCTTTCCTAATATTTAAAACATAAATATTTCTTTTCTTTGTTTTAATTTGTGTGTTCAAATGTTAAAATGTAAAAAAGACAATTATACTTAAACATCAAATATGGAGAGAAACGAAAATGCAACTTCTATTAAAATAGAACAAATTGATGACCATATCAGCAATAAATATGAGGAAGCCATTGATTGCAATTCATTCGACTCTCGTTTTGACGGTAAACAAACGCCATCATGCAAGCATATTCTTGAAACCTCATTAAATCCCACTCGTTTTGGTAAAAGATGCGATTGTGTCCAAAAAGAAATGATAAAAACTGAGGATTGTGATTATTTCGAAGAAGAAAATACTAAGTTTATGAAATTAGAAACAAATATGTCGAGTTTCCAACATTGTGTTAAAGCAGAATCAAATTTTAAATTTTATCGTCCAACACCACAATCCATTAAAATTCCCACTTTAATATTGAAGAGAATCGATTTTACTTGTAACAGTTGCAAGTGTACTATCGATAAACGCTGTTTGGTAAATTTAGGGTTAAATAAACAAAATGGATCATATTTAATATGTTTGGATTGTACAGATAAACGAAAAAATCGTTTAAAATTAACATCTTATCGTAACAAAGAACAGTTTGAATTAAAATATGATATATGTTCAAGTAAATCACGTTTACACAAATATATCGCTTCAGTAAATGAAATAACAAAACAATTTAAATGCAGTGAGTGCGAATACACAAGTTCCCTTAAAGGAAATTTACAGACCCATATCGACGTAGTTCATCGGAAAATTAAGAAATTTAAATGCAATGAGTGCGAATACACGTGCTCACTTAAAACAAATTTACAGACCCATATCGACGTAGTTCATCGGAAAATTAAGAAATTTAAATGCAATGAGTGCGAATACTCGTGCTCACTTAAAACAAATTTACAGACCCATATTGACGTCGTTCATAGGAAAATAAGACAATTTAAATGCAGTGAGTGCAATGACACATTCTCACGTAAAGCACATTTACAGACCCATATCGACGTAGTTCATCGAAACATTAAACAATTTAAATGCAGTGAGTGTGAATACACGACTGCATATAAACAACATTTACAGACCCATATCGACGTAGTTCATCGGAAAATAAGTCAATTTAAATGCAGTGAGTGCAATTACACGTGCTCACGTAAAGCACATTTACAGACCCATATCGACGTAGTTCATCGAAAAATAAGAAAATTTAAATGCAGTGAGTGCAATCACACATTCTCACGTAAAACAAATTTACAGACCCATATCGACGTAGTTCATCGAAAAATAAGACAATTTAAATGCAGTGAGTGCAATCACATATTCTCACGTAAAGCACATGTACAGAGACATATCAAAGTAGTTCATCGGAAAATTAAGTAATTTAAATGCAGTGAGTGCAAATATACGAATGCATTTATAAACCGAGTTCAGAACTATATCGATATAATTCATGGAAAAAATAGAAAATTTAAATGTAGTAAGTGCGAACCGAATTCTTCACCTAAAGTATATTTACAAAACCATATCGTATTTCATAATAAAACATTCAAATGCAATAAGTGCATATAAGCAACTGTTACAGTATCATTATAGATACAGCCATCGTATAGTTATGTATATATTTTAAATAATGCTAGTGCGATACCAGTCGATACAAAAAAGTAAAGGACCAGTGCAATTCTGTTAAATATGAAATATTTCAAAGCATCATGGTATATTTAAAGTTCAGTTAAATCAATGTCAAAAAGTTAATTATAATTACTTAGTCTATATTTTCTATGCATAAGTTATCTTTAAGTATCATTTCAGCTATATCATAAATTAATATTATTTATTATAATTAATGTTGAATATATTTTTTGCATTAATGTATTATTGATGTTACATTTGGGCTGCGTCTAGCGTAGGGTAGGATAAATAATTGAAGACTTGGTTATCCTATGTTTGATTTCTTTGAGTTAGGTCACCACAAATTATGTTAGGGTGAGCAATTGACCTTAACTTCTAACATTTATGAAAAATTGAACATTTAAAACGTATTTATTTAACCTAAAACAGGCAGAATTTAATGCACAGATCTTTAGTTGTTTTTTTTTTTAGTTTTTAGGTTCTAGGCTTAATTTGGGTTGTGGTTCTAATTTGTAAAATTTATTATGTTTTCTTTTATTATTTTGTAAAACATATCTTACTATTTAGGGTCACGTTAGAGGGTAGTAGTCTATATTTATTATGTATTCACAAAAGCGCTGCTTCTGAACCGATGTCCAGGATCCGTTAACCAAATAGCCCACAATAGTTTACTTTTACTATACGATTCAGAAAGCAGTTTTCTCCGGAATTAGTTTTTAACGTGGGACTTGCCAAGATACGACGATTTATGTATAACAAATATTTTTTAAACTTTTCTCAATAATGATTCAAATATTTTGGTACAGAAATATCATTTCCCCGCAAACATAAATAAATCTCCAGCGCCTTTTATAATAAGAAATAATATTTGCCAAATTTTAACAATAATGTTGTGAATTGGGAAAAGCATTTTTATGAAGAATAATTTTGTAATATTTCCTAGATTTTTCGTTCTAATATTTAAGCTGTTTTTTTGTCATTAGTAGTTTGATTGTTACTTAATTTAGTTTTGAATCTTATTTTCTAAATAAATACATAAATTCAATATCGTTTTATTTAATTACTAATGTTAGTTATATAAATTATCAACTTATACGGTACCTAGCTAGTGGATTATTTTCCAAAATTTTAGATAAGTATTCTAAAATATTTTGATAAACTTGAAATAAATGAGAAATAGTCAACAGACTTCCGAACTCCGGCAACGATTTTTGTTGAAGTATTTTTCTGAGAATTGTTTTAAAATCGCTAGAAACGTACTTTTTGATGAAGTTTTTGCCGAAAATACTCTTTTCAGTCTTCTGTGTGGCTATAAACCATTCCGTCTCATTTAAAAACATGCTAAAAAAACACTCATTGCTTACATTGGTTATAATTGAAAAACAAAATTAATGTCTTTAAAAATATTCTGTTGAATGTGTGTTTTATTTTAATTTAGTTTAAAATTTATTTCAATTTTTATGTTCAGTCAATAAGATATTTATGACCTTAATTTTGATAAAATGTATAGAAAAATACAGACTTTTCGAGGCTCCTAACTTTTATGCAAACTAGAAATGTAACCTTTGAATTCTTTACAAGCCTATAGTAATTATTATGAGATAAAACGTGTTCAGTATATTTTTTCTTCTATATCTGCAAGTTAGAGAGTCCCAAAAATATATAATGTGAAGTGAATCCATTTTGGCGCCGACTGGTGCCGCGGGGATAGTCTGAAGTCGCTCACTGACAGTTTGACGTTTGTTTGATGCATTATTGCATCAGACAAACGTCAACCTGACAGCTGATCGCCGATCGCTTGGCTCGGCTTCTGCAAGCCAAGCCAAGTCGGCCTTTCTATGCAGCTGTCAATGATCGTTTTCGAATAATTAGTACTATTTTTAGAGTTTGTTCGCGACGGCTGTGCAGCTCTAGTCACAAACGCACTCGCGCCTCGCTCGCTGTCAGTTTGACGTAAATGCTAGTCTCAAAACGGGCGAGTGGTGTCACAATCGCGCGCTGGTCATCCGAGTACAATTGTTGTCTGTTCTTGGAGCATGGAGTACCTCCGGCGAATTGTAAACAGACGGAGAATCAGCTTACAAAGGCGTCTTCTAAGTGATGCCAGTAAGTGATGCTATGTTTATAGCCAACTACAGTCTGACCAAAGAAGGTTTTTTGAGAAGTTGAGGCCTAAAATTATTGCACACACCACCACACTCACAACCACACACCCTCACTGACACTTTTACACCGTACACACATACACCTTCTAAAATAGCGTTAAGCTCAAAATATTTTGTACAAAGGCGTAAGCTTTAATTGGCCTTATTATTAACCTCTTGAAAAATGTATATAGTATTAGTACGCTGTATGCTTACATGTTAATAATAAATAAATAAATAAATAATGCAACGAATTACGAACAATGGCGGAATTCCCAGCGAGATTAAGGAAAAATTATACATAAACAAATAAAGTTTACATCCTAAGCGAGTTAACCATATAATTGCAATAGTCTTTCGTTTAAAAAATAGTCGTATGAGATTTTGTAAGAAAGCTCAATTTTTGGAGGTTTTTTTTTGTGGTTAATTGTATTAATTTTGCTAAAAATCTAGTTTTGTATCAAAACTTAGTATTGCTTTTATTATATATTGCAGATATTATGCGCATAATCGGTTTTTGCTAATGGCTCTTATCAGAGATTGGTTGGGGTATAAAATCAGTCAGCCGATGTTTGAGGGAAGTAACGCGGGCATTAATGCTAATGAACGTCTTGCCGTTATTCGAGGGTAGTTTTTAAAAAGCTTAATATTTCCTAAACGGTTCATTTATTTACAGATTTTATGAAGCATCTAAGTTTCCATCGGTATTGGGATGCATTGCCTGCCTCACGACCGAATTATAAAGCCGAAGGATAATGAGGAGTGGTTTTTGAATCGAAAAGGCTACCATTCCAGGAATGTTCAAATTGTAATTATTTTCTATAATTACTATTTTGAAAAAAAAACCTGTAAAATATATTTTTAATTGGATTAAAATTTATTTTCAGATTTATAATAATTTAAAAATTTTACACGCGGTGGAAACACACATGATAGCTTCCTATGGAACCTTCATCACCTAATAATACATTGAATTAATGTTTTGTTTTTGTAATGGAAATAATTATAGTTTATTGTATTATTTATTTTTAGGAGACTCTGGGTATGCGCAGCGGGAGAACCTCATGACACCAATTATTGACACCTTATGACCTCTTCATTGCAAAGTGAGGAGCAAGCAAGATGGCGATGTTTATTGGGTCACAGGGCTTTACATTATGACCTAACATGGCATCACAAATAGTAAACGCCTGCTGGTCTTGCACAACATTTGCACTGATGCTCGCTTACCCCAGAGGAATATCGCCAAGAACCAAGACGTCAGAGGCCAGCAGTCCATATTGATCCGTTGCCACCGCCAACGAGGTGTTCGGACTCCAGTTGAGGCGTTTGAAGGTCTTCATTTTAGATCTCAACTTGTGCAAAATTTGTGGCAGTCGCATCAAATTGCACTAGCAAGAAATTAACATTTGTGAAGATATTCAACATAATATATTATTTATATATAATATATCACAAGTTCATTATTACTTTGTATTATATAAGTATTAATATCTTAATTAAAGCATAAGCAATAGTTGCTAGACGAATTTGTATCAAGGAAGAGGAAAGGTGAGAGTTAAAAATGCACTTTGGTACTTTTATAAATATTTTTCTATCCTACGCTTTTCTCAAAAAATTAAGACTTTAGGTGATTTGACGCTATTAAAAAACAATCATCAAAAAAAGCTATTGCTTGCCGTGTAATATCCATTAATCACTTATTTAACATTTTTGATAACTTGTGTGCATTTTTTATTTTAAGAGATTCGGGAAGTAGATTATGAATTTTGGGATCTTTGTATTTAAGAGGTCGCTGTCCAAATATGGTAATCATTTTTGGAATTTGTAGACGGTCATCAGCATCTGCTTAATATGGTGGTTATGTTGAACCTAATATAGGTAATATGTCGCACAGGATATAGTATAATTGGAATGTTTTTGTCTATAGCGCTTGCCGATCTAAATGCGCGCATATCCTAACTCGCTCACTATATTGTCCTGCAATGAGTATATTTTCCAGCGCGCTTAAGCTAATATTTAACTACTCATCTCATGATTATGTTTTAAAAATACGTAATACTCAATATACTGAATTGATTTTTCAGAAAAGTTCAAGAAAAAAGTGTGGCCTAAGCATTTCGATCATCTGATGCTCTCTTTCACTCTTCAAGTTTCTCCGACGTTGGCTGATAAGTGATAGCTATATATCTTCTGACAAGATTTAAACATTTTATTATTATATTATATTAACCGACTGACGGCATAGCTGATGGGTCAGTTTCCGATTCTGTCACTGAGATAGTTGAATATCAGGACAGGTCTTAAATTGGTTGATGCTGTTTGCGCTAACCACTCTATTGCCAATCATGTTGTCTAGGATTCGTTTGGAAGCTTCTATTCCTGAGTTTCAGATGATGGCCTCGTAGGTGTGTTCTCATTAGCCGTGACTATATTCTTTAGCTGTTGACAATCATAGACAACACTTTGTATGTCTCAATGTAGGCGATTTGAGTCGCTCAAGCCTTTCTTCATACTTCAAACCTTTCAAAGGTCCTGGAAGTTTAGTTGCTCGCCTTTGCACTTTTTCCAATAAATCACAGTCCTTAATTAAGTAAGTATGGATACCATAATTGAAAGGCATATTCCAAAATCGGTCTAATGTAAAAATAAATCTTCGCTTATATTAACTACTCTCTTCGTACTACGTACAACATAGAATTAGTCTTTCCCACTACTTTACATATATTATGATGACCAGGCCAGTCTGTTTGTTAATTTTATACAAGTTAACTCCGTTCAGGTAATAATCTTTGCATGGGTCGTTTTTATCTATATGTAAAACCGTACATTTGGCAATATTGGTCCCAATGCAGATCCTTAGGGGACTCCACTTAACACAATACATGGATCCGAAAGCATACTATTCACTCTCACTTGAAAACTGCTATCACTGAGAAAATATTCTATCCATTTTAGTAGTGCACCTCCTATACCATAGCTTTCCAGCTTTATTAGCAGTCTCTCGACGGGAACCCTATCGAACGCCTTCTCAAAGTCCATCTACCGGGCGGTGCTGGTCCAAGTCAATAGTCCATTGTTCCAGGCACCTCAACAAGTCCGTGATTGTGGATCGTCCTGGCATGAATCCATGCCGATTTGGTGAAATGATATTATTAGCTTTTAGATATGAGCGAAACTGATCAACAATAATTCTTTCCATACATTTCAGAGTCCGAGTAATTGGTCGATAATTGACTGAATTCATCTTGTGGGCTTTCTTATAAATTGGTGTGACAATTCCCATTGCTTGGGTATTTTTCCTGTGGACATTGAAGTGGTAAATATTTCAGTCAAAGGGGGTCTTAACTTACCGGCACAATGCTTTAAGGCCGTAGGATGAATTCCATCAATCCCGGGACTTGAGTTTTCTTTGATACCCCCTTAAAAAGTATTCTGAAGAGACCAAAGTCTCTCATAAAACTCTTTTTAGAACCATGACTAATGTAACTTTAGTAATATGATGACATCATGGAGTCATCCTATTACTTAATACTTGAAGTTGACGACAGATTCGCCAACCAATCTAAGCACTACTTCGGCTTTGGAATGATTCTCGAACAAATTTCCAGAGAAATCATCCCTAATAAATGCGTCAGATCGCCTAGTAAATATTTTTTTGTTGAGGTAGATAATTTTCAGAGACTGAAAAGTTTGATTTCAGCACAATAATGTTTATTTTAACACACAATATTGAGATAATAGCGCATTTTATACCACTTTTAATATACACTCTTTCCTAACTAACGTCCCATAGCAGAGCTTGTGACGCTGCTATGGGACGTGAACCATTTCTTTTCTTTTCTTTTCGACCTTCGAAAGTGGGACCCTTTACTAAATCACCTTGTGAAATCCTTACTTTTAAAATGCTTTTTTTAAAATGATTATTGTTTTTTTTTTATTCCATTTTGTTTAATTTAAGATTTAATTAATAACATAACTATGATATTGACCTTGCTTCATGGGATGCACAGGTAGGCTCTGCGAGTGGCGCGTTGGCCCTACAACCAGCATTTTGTTGGGCGACTATGGCGAAGGGCTTTTATCAGTCCGTTGAACAAAATCATGAAAAATAAGTAACAGCTGAACAGATATTAGTTAATTACATGTAAATGATTTAATTATTCATATAATTACTATTAAAGATGCAACATTTCAATTACTGCAACAGGAAGTGCTACATTTTTTCTCAAACTTTTCCAGAAGTAACTTTTATTCGACAAATATAAACGTAGATAGATCCAGCTGAGACACTGTCTTTTCTACCAGTTTCTTAATCTTAACTAAAATACAATTTATTTACACGTGAATAAAATGAAATTAAATACGAAATACTTCCAAACTAAGTTAACATATTTGTGTAATGTAAGAAACAAGAATACAAAGAGAATGTCAAGTTAATTTAATTAAGATACCTAAATAATTTTTAGTTTGTTTTCCCATAAATTCATGTTTTATTTGAGCTTTGATTTCAGCTGGCTAATTTCTATAGGTATTTTTTTAAATAGGCTGGGTATTTTTTTTTTTATTGGGAAAACATGTTGGCCGATGACTACAAGTCTATAACCTTCTTAACTAGTTCCCGTTCTAAGGAAGGTTATATATGAAGTGTTACAGTGAGCTTACAAGAGACCAGCGCAAAACCCTGTGAAAATATAAAAATTAACTAAGGCACAAATATACACACTGATAACTTAATATATGAAAAATAAAGAAACAATTTAAAAAATAACAAATAAATGAAATGAATAAACAATTGATAAATATATAGGTAAATAAATATTCAATATAAAAATAGTTTTATACTACATGTAGTATAGTAACATATTTATATATTGTAAAGTAATGATATATGTATATAATTATATATATACATTGAACATAAACATATTAAATTATGCGGTATGACGTACCTAAGTACGAATATTTTTTTTTTTTTTTGAACAGTCTAGGTATCTAAAATAATGCAGAGATATTTTTTACTTAGTATATAAGCCGTTTAAATTACAGTATTATTATGTTTTTGGTTCTAGATAAATTGCGTGTATATATATAATATAATAAAGTCGAATAATGGTCAGTCGCTGTAGATGAATGAAGATACAATAGCATTATAACGACTCTTAGTTTTAATGAATATGTGGTCTCTGCATGATGTGGTCTCTGCGTGATGTGGTCTCTGCGTGATGTGGTCTCTGCACCTTCGGCAACTCTGGTGGGAATGTTGATTGCAGGGGACAGACCATCTTGAGCTAGCATGCCCGTATAATCATCACTTTGAAAATGTTTAGGTTGAGCTATGGCAATATTTAATTCACTTTCCAAAACGAGTTCCTTGTGACTATTAGCGTTTTTTAGAATATCTTCCAATTCATCTAGGAAGCAAATAATATTGTGAATAGACGGAGATCTGTAAAAACACAGAATGCACAGATCATTAGCTAATACTAGTTTTAGGCAATTAGAGTTAGTCATATTTATTTCAATTCCTGTCAGACTTAAATCTTTCTTAGTAAAAACGACAATACCACTGTTTTGATTGCAATTGATGGATGTATGGAAGCTAGTCTATTCGGGTAACACATTGTTAGTGTAATTGTTTCCTAGCCAACGCTCTGTTAAAATAATAACGTCTAATTGAAGAAAATATTTATGTTTAGTATTTTAAAGTCCTTTCTAATCTCTATAGCTTTTAAATCTGATACAGACGTGACAAAAGAATATTGTCTCCAATGTCATAAATGGTTTCATCAAAGCCTCTATACGTAGCGTTTGAGTGACATTAGGAAGATTAGTTTACTAATACAGTATGAGTAAAACTTACGCTTAACAATATGATAATAGTGTTTAATTGTTAAATAATTAATAATAGGTATTCACCATACAATAGTGGATAACTACTAATATTAGAATCATTCAGATATTTGACTTTAGTCAACATTATATTATATTATTATAATTGTCCATATCCATACGTGTTTATAAATCTTTCGACAATATACTTTTCATTCGACAGTTGTATTATTAACGAGATTTTTCCATGTTTCATCTGAGAAGTGGTTCATTGCAATTCTATAATAGCAAAGTTGAAGAACTTTGAAATGGGTGAACATTTAGAGAAGAGAAATTTTTTTACTTTTTGGAATAATTATTTTTAAGATACGAATTCGCTCTATATATGAACACTAGCTGACCCGGCCACGCGTTGCTGTGGCTAAAGTTTTTGTTATATTACATTATAGTAAACAATCTAAGAGGAACAATAAGAGAACATCAGTCACGGAGTCCACTATGCTTTTTCACACAGATGGTATTTGTAAAAAAATATGGTGATCTCCTTATTTGACTTTCTACTACTATAACCCTTTAGTACAATGAAATTATTTACGAACAAAGACGAAAATGTTGATTTTGGTATACAAATTCACTGGATTGAGATTTGAAGGGGAAGTACGTTGAACACAATTAATTAAAATGTTCTTACACTTGATTCTAAGCAGAAATCAATAGGTAAAAAATAAAAATTTATCAGATTTATTATTTCCATTTAATTTTATAACAAATATAAGTATATTACAGTATAATACAGTAAATAACATGTGACGCTTAAACTCATGAATGAGGTAGGCAAGGCAGACAGTCTTAAACTTTTAAACATTAATATCTTTTTTTTTGAATTATAAATACTTTCAATTTCAATTTAATTTAACACCAATCGGTGCACAATGTTTTTGGTTAACCTGTCTTTAGCTAACACAAATAGATTCGACGGTTTCCCAACACGTGAACACGCAACATATAGTTGCCCATGAGAAAAACATGGATTTTCCAAATCTAAACCACAAATGGACATTGTTTGACCTTGAGATTTATTTATAGACATGGCGAAAGCTAAACGAATTGGAAACTGTAGCCTTTTGAAGGGTATGGTAGAATCTGATGGTATCATCGGAATACGTGGCAGCAGGACCACTTTTCCTTTAAACTTCCCAGCCAAAATGGTTGCTTCAAGAATGTTTCCGGTGATCTTTTTGATGACCAAACGCGTACCGTTACATAATTGAGGTGGATTCAAATTACGGAGGAGAATAATAGGGGAACCAATCTTTAATCGAAGATTATGTGGTGGCATTCCAGGGATATCTAATGAATTTAAAAATTCAATCGGAAAATTTACACTTTCATTTTCATCAACAACAGTATCGATTGATTTAAAAGACATCAGATCGCCTGGTAACAACTGTTGTATCTGGAAGTTAATTTCGTCAACATCAACGTTTTTGGCTGCCAAAATCGCCCGTTGACTAAGCCATTCATGATTCAAATAATTATTCTGTATATCCGGGAAAATACTCTGAATCAATTCAGTTTTATCCTGAACAACAGTGCAAAAATTGTCTGGTAGTTTAATGCATTGCGTATTTGGTTGCAGTTTTATTTTACCGTTCCCAATATCTAGTAGTTGTTCGGAAAATATTAGTGCTGATGGATCATTTTGCAATTGTACTCGCATATTTATGGTCAATCGAAGTGTTTCAACACTTCGCCATAAGAATGATTGTTTCAAACATGCATTAATCTCATCCGCGAAAGTAGAGCGAGGTATAACCGGTAAGGTCTGCCGGAAGTCACCAGACAAAAGTAAGATAGCACCACCGAAAAGTTTATTATTGCTGTTTAAATCTTGCATAGTTCTGTTTAATGCTTCAAGTGAATATTTGTGTGCCATTGTGCACTCATCCCAAATTATTATAGAACTCTTCCGCAACACTGCAGCTATTCCACTATTCTTTTTGATGTTACACATTGCATCTGGTTTATTATGAACGTCCAATGGCAGCTTGAATGTTGAATGTGCTGTTCGCCCACCATCCAGTAAAGTAGCCGCAATGCCTGACGATGCTAATGCTAATGCGATTTTTTGTTGCGACCGTATTTTGGCAAGAATCAACGATATTAAAAATGTCTTACCGGTTCCACCGGGTGCATCCAAGAAAAAAAAACCGCCTTGTTCAGCAGCAACAGCCAGCATAATCCGATCATAAATAATTTTTTGTTCTGCTGTCAGTAATGGTTCACTGTTCATGATAATTGTTGCTAAACTTCCATGGTCATATTGATTTTCTCGTTGTAAATCGGTATTGACTAAGTCGGTGGCTGGACGATTAGGTGATGGCATACCATAATGATTAAGTGGTAAATTTGAAATAAGAACACATAAATCCTCGATCAAGACCAATGCTTCATTGTACATCTCTGGTGTATAATCTATGTTTTGGCATTGATTTGTTTGTCTAATTCGGTGCAAGATGTCTTCTGTCATACAATTTTTATATTTTTCCCACAAAGTTTGTGCTTGCGAGGGATAACATGTCGCCAAAATAATTGCAAACAACTGACGAATGTTATTCGGTGTTGATGTCAACGCAGCATCAGCAAGCGTTAAGTCCCAATGGTTATCGTCTTCTAGCAATTGCAGTTCACGACATGCATCCTGGTATGTATTGAATACTCGACCATTAGCTGTTCGTAAAAATTCAAAAGACGTTGGTCCGGGAACATTCACCAATAACAAACGTAAATAGAAGCACTCACGTTGCTTTGGATGTACCGTGTAAAGTCTCCCCAATGTCTTAGCTTTGAAAATGCCTGTAATGGAAGGATGTGGTTTTCCTTGTTTCCGTGGCTCCCATTTTTTACTGGATTTGTTCCATGTGAAATAACGTGGAACATCACCATACACCAATGTCTTCGCGAATTGGCCAAAAACATCAGGTTTTTGACACAATGTAAAAAATTCAGTTAGAGTCGTTTTCGGAGCTTCGAACGCTCTTTGGAGAACATTTTCTTCAGTGAAGTATACACGTTGACCGTTTTCAAGATGTATTGCCAGATGTTGGACAGCAGGATCTCTTTCGTGGATGGGAAAGCTGAGAATATGCCAAATAGCTTCATTGCTGCTAATGTATCTGCCCATTTGGTATCGTGCTATTTCGTCATTTTTATTTATGTTTTTTACTTCAAATATGGCCAAATCACTGCCTTTGTTTACATATTTACAAATATACTTAATTGATTTAACAGAACTGCAAAGCTCAACATTGATATGAGCTTTGTAAGTTTTTGAAAGTAGTGGTGAGTATGGTACCACCCACTGATTATCAAACTCAACTTGATTTGGAAAGTTCGGCAGTCGCATTGTAAATGTGTGGCCACCATTCTCAGTACTTCTGCGGCGATACATTGGATAACCATCAATATCCGTGATCGTGTCATTCGTATGCGGCTTTGGGAAGTTTTTTTTACATTTTCCATTTTCCATGCACGGTGACGTCATGTTGAAAACACCGCATGGCCCATGGATCATGTGTTTGGTGACAATATCAAATAATTCTTGATCAATTAATGGGTCTGGAATTTCGGCTGAAATTATTTGATCGATTTCTTCAGGACGGATTCTATCTTTAAGCCAAACCAAAATGTGGGCATGAGGCAAACCTCGCTTTTGCCACTCTATCGTATACAGCCAACAACGTGTGATACCAAAAATTGTATATTTAACAATAAAATCAATTAAGGATTTCAATTTTTGTTTAAACACACGTGCAGTTAAATCATGACGATGAATGGCTTGTTGTCCTGGCAATAGTAAAGTTTGTATCTCTTCCCAATTCGGATTACATGTGAATGTAATAAATAAATCCGGTCGGCCGTAATGACGTACGTAAGTCATCGCATCTTGTATGTATTCCTGCATGTTCCGTGGACTGCCGATGTAGCTTGAAGGTAAAATGAAAGCATTACCGATGTCATTGGGATTTAAATTTCCATCGATGTTTCCAGCAACAGCATCTCGTAAGTGAATATATTATTCCGATCGTAGTTTTGACGTTTGCGTTTTGACGTTTGCCGCTCGCGTTGTTGAGGTTAGATTTTTTCGGTGGCATTTGACTGAAAATAATAATTTTCTTGTTCTTATGATATTCTCTTGAAGACGTTCGTTACACTGTTCTTGAGATTCTTGTGCATGACCTGCTGTCCTGATTCTTTGAGCTGGATTTCTTGATTCAATTTGTTCTGCCAACTGATGGGCTCTTTTAATACGTTTGCGTCGAATAACTGTCACTGTCAAATAATAACAGACATTAGCGCCATCAACCCAGTCGAAAGGTATCGACATCTGTCAGTTTTATGACTGCCAAATAATAACAGACAAATAATTAGCGATAAATTAAAATTGCGACTATAATTTGAGATTTAAACTATCCTATCTCTCAAGTGCACATCGAACTGCACATGGTGTTCAAATTTTATTATAATCGGTTAAGTGGTTCAGCCGTCCATTGAGGACAAACATTGTGACACGAGATTTATATATATTAAGATATGGTCTTTTCATGAAGCTATTGTATTCATTTTTATTTTATAAATAAAAGATTTTTGATTTCTTTATAAATGCAGTTTGTTATTTATTTCAAATGCTTATTTACATAACAGGTGATTACAAATTAAACAAATATGATATATGTGTGCAAATTATTTACATAATTATGCATAGATTTTAATAAAGGTCAAGATTGAACTCATTAAAAAGTAGTAAAAAAACTTCAGTACAACAATGAATGCTGACGAAACCTTCAGCTGAACTCGTAGAACTTGCCCGCTAACAGGGAAGGTAGGCCGCTTTAATTGGAACTGGCTAAATTGAATAAATGGTTTCATTAATTTAATGGAAAATTCTATTTTAACTTAGTTGAATACCTATGGAATTATAAGTTATGCAATACATTTAAAACATATAATTAAAATTTTATTTTTATGAAGACAACAAAACTACTCGACATGATTGAGCTTTCTTAAACTTTGGAATATTAGTGAAAACTCAAAAAACCGTAATAATTCCATTAGCAAAATCTAAAATAAAATATATTTATGCAAACCGTTTAAATGCAGTATTTCAGCAGTTTCCTGAAATGCTGCGTTTGATAAATGATTTCATAAGTAATACTTCAACATAAAATAAAACAATAAAATGTCCTAATGGCAATTTCCTTTGTTGCAATCGTATAGAGCTTAGCGCAACTGACTCTGGGAACTCTGAACTCTGCGAACTCTGGACTCTGGGAACTCCGGACTCTGGGATGAAATTTGACTTTATACGATGACTTATTCTCATCGACAGATATATTTCTATTAAACAAATATCCTTTTCATTGCGAGTTGCGAAAAACCTTAAATGCAAAAAATGAACTAAATTAGCAATACAAGAAAAATAAATAAAAAATAATAATAAAATAGTAATCTTTGGACGTCATTTTCAGTTTCTTTTCTTTGGCCTCTGACTATTTCTAAAACATACCATATTTCAAAATAATATATATTAAGAAAATATATACATATATATTTCTGTATTTAGAGTGCTAATGCGAGTGTAATTTAATTTAATTTTAATCTGTACTTGTATTTCTGTACTTTTGCGAAAACCTGTCATCAGTTAATTTTACAAACAATTGTATGTACCATTTTTTCATATCATACTGTTGGTTTTCCGAATAAACGATAAATAAATAGATAAATAATGAGCGTAGAAAAATTGGTTATGAAATGTCTTTTGGCAAAAGCACAAATGCGATAGAAGTCAATGAAAGGAAGGTTGTGGGATTTTTCTGTAAAATTTACAATTCTTACTCTGAAATAAACTTCATGTTATAAAAAAAAAATACCGTTTAGTCATTACTTACAATTGTAATTAAAATTATTTCAATACTTTTTTCAAATTATAACGGCAATTTATCTAAGATTAGCGCTATAGTTTGTTATTTCATGAATATACCTTTTAAATGTTACAAAGGATAGGATGAGTATTGAGGTTACTTGGAAACCTATAAGATTAAATTGTAACTATTATTGGACTATTGTTTGTAAATAAAAATATGTTTAAAAAGATTTTATAATTTTATAAAGCTTACCATTTTTTGGCCAATAAATCTTTTATGCTGTGGAGTTCTCATACTATACCTCTTGAGTTCGCATACTATACCTCTTGAGTTCGCATACTATACCTCTTGAGTTCTCATACTATACCTCTTGAGTTCTCATACTATACCTCTTGAGTTCGCATACTTTACCTCTTGAGTTCTCATACTATAAAGAGTTGCTTTCACAACATTTTTTAACTCCAATATGGCCCTTGTGTGCCTTTAATGGTGTCCTTCAAATGTATCAGCTCATTTTTGACTTCGCTGATACTTTCCTGGATCCCTCCCCTCCTCCTTCCCTCCTCCTCCTTTCCTTTCCTTCTTGACGTCGACGTCTTGAAATGCTTTGCGTACTTTTTAAGGGCGTTCAATGCTATAAGAAATCAAGAGAGATTAATATAATTAGATAAAAAAAGGGTTTAAAAATGAAAATGCTTATATACATACCAGGTCGACCCAGGGTGACCAGGGGGTGATTACCAGACTGTTCTCTTACAAAATAGGTTCGTGAGGGTAGAATTTCTCAGCAATTTCAACACCAGTTGAACACCCTTGAATTATGTGTGCTATATGTGATAAATAAAAATCGTTTTATTTTTTTTATTAATCTTATTGAAAACTAATTCTTTTACTATTATAATACAATTTATAGAAATGTCTTGAATAGAACTTGTAAAATAGAATGAATGATAAAATTATTACCTACTTAGCTACAATAAATAATATGTGGGTTGTAACGAGAAGTTACAAAATAAAAAAAAATACTAAATTAATTTAAAATTGCTGGGCGCCTGAAAATATGGAAAAAAAATAAAATAAAAAAATCAGGGTGTGAGTAATAACTACGCTCTTCAGGAAATTAACGAAGAAATAAAAATCAGTTTTTGGCAGGTTTATAAAATTCTTTCCTTGTATTCAAAAATCTTCACAATACAAAAATGTATATAGGCAGTTGCCAATCAGGAAAATATAATCAGTTCTTTCTTTGTAAAAGACAATAAAAAACTTTCGTTAAAAAAACAATAAAATACCTCCTTCCAACGTTCAACAAAATATGGGCAATTGCCAAACAAAAAAAAAAATATATAAAGATATAAAAATGTACAACTTAAAACAATTTAGGAAAAAAAACTGCAGTAAAAGCAAAGGTTAAAACAAAACATTTTTTTGAAGAACAATTTAGAAAAGAGAAAAGTTTCTTCCGGTTGATGGGCGGCGCGGATCTCAGCCGGCTTGGGTTAATAAAAAAGTTAAATTAAGTTACTTAAATCTTTAACATCACCTTAAGAATTTAACCGGTGACACGTGGCGTGTTATCCGAGTGAGAAGGTTGAAAAAAGGTGTGTGGAGACAATTCGTGGATCTTTTTCTCTGTCGGATAACCTCAAATGTGTTCTCAGGACAAAATCAAAACGCAGCTGCTGTTTCCCAAAAAGTTTTTAATCCAAATCAAGAAGCCTGCTACAAAGAAAAAGAATCAAGAATTACCCTGAAGCACTCGCAAATAAAGCTACCTTCAAAAAAGAATAAAATTAAACTTACCACTTAGTGTAGTGGCTTCAATAAAAAAAAAAGAATAACAAAAATGGAGAAACAGCGCGGCTGCACTGGAACGAATCGAGTAACGAGGATAAGTCCAAGGTCCAGCATAAAAAAGAAAGTTTCGGAAGGCGACCTTCCTTTTACACCTGCTAACAAAGTGACCAAGGCTGACAGCCAGAGATGTTGGCTGTCAAATTTCGAAAAAGAAGAAAAATACCAAAAAAATGAAATTAATAGAGCGAATTATTCTTTTTTTTTGTTTATGAAAACAAAACAAGGAAATAAACATTAAATGAAATTCAATTTCTAAATGAATAATAAAAATAGAAATTATTTCAAGCCATATTTAATTTATTCAAACAATTTGGTGTTGCAAGAACCAAGAGACTAAAACTCGCCTCAAGGCTTGAAAAAAAATCCAACTGGTTAAAAAAAACAAACTGCTAAAGGGTTCACTATTTCTTAATCTTATTTGAGATTAATCTTAATCGTTAAAAAAAAAAAAATATGATTTGAAATATCCACTTATCATCTTACAAAATTTGCAAATTAAATTACTATGAACACATTACTAACACGTCGACATCATGTTTCCAGTTTTCATAGGCGGTGCATTGTAGGAGTTAATAGACTGAAATAATATTTGTTATTAAATTAAACTGTATTGTTAATAAAAGTAAATAAATATTAAATAATATTAAATAATTCACCTAAAACGGAAGTACGCGCAGGCGTTCATCTCCGGGTACGAGGTTCGGGGGAAATACCTCCAACAACCTCTCCTCTTAATTCGTCAAAGACCACTTGTTTTTTTTAATGACAGCGGCTTTTCTTCTGATTTTATATTTGTAATCGTTCCAGTACTAAAACAAAATATCTAATTAATAAACTGAAATATTTTTACATTAAACAAAATAAAACTTGGAACACCCCTAAGGAATTAAGGGAGATAGCCAGCTCATTCCATTTTATTTTTGGGACTTCATGCGACCATTTGCTGATTTCCATCTTCCCGCAGCGAAATCCGGGTTGGCCACCATGAAGTCTATCACTAGTCTATCACTAGTCACTAATGCCAGTCTTAGTAATCAGTTATGAATGCAATAATTGTACTTGCAACTTCGAAATATCTACAAAACTCTCCAAAAGTCTCCGCGCGTGTAAAACTTTAAGTACGTAGATATAGCAATAGTCACGAATTAGTCCTAAGTTTGTAAAGAAAGGAGAAACAGTGTAATTTAAAAACACAAAGTTGACTGATCATTGCAGTTTTTAGAACATATTCCTGTTATTATATTAAACCTGTCACTTTTTAATTCTCTTTTCAATCGTGTTAGACAACCATTAAAAGGTACTCACCGCGCAACGAATATAATTAAAACTATTAATATTATTATATTTATAACAAAATATAAATTAAACAAAACCAAACAATAAATTCGCCTCGAGATCCGTATATATCTATGGTTTGAGTAGCAAGCGAACGGCGATTGAATTTCAGACTAGCATTTTCTCGATTTTCCATCCAAAACATTTTCCCGGTTCAAAATAATCGTGATTTCTTTTGATTCCAAAACTTTTTCTATTTCGTACGTTTTTCAAAAAAACAAATTCAATTAAGGGGTATTTGCACGTATTTTTTTTTTATTAATTTGAGTATTATTAGGGCTCTGACTCTGTAAATACCTCTGGGTCATGATAAACTGAAACCACAGGGTCTAATTATGAAAATGCAACCCCCGTGAAACGCAAAACAATTTATTGTAAATGCAGAGAATAGGGTAAAAGCCTGTAAGGGATGTAGTCTGGTTTCAGCCCCTAATCGACCAAACCCGATGAAGCGAAGAGAGCTTCCCGTTGAACCTTGGATAGATTTAGGGCCACTGCCAAATGGAGATTATCTCTTTGTTATCGTCGATTACTGCAGCCGCTATAAAGAAATTAATATTACTAAATCTATCACAACAGATGAAACATCTGAAACACTTAACATTTTGAAAGAAATATTCTCGAGATTAGGTTATACGTTTACAATGAGGGCTGATAACGGAAGACAGTTTACAAGTGAAGAATTTGAAATATTGTTTATAAATTAATTTAATTAGTGAACGTTTAGTTGTCAGATGATGAAATTAATACTGAAATAAGTATCTTATAATTTACTGACTATATTGCTTTTAACAAACATTTAATATATAGAAATGATATGACATATGGACAAATGGTTTGACATTGGCAAATGAAATGAAAATATTATTAGGGCTCTGAATCTGTAAATACCTTTGGGTCATGATAAACTGAAATCACAGGGTCAAATTATGAGAATGCAACCCCCGTGAAAGCCAAAACAATTTATTGTGAATAAAATTCCTATTATAAATTCCTCTAAATATTTTAGAAAAATGAAAAGAATTTGAATGTATTTTTTTTATGAACAAATCATGGGCTTTATGGCAAGACACTTGTGTAGTTTAATTGCATCAGTCGCGGCATTTTAACAATTATTAAATACATATAAGAGATCAGAGAAATTACATTTAATCATTGTATTATAGTAACTTTTGTGAGTAAAGGAGTTGTTACACTCGCTGCCTTTTATTACTAATTCTATAAACATTATCAATGTGTATTTTTAAGTTTTATTTTCTAGAAAACAATTTGTTAAACTCGCTGCACTCATTATGTCTAAATAATATCTATAAATCCACTTATTTTTATTTTATATAGAAAACCACGAAAACATTATAAAACAAAAATGTCCGTGACAGACGTAATTTCGAAGCAGCATTAAGATGAATAACTTTTGGAGTTTACGATAGAAAAGAATAAATATCCGAATTTCACGGGTTCTGAAACATCATGACGAAATTTTTAAATGGTAAGAACAGATATTGTTTAGGAAAAATAAATAAAAAAAAAGTACCTCCTTAGATAACCAAGCTGTAGTTCAATTTAAATAAGAGAAATACTTTTGATCCTAGCATTGACAACATTAAGTGTTTAAAATAGTTATCGCCATATTTATCAAATATCAGCCAGACACAATATGATTATTAAATTTTTCTTTCATAGCTATATTACATCCATAATCTGGCAGCACTCTAAACACCTGTCAAAATGACGTTTCTGGACATCGCTTTTGAACAAAGCTGTAAACATAGATATAGGCTGTGAAGTGAAAACCATAACAACTGATAAATACTGCATGTAGCTGTATTTATTAAGTAAAATATTACTTTACTGATATTTAAGAAATAAATATTTCTTTTCATTGTTTTAATTTGAGTGTTCAAATGTTAAAATGTAAAAACGACGTTACTATTTGTCAATAATGACGTTTAGGTAGATAGTTAGACCAATCTGCCAACATACGATCAACCTGCCCAATTATACTTAAACAGCAAATATGGAGAGAAACGAAAATGCAACTTCTATTAAAATAGAACAAATTGATGACCATATCAGCAATAAACACGAGGAAGCCATTGATTGCAATTCAATCGACTCTCGTATTGACGGTAAACAAACGCCATCATGCAAGCATATTCTTGAAACCTCATTAAATCCCACTCGTTTTGGAAAAAGATGCGATTGTGTCCAAAAAGAAATGATAAAAACTGAGGATTGTGATTATTTTGAAGAAGAAAATACTAAATTTATTAAATCAGAAACAAATATGTCGAGTTTCCAACATTGTCTTAAAGCAGAATCAAATTTTAAATGTTATCGTCCAACACCACAAACCATGAAAATTCCCACTTTAATATTGAAGAAAACCGATTTAACTTGTGGCAGTTGTAAGTCTACCCTCGATAAAAGTTGTTTTATAAATAAAGGAATTAATAAACAAGTGGAATCATATTTAATATGTGTGGATTGTAAAGAAAAACGAAAACATCGTTCAAAATTAAGTACTTGTTGTACCAAGGAACGGTTTAAATTGAAATATGGTATAAGTTCAGATAAATCTATAACTTATATCGATAAGGTACATCAAAAAATAAGAAAATTTAAATGCAGTGAGTGCGAATATACAAGTCCACGTAAAGCAATTTTCCAAACCCATATCGACGCAGTTCATCGAAAAATTAAACAATTTAAATGCAGTGAGTGCGAATACACGACTGCATATAAGCAACTTTTACAGAATCATATTAATATAGTTCATCGTAAAATTAAGAAATTTAAATGCAGTGAGTGCATTCACAGATTCTCAAGCAAAGGAAAGTTAAAGACCCATATGGACGTAGTTCATCGGAAAATTAAACAATTAAAATGCAGTGAGTGCAAATACACGACTGCATATAAGCAACATTTACAGAACCATATCGACATAGTTCATCGGAAAATTATAAAATTTAAATGCAGTGAGTGCGAATACACGACTGCATATAAGCAACTTTTACAGAATCATATTAATATAGTTCATCGTAAAATTAAGAAATTTAAATGCAGTGAGTGCAATCACACATTCTCAAGTAAAGCAAAGTTTAAGACCCATATCGACGTAGTTCATCGGAAAATTAAACAATTAAAATGCAGTGAGTGCGAATACACGACTGCATATAAGCAACAATTACAGACCCATATCGACGTAGTTCATCGGAAAATTAAGAAATTTAAATGCAGTGAGTGCAATCACTCATGCTCAAGTAAAGCACATTTACAGACCCATATCGACGTAGTTCATCGAAAAATTAAGAAATTTAATTGCAGTGAGTGCAAACACTCATGCTCAAGTAAAGCACATTTACAGACCCATATCGACGTAGTTCATCGGAAAATTAAGAATTTTAAATGCAGTGAGTGCAATCACACATTCTCACGTAAAGCAGATTTAAAGAAACATATCGACCTAGTTCATCGGAAAATAAGACAATTTAAATGCAGTGAGTGCAAACACACATTCTCACTTAAAGGAAATTTACAGACCCATATCGACGTAGTTCATCGGAAAATAAGACAATTTAAATGCAGTGAGTGCAATCACACATTCTCAAGTAAAGCAAAGTTTAAGACCCATATCGACGTAGTTCATCGGAAAATTAAACAATTAAAATGCAGTGAGTGCGAATACACGACTGCATATAAGCAACAATTACAGACCCATATCGACGTAGTTCATCGAAAAATTAAGAAATTTAAATGCAGTAAGTGCAAACACACATTCTCACGTAAAGCAGATTTAAAGAAACATATCGACGTAGTTCATCGGAAAATTAAAAAATTTAAATGCGGTGAGTGCAATCACACATTCTCACTTAATGCAACTTTACAAACCCATATCGACGCAGTTCATCGGAAAATTAAACAATTTAAATGCAGTCAGTGCAATCACACATTCTCACGTAAAGCACATTTACAGACCCATATCGACGTAGTTCATCGGAAAATTAAGAAATTTAAATGCAGTGAGTGCGAATACACGACTGCATATAAGCAACAATTACAGAACCATATCGGTATAGTTCATCATAAAATTATAAAATCATTAATATAAAGTGCACTAATATTAATATAAGTGCAGTGCAGTGTCACAAGTTCACTGAAGTCAGATTTACAGACCCATATCTATGCACTTCATAAAAAAAAATCATATCATAAGAAATTTTAAATACAGCGAATAAGAAAACACGAATGCATTTATAAACCGAGTTCAGAACTATATCGATTTAATTCATGGAAAAATAGAAAATCTAAATGTAGTGAGTGCGAACCGAATACTTCACCTCAAGTATTTTTACAATGCCATATCGTATTTCATAATAAAACATTTAAATGCATATAAGCAACTGTTACAGTATCATTATAAAGTGTGTTTTTTTTTAGAGGCGTGGTTTTCAAGAAGAGATAAAACGCATATAATTTGATGTTATGGCTAAGAATTTAATTTTATTATAAAGATAAGGGTTTGCCATTATGTTTTAAAAATGATTTCGGGTATGTGGCCGCCGCGGCTGACTCGAACAAATTCCAGCCGAGAGGCCCAATTTTCAACCACTTTTTGCAGCAAGTTGGGCCGTATGTCAGCAATAACGCGCCGAATATTCTCTTCCAAGGCGTTAATCGTGTCCGGCTTATCTGCGTAGACAAGCGACTTCACATAACCCCACAAAAAATAGTCCAGCGGTGTTAAATCGCACGATCTTGGAGGCCACGCCACGTTGTTCAGGAGTAAGTCTATTCATTATGAAATGGCAAACCAAACTGAGCATAAATCAAGTGACAGCTGTCAAAAACACCAACTACGAAAAAAGTAGTACCAGATTGAAAACCACGCCTCTGAAAAAAGCACTCTTTAGATACAACCATTGTACAGTTATTGCGATACCAGTCGATACAAAAAAGTAAAGGACCAGTGCAATTCTGTTAAATATCAAATATTTCAAAGCATCATGGTATATTTTAAGTTCAGTTAAATCAATGTTAAAATGTTAATTATAATTACTTAGTCCATATTTTCTATGTATAAGTTATCTATAAGTATCATATCAGCTATATCATAAATTAATACTATTTATTATAAGTAATGTTGAATATATTTTTTGCATAAATGTATTATTGATGTTACATTTGGGCTGCGTCTAGCGTAGGGTAGGATAAATAATTGAAGACTTGGTTATCCTATGTTTGATTTCTTTGAGTTAGGTCACCAAAAATTATGTTAGGGTGAATAGTTGACCTTAACTTCTAACATTTATGAAAAATTGAACACTTAAAACGTATTTCTTTAACCTTAAACAGGCAGAATTTAATGCACAGAACTTTAGTTGTTTTTTTTAGTTTTTAGGTTGTAGGCTTAATTTGAAACGGTTCTGTTTTGTAAAATTTATTTTATTTTATTATTTTTGTAAACATATCTTACTATTTAGGGTCACGTTAGAGGGCAGTAGTCTACATTTATTATGTATTCACAAAAGCGCTGCGTCTGAACTGCTGTTCACGATCCGTTAACCGAATAGGCCACAATAGTTTACTTTTACTATACGATTCAGAAAGCAGTTTTCCCCGGAATTAGTTTTTCACGTGAGATTTGCCAAGATGCGACGATTTATGTATGAAAAATATTTTTTAAACTTTTGTTAATAATGATTCAAGTATTTTGGTATAGAAAAATCATTTACCCGCAAACATAAATAAATCTACTTTTATAATAAGAAATAATATTTGCCAATTTTTAACAATAATGTTGTGAATTGGGAAAAGCATTTTTATGAAGAAGAATTTTGTAATATTTCCTAGATTTTTCGTTCTAATTTTTCGTTAGTATTTCGATTGTAACTTATTTTAGTTTAGAAACTTATTTTATAAATAAATACATAACTTCAATATTTAGTTTTATTTTATTATTAATGTTAGTTATATAAGTTATCAATTTATAAGGTAACGTATAAGTGGATTATTTTCGTAATATTTTAGATAAGTTTCCTAAAATGTTCAAAAATATATTTCATTTTTGATGATGCATTTTTAAAACTTCATCACAATTTCTGAGAAAAAGGAAACCTTTTGTGATAATATTATACGGTTCTTGTAATACGCACGACAGCCGATCGACGTGGCCGCGGCGAGGCCAATGGCTGCTCGTTGCGGACACGCTATCGTTGCCGCTTATAAAAAAGGTAATTTGCACCAATGTTTTAATGAGAATAATAAAATTGTGTTTGGATTATTGTTACTAAAAGTTTAAAAGGTAAATTTGATACAGCCTCCTCCACTGTTACAAAATAATAATTGCTTTCAACAAAGTATCGACGCCATATTGGGATTAAATAACAAATTGTGATTGCCAGATCGCTTTGCTTTTAAATCGGATTCGAGTTGATCCCTTGATAATGAACAGATTATAATTTCATAAGTCTTGCCAACACAGCTTCTGAGGTTTCGTTGGAAAATGGATTCCAAATTTGGCCACACAAACAGATTCGTTAAGGGAATATTGCGGATGAAATTGCGAAAACATGCCAATAATGAAGCATTTTGGAAATCAGATCAAAAACATCTGACCAACATCTGCACTCTAGGATACTATGACCCAGATGATAGACACAGCTTTTAGCAGATGCAAGCCCTGTTGGCAAGGTCTGGGTGCCGTTTTAATATAGCTTGACTCAAGTGGTCCTAGAATGATAGCATATGGTGCTGACTTCAAAGAGAGGTGTCACCCTGAGAAGGAAGCCTTAGCGCTGGTGTGGGCAAATTTTAAAATTTACCTATTTGGGAAAAGAGAGTTCGAGTTAATTGGGGATCATAAACCACTAGAAATTATCTTTGGACCAAGCTCAAAACCGTGTGTCAGAATTTATTTATTTTATCCATATAACAATACAGTACGAACAAAGTACATAAAAAAAAAAGATAAATTGAAAGATTGAGGTAATTGAAAGATGGGTTCTAAGACTGCAGTCATATAATAACAAAGTGGTATATCGTCCAGGAAAAACTAATTTAAGAGACCCTTTATCAAACCTTTTGAGAACGAGATGTAGATTAGCAAAAAAATATTCGAAAGAAGATGAGGATATTACCAAGGTGGAAAAGGGAATATATAAAAACTACTGGTCAGCACAGTCAGCAATTACAAAGTATTTCATGAGGTATTCAAAGTGTCCTTTTGAGAGGCAGTTAAATAGCAATCCAACGTGTTGCAACGAGGGTCATCCGGGTATTGCTGCTATGACATCACGTCTTCGAACTAAAGTATGGTGGCCGAAGATTGACAAAGATGCAGAGAATAGGGTAAAAGCCTGTAAGGGATGTAGTCTGGTTTCAGCCCCTAATCGACCAAACCCGATGAAGCGAAGAGAGCTTCCCGTTGAACCTTGGATAGATTTAGGGCCACTGCCAAGTGGAGATTATCTCTTTGTTATCGTCGATTACTGCAGCCGCTATAAAGAAATTAATATTACTAAATCTATCACAACAGATGAAACATCTGAAACATTTTGAAAGAAATATTCTCGAGATTAGGTTATCCGTTTACAATGAGGGCTGATAACGGAAGACAGTTTACAAATGAAGAATTTGACATATTGTTTATAAATTAATTTAATTAGTGAACGTTTTGTTGTCAGATGATGAAATATAATACTGAAATATTTATCTAATAATTTACTGACTATATTGCTTTTAACAAACAATATATAGAAATGATTTGACATATGGACAAATGGTTTGACATTGGCAAATGAAATGAAAATATTATTAGGGCTCTGACTCTGTAAATACCTCTGGGTCATGATAAACTGAAACCACAGGGTCTAATTATGGGAATGCAACCCCCGTGAAAGCCAAAACAATTTATTGTGAATACAATTCCTATTATAAATTACTATGTATATTTTAGAAAAATGAAAATATTTGAATATTTAATTTTTTTTTACGAACAAATCATGGACTTTATGGCAAAACAATTATGTAATTTTATTGCACCAGTCGCGGCATTTTAACAATTATTAAATACTTATAAGACATCAGAGAAATTACATTTAAACATCGTATTAAAGTAACTTTTATGAGTAACGAGTTATTTCACTCGCTGCCTTTTATTATTAATTCTATGTGTATTTTTAAGTTTTATTTTCTAGAAAACAATTTGTTACACTCGCTGCACTCATTATGTCTGAATATTAACTAAAAATCCACTTATTTTTATTTTATATAGAAAACCACGAAAACATTATAAAACAAAAATGTCCGTGACAGACGTAATTTCGATGCAGCATTTAGATGAATAATTTTTGGAGTGATAGAAAAGAATAATTATTCGAATTTCAGGGTTCTGAAACATCATGACGAAATTTTTAAATGCTAAGAACAGATAATATTGTTTAGGAAAAATAAATAAGAAAAAAGTACATCCTTAGATAACCAAGCTGTAGTTCAATTTAAATAAGAGAAATACTTTTGCTGCTAGCATTGACAGCATTAGATGTTTAAAATATTTATCGCCATGTTTATCATATATCGGCCAGCCAGATTATGATTATAATTATTATATTTATTTATTCTTATATAGATATTTTACATCCATAATCTGGCAGCACTGTAACCATCTGTCAAAATGACATTTCTAGAGTACTCTTCTGAACACGGCTGTAAACCGAAACAACTGATATAAATAATGTATGTGGCGCTAATTTCCCAATAAAGAAAAAAATATTTAATTTGTGTGTAAATTATATAATCGTATAAATTAATAATAGTATTTTTATATAATGGAATAATTTAGGTTAGGTTAGGTTAGTTTACCATACGATCAACCTGCCCAATTATATTTAAACAGCAACTATGGAGAGAAACGAAAATGCAACTTCTATTAAAATAGAACAAATTGATGACCATATCAGCAATAAACATGAGGAAGCCATTGATTGCAATTCATTCGACTCTCGTTTTGACGGTAAACAAACGCCATCATGCAAGCATATTTTTGAAACCTCATTAAATCCCACAAGTTTTGGTAAAAGATGCGATTGTGTCCAAAAAGAAATGATAAAAACTGAGGATTGTGATTATTTTGAAGAAGAAAATACTAAATTTATTAAATTAGAAACAAATATGTCGAGTTTCCAACATTGTGTTAAAGCAGAATCAAATTTTAAATTTTATGGTCCAACACCACAAACCATGAAAATTCCCACTTTGATATTGAAGAGAATCGATTTTACTTGTAACAGTTGCAAGTGTACTATCGATAAACGCTGTTTGGTAAATTTAGGGTTAAATAAACAAAATGAATCATATTTACTATGTTTGGATTGTAAAGTTAAACGAAAAAATCGTTCAAAATTAACATCTTATCGTACCAAAGAACGGTTTGAATTAAAATATGATATATGTTCACGTAAATCACGCTTACGCAAATATATCGCTTCAGTAAATGAAATAATAAAACAATTTAAATGCAGTGAGTGCGAATACACAAGTTCCCTTAAAGGAAATTTAAAGACCCATATCGACGTAGTTCATCGGAAAATTAAGAAATTTAAATGCAATGAGTGCGAATACACGTGCTCACTTAAAACAAATTTACAGACCCATATTGACGTAGTTCATCGAAAAATTAAGAAATTTAAATGCAGTGAGTGCAAACACACATTCTCACGTAAAGCAGATTTAAAGAAACATATCGACGTAGTTCATCGGAAAATTAAGAAATTTAAATGCAGTGAGTGCAAACACACATTCTCACGTAAAACATGTTTACAGACCCATATCGACGTAGTTCATCGAAAAATTAAGAAATTTAAATGCAGTGAGTGCAGTCAAACATTCTCACGTAAAGCAGATTTAAAGAAACATATCGACGTAGTTCATCGGAAAATTAAGAAATTTAAATGCAGTGAGTGCAATCACACATTCTCATGCAAAGCACATTTACAGAGACATATAGACGTAGTTCATCGGAAAATCAAACAATTTAAATGCAGTGAGTGCGAATACACGTGCTCAAATAAAACATATTTACAGACCCATATTGTCGTTGTTCATAGGAAAATAAGAAAATTTAAATGCAGTGAGTGCGAATACACGTTTGCTTATAAACATCAACTACAGAACCATATCGACGTAGTTCATCGGAAAATTAAGAAATTTAAATGCAGTGAGTGTGAATACATAACTGCATATAAGCAACAATTACAGAACCATATCGATATAGTTCATCATAAAATTATAAAATCATTTATATATAAGTGCAGTACAGTGTCACAAGGTCACTGAAGTCAGATTTACAGACCCATATCTATGCAGTTCATGAAAGATTAAGAAATTTGTAAATATAATGAATAAGAAAACACGAATGCATTTATAAACCGAGTTCAGAACTATATCGATATAATTTATGGAAAAAATAGAAATTTAAAATGTAATGAGTGCGAACCGAATTCTTCACCTAAAGTATATTTACAAAACCATATCGTATTTCATAATAAAACATTAAAATGCAATAAGTGCATATAATCAACTGTTACAGTATCATTATAGATACAGCCATCGTATAGTTATTTATATATTTTAAATAATGCTAGTGCGATACCAGTCGATACAAAAAAGTAAATTTATAATGCAATGCTGTTAATTATCAAACATTTTAAAGCATCATGGTATATTTAAAGTTCAGATAAATCAATGTCAAAATGTTAAATATAATTAATTACTTAGTCTATATTTTCTATGCATAATTTATCTATAAGTATCATATCAGCTATATCATAAATGATTGTTATTATAAGTAATGTGAATATATTTTTTTCATTAATGTATTATTGATGTTACATTTGGGCTGCGTTTAGCGTAGGGTAGGATAAATAATTGAAGACTTGGTTATCCTATGTTTGATTTCTTTGAGTTAGGTCACTAAAAATTATGTTAGGGTGAGCAGTTGACCTTAACTTCTAACATTTATGAAAAATTGAACAGTTAAAACGTATTTGGTTAACCTTAAACAGGCAGAATTTAATGCACAGATCTTTAGTTGTTTTTGTTTAGTTTTTAGGTTGTAGGCTTAATTTGAAACGGTTCTGTTTCTAAAATTTATTTTATTTTATTATTTTTTAAAACAAATATTACTATTTAGGGTCACGTTAGAGGGCAGTAGTCTATATTTATTATGTATTCACAAAAGCGCTGCGTCTGAACAGCTGTTCACGATCCGTTAACCAAATAGCCCACAATAGTTTACTTTTACTATACGATTCAGAAAGCAGTTTTCACCGGAATTAGTTTTTTACGTGGGACTTGCCAAGATGCGACGATTTATGTATGAAAAATATTTTTCAAACTTTTGTTAATAATGATTCAAATATTTTGGTATAGAAAAATCATTACCCTGCAAACATAAATAAATCTTCAGCGCCTTTTATAATAAGAAATAATATTTGCCAAATTTTAACAATAATGTTGTGAATTGGGAAAAGCATTTTTATGAAGAAGAATTTTGTATATTTCCTAGATTTTTCGTTCTAATTTTTCGTTAGTGGTTCGATTGTAACTTATTTTAGTTTTGAAACTTATTTTATAAATAAATACATAACTTCAATATTTAGTTTTATTTTATTACTAATGTTAGTTATATAAGTTATCAATTTATAAGGTAACTTATAAGTGGATTATTTTCCTAATATTTTAGATAAGTTTCCTAAAATGTTTTGATAACTCGAAATGGATAAAAAGTAGTCAACAGACTTCTCAACTCCGGCCAAATTAGGCCAAATATATATATCATTTTTGATAATGCATTTCTAAAACTTCATCACAATTTCTGAGAAAAAGTAAACCTTTTGTGATAATATTATACGGTTCTTGTAATAGGCACGACAGCCGATCGACGTGGCCGCGGCGAGGCCAATGGTAGCCGCTTATAAAAAAGATAATTTGCACCAGTGCTTTAATGAGAATAATAAACTTGTGTTTGGATTATTTTTACGTTTTTTTATATAATTTCTTATAATAGTGAACATAAGCACCACATTAAGTCTATTTATTCATTATTTGTATAGGATTATATTATTTATTTTATATACAGGTTGCCCCGAAGGCTTAAGGGCGGTGTAAGTGATTTAAAAAAATCACCCGTTTTTCAATACGTTATTTTTGTTCGTTTTAACCATGACGTACTTTGATATACTTTCTTAGCAAATATTACTGGAAATCGCAGGACCAATTATTAGCCTATTGCCTATTTGTTTCCTTTAATTTGTAATTAAAATTTACCTTTTGATGTTCAAAATAAATTTTCAATAAAATTATCAACTCTAATCGTTCAGGAATAGTTGTACGAATAAAAAAAATACCACATGCTTTAATATACCTCAGATTTGTTACCAATATTTTTTTAGACCGTGTTACCGTTTTAGTACATGCGAAGTATTAAAAGGTTAAAAGGTAAATTTGATACAGCCTCCTCCACTGTTTCAAAATAATAATTGCTTTCAACAAAGTATCGACGCCATATTGGGATTAAATAATAAATTATGATTGCCAGATCGCTTTGCTTTTAAATCGGATTCGAGTTGATCCCTTGATAATGAACAGATTATAATTTCATTAGTGTTGCCAACACAGCTTCTGAGGTTTCGTTGGAAAATGGATTCCAAATTTGGCCACACAAATAGATTCGTTGAGGGAATATTGCGGATGAAATTGGGAAAACATGCCAATAATGGAGCATTTTGGAAATCAGATCAAAAACATCTGACCAACATCTGCACTCTAGGATACTATGACCCAGATGATAGACACAGCTTATAGCAGATGCAAGTCCTGTTGGCAAGGTTTGGGTGCCGTTTTAATATAGTTTGACTCAAGTGGTCCTAGAATGATAGCATATGGTGCTGACTGCGAAAAGAGGTATTTTCACCCTCAGAAGGAAGCCTTAGCCCTTGGGAAAAGAGAGTTCGAGTTAATTGGGGATCATAAACCACTAGAAGTTATCTTTGGATCAAGCTCAAAACCGTGTGCCAGAATTTATTTATTTATTTATTTATCCATATAACAATACAGTACGAACAAAGTACATAAATAAAGAAAGATAAATTGAAAGATTGAGGTAATTGAAAGATGGGTTCTAAGACTGCAGTCATATAATAACAAAGTGGTATATCGTCCAGGAAAAACTAATTTAAGAGACCCTTTATCAAACCTTTTGAGATCGAGATCTAGATAGGCAAAAAATATTCGAAAGAAGATGAGGATATTACCAAGGTGGAAAAGGGAATATATAAAAACTACTGGTCAGCACAGTCAGCAATTACAAAGCATTTCATGTCGCATTCAAAGTGTCCTTTTGAGAGGCAGTGAAATAGCAATCCCTCTGAAGCCAACGCCAACGTGTTCCAACGAGGGTCATCCGGGTATTGCTGCAATGACATCACGTCTTCGAACTAAAGTATGCTGGCCGAAGATTGACAAAGATGCAGAGAATAGGGTAAAAGCCTGTAAGGGATGTACTCTGGTTTCAGCCCCTAATCGACCAAACCCGATGAAGCGAAGTGAGCTTCCCGTTGAACCTTGGATAGATTTAGGGCCACGGCCAAGTGGAGATTATCTCTTTGTTATCGTCGATTACTGCAGCCGCTATAAAGAATTAATATTACTAAATCTATCACAACAGATGAAACATCTGAAACACTTAAAATTTTGAAAGAAATATTCTCGAGATTAGGTTATCCGTTTACAATGAGGGCTGATAACGGAAGACAGTTTACAAATGAAGAATTTGACATATTGTTTATAAATTAATTTAATTAGTGAACGTTTTGTTGTCAGATGATGAAATATAATACCGAAATATTTATCTAATAATTTACTGCCTATATTGCTTATAGCAAACATTTAATATATAGAAATTATTTGACATATGGTTGGGTTTATAGAAATGATTTGACATATGGACAAATGGTTTGACATTGGCAAATGAAACGAAAATATTATTAAGGCTCTGACTCTGTAAATACCTCTGGGTCATGATAAACTGAAACCACAGGGTCAAATTATGGGAATGCAACCCCCGTGAAAGGCAAAACAATTTATTGTGAATACAATTCCTATTATAAATTCCTCTGTATATTTTAGAAAAATGAAAAGAATTTGAATTTTTTTTTTTACCAACAAATCGTGGACTTTATGGCAGTAAAATTGTGTAATTTAATTGCATCAGTCGCGGCATTTTAACCGTTGTTAAATAGATCAGAGAAATTACATTTAATCATCGTATTAAAGTAACTTTTTTGAGTAAACGAGTTGCCTTTTATTATTAATTCTATGAACATTATCAATGTATATTTTTAAGTTTCATTTCCTAGAAAACAATTTGTTACACTCGCTGCACTCATTATGTCTGAATACTATCTAAAAATCTACTTATTTTTATTTTATATAGAAAACCACGAAAACATTATAAAACAAAAAAGTAAGCGTTAAGATGAATAATTTATGGATAGAAAAGAATAATTATTCGAATTTCAGGTTTCTGAAACATCATGACGAAATTTTTAAATGGTAAGAACAGATATTGTTTAGGAAAAATAAATAAAAAAAAGCACATCCTTAGATAACCAAGCTGTAGTTCAATTTAAATAAGAGAAATACTTTTGCTGCTAGCATTGACAGCATTAGGTGTTTAAAATATTTATCGCCATATTTATCATATATCGGCCAGCCAGATTATGATTATATTTATTTATTCTTTTATAGATATTTTACTTCCTTAATCTAGCAGCACTGAAAACATCTGTCAAAATGACATTTCTAGAGTACTCTTCAGAACACGGCTGTAAACCAAAACAACTGATAAATACTGCACGTGGCTGCATTTATTAAGTAAAATATTACTTTTATTTGTATTAATTTGTGTGTTCAAATGTTAAAATGTAAAAAGACGTTACTATTTGTCAATAATGACGTTTAGGTAGATAGATAACCAATCTGCCAACATACGATCAACCTGCCCAATTATACTTAAACACCAAATATGGAGAGAAACGAAAATAAAACTTCTATTAAAATAGAACAAATTGATGACCATATCAGCAATAAACATGAGGAAGCCATTGATTGCAATTCATTCGACTCTCGTTTTGACGGTAAACAAACGCCATCATGCAAGCATATTCTTGAAACCTCATTAAATCCCACTCGTTTTGGTAAAATATGCGATTGTGTCCAAAAAGAAATGATAAAAACTGAGGATTGTGATTATTTTGAAGAAGAAAATACCAAATTTATTAAATTAGAACCAAATATGTCGAGTTTCCAACATTGTGTTGAAGCAGAATCAAATTTAAAATATAATCGTCCAACACCACAAACCATGAAAATTCCCACTATAATATTGAAGAAAACCGATTTTACTTGTAGCAGTTGCAAGTGTACTATCGACAAACGCTGTTTGGTAAATAAAGGGTTAAATAAACAAAATGAATCATATTTAATATGTTTGGATTGTAAAGAAAAACGAAAAAATCATTTAAAATTGACATCTTATCGTACCAAAGAACGGTTTGAATTAAAATATGATATATGTTCACGAAAATCACGTTTTCACAAAAATATCGCTTCAGTAAATGAAATAATAAAACAATTTAAATGCAGTGAGTGCGAATACACAAGTTCCCTTAAAGGAAATTTAAAGACCCATATCGATGTAGTTCATCGGAAAATTAAGAAATTTAAATGCAATGAGTGCGAATACATGACTGCATATAAGCAACAATTGCAGACCCATATTGACGTAGTTCATCGGAAAATTAGGAAATTTAAATGCAGTGAGTGCAATCACACATTCTCACTGAAAGCAAGTTTACAGAGACATATAGACGTAGTTCATCGGAAAATTAAGAAGTTTAAATGCAGTGAGTGCAAACACACATTCTCACTGAAAGCAAGTTTACAGAGACATATAGACGTAGTTCATCGGAAAATAAGACAATTTAAATGCAGTGAGTGCAATTACTCATGCTCAAGTAAAGCACATTTACAGACCCATATCGACGTAATTCATCGAAAAATTAAGAAGTTTAAATGCAGTGAGTGCAAACACACATTCTCACGTAAAGCAGATTTAAAGAAACATATAGACGTACTTCATCGAAAAATAAGACAATTTAAATGCAGTGAGTGCAATCACTCATGCTCAAGTAAAGCAGATTCAAAGAAACATATAGACGTAGTTCATCGAAACATTAGACAATTTAAATGCAGTGAGTGCAATCACACATTCTCACTGAAAGCAAGGTTACAGAGACATATAGACGTAGTTCATCGGAAAATAAGAAAATTTAAATGCAGTGAGTGCAATCACTCATGCTCAAGTAAAGCACATTTACAGAGACATATAGACGTAATTCATCGGAAAATTAAGAAATTTAAATGCAGTGAGTGTGAATACATAACTGCATATAAGCAACAATTACAGAACCATATCGATATAGTTCATCATAAAATTATAAAATCATTTATATATAAGTGCAGTACAGTGTCACAAGGTCACTGAAGTCAGATTTACAGACCCATATCTATGCAGTTCATCAAAAATTAAGAATATTTTAATTACAGCGAATAAGAAAACACGAATGCATTTATAAACCGAGTTCAGAACTATATCGATATAATTCATGGAAAAAATAGAAAATTTAAATGTAGTGAGTGCGAACCGAATACTTCACCTAAAGTATATTTACAAAACCATATCGTATTTCATAATAAAACATTCAAATGCAATAAGTGCATATAAGCAACTGTTACAGTATAATTATAGATACAGCCATCGTATAGTTAGGTATATATTTTAAATAATGCTAGTGCGATACCAGTCGATACAAAAAGTTAAAGGACCAATGCAATGCTGTTAATTATGAAATATTTCAAAGCATCATGCTATATTTAAAGTTCAGTTAAATCAATGTTTAAATTTTAATTATAATTACTTAGTCCATATATTCTATGTATAAGTTATCTATAAGTATCATTTCAGCTATATCATAAATTAATATTATTTATTATAAGTAATGTTGAATATATTTTTTGCATAAATGTATTATTGATGTTACATTTGGGCTGCGTTTAGCGTAGGGTAGGATAAATAATTGAAGACTTTTTTATCCTATGTTTGATTTCTTTGAGTTAGGTCACCAAAAATTATGTTAGGGTGAGCAATTGACCTTAACTTCTAACATTTATGAAAAATTGAACAGTTAAAACGTATTTCTTTAACCTAAAACAGGCAGAATTTAATGCACAGATCTTTAGTTGTTTTTTTTTTAGTTTTTAGGTTCTAGGCTTAATTTGAAACGGTTCATTTCGTAAAATATATTATGTTTTATTTTATTATTTTTTAAAACATATCTTGTTGTTTAGCATCACGTTAGAGGGCAGTAGTCTATATTTATTATGTATTCACAAAAGCGCTGCGTCTGAACCGCTGTTCACGATCCGTTAACCAAATAGCCCACAATAGTTTACTTTTACTATACGATTCAGAAAGCAGTTTTCCCCGGAATTAGTTTTTTACGTGGGACTTGCCAAGATGCGACGATTTATGTATGAAAAATATTTTTCAAAGTTTTGTTAATAATGATTCAAATATTTTGGTATAGAAAAATCATTACCCTGCAAACATAAATAAATCTCCAGCGCCTTTTATAATAAGAAATAATATTTGCCAATTTTTAACAATAATGTTGTGAATTGGGAAAAACATTTTAGGAAGAAGAATTTTATAATATTTCCTAGATTTTTCGTTCTAATTTTTAAGCTTTTTTTTGTCGTTAGTGGTTTGATTGTAACTTATTTTAGTTTTGAATCTTATTTTATAAATAAATACATAAATTTAATATTTAGTTTTATTTTATTACTAATGTTAGTTATATAAATTATCAACTTAGGGCCGGTTGTGTGATCAATGGTCAAATTCGATTTAACTATAATTACTTTTAACCACTGGTCAGCAAGTTATCAAGGTTAACTCGCGAAAAGGGTTATTTCAAATCAAAAGTTACTAACTAACTATTAACTATTTAACTATAGTTAAATATGTTGCAATTACATAAAACATGACATGAGAATAATGGAGGTTCACGACAGCAATATTTTCAGCCACAGTAGCATCGTACTTAGGTAGATTCATTAGGGGCGAGTTTGGGCAGTGTTGCCTTATATGCCTTGAAACCATTTTTAATGACGCCATTTACCTACCCTACAACACATGATCGTCAACTGAGCTAATTAATACCTAATGAAAGCCAAATTCGCACGAGAAATGTTGTAGAACGTACTTTTGGAGTTTGGAAAAGGCGGTTCCCAGCTATTGCCTCTAAATGGAGAATCAATGTTAACAAAGTTCAAGCAACTATAACTGCAATTTTGCATAATATATGTATTTTAAGAAATGAAAACCAATTTATTTATGAAGATGGCCATTATCCAGAAAAAACAGTCACTGTACGCATTGAACAAGACGATTACAATGGAGAAAATTTGAGAAATGCGCTTGTTAACAACTATTTCTCTCTGTTACATTAATTATTTATTTTGGTTATCATTTTCTAAATAAACAATTTATTTATTTATTTTTATTTAGCTTTATTGGAGAAACCAACAATTTTACACAGTACATATAAAATAAAAAATACATTTGATGGATCGATAAAAAACTATGTAAAACTAAAAATAGGTTTCTACTAATAAAAAGTATTAAAGTTAATAACAAAAATAACAAAACCATTTTATATCAATATATATACATATCTACTACACGAATTTAGAACAGTTAATTTTTTCACAAAAGATCGTTGTTGAACACTTTAAATTGCGATTTATTCAGAGTCAATTTATCATCAAAAAAAAATCATCAAAAATCAGCAAAAGAGATTGAATCATTCTTTAGTTAAAATAAGTTGTGGTCATTTAGGTACTGGCGGCAACCTAGTAGAGCACGAGAGTACACCCAAGTCATATTAAACACCACCACCAGGTATGACAAAAATACGGCGTCAAGTTAATTTTATACCACGAAGAAAGAATTACGAATACTAAAAGTGATAGAAACTCTTCATTCTGCAGGAACTCTTCCACCATGCTGATTATCTGCCTTTGCGACCACATCGTCCACCACCACATCACCAGTTTACTTTAATAACTTTACATTAGTTAAATTTAAATTTAACTTTAAACGTCTAGGTGACGCTAGTAGTTATTTTTAATTTATTTGTAATATGACTTGCATGTATGTTTAATGATTTATATGAGATAATGGAACCATAAATCTTGAAATTAAATAACTTTCAGATTTCTTCTTGTCTTTTGCTTTATATTTCTATGTAGCTATGAATAGTCAAGTTCTTTTGCATGCTAAAATGAAGATTGGTTCAAAAAAAATAAAAACTGAAAGTAGGTAAGATTTCTTAGTAACGTTTTCTTGTAGCTATAAAGGTTTTGGCAGTTCTTCTCACTGCCTTCTCTACACATCCTGTAGGTATGTTTGTTTTTTACTTTTATACTTCTTTGTGGGCATACCTGATGGAATAATAAGCTAACATTTTATATTATTTTAATAACTAGTTATTTTATTTGAAATACTGACAGAATTGAGGTGTTTTGGGGATATTTTGCGTTTTATGTAATTGCACAAATATTTAACTATGTTTAAAAAGTTACTATAATAACATTTGAGTTGAAACAACCCTTTTCGCGAGTTAACCAGTGCTGACCAGTGGTTAAAAGTTACTATAGTTAAATTGAATTTGACCATTGATCACACAACCGGCCCTTAGAAGGTAACTAGTGGATTATTTTCCTAATATTTTAGATAAGTATTCTAAAATGTTTTGATAAACTTGAAATAGATAAGAAATAGTCAACAGACTTCCGAACTCCGGCAACGATTTTTGTCGAAGCATTTTCTGAGAATTGTTTTAAAATCGCCAGAAACGTACTTTTTGATGAAGTCTTTTGCCGAAAATACTCTTTTCAGTCTTCTGTGTGGTTATAAACCATTCCGTCTCATTTAAAAACATGCAAAAAAAAACACTCATCGCCTACATTGGTTATAAATGAAAAACAGAAATAATATCTTTTTAAAATATTCTGTTGAACGTGTGTTTTATTTTAATTTAGTTTAATATTTATTTCAATTTTTATGTTCAGTCAATAAGATATTGATTACTAAAATGTTGATAAAATGTATAGAAGAATACAGACTTTTCGAGGCTAATAACTTTTATGCAAAGTAGAAAT
This sequence comes from Neomicropteryx cornuta, assembly GCA_020383195.1. Classification (NCBI taxonomy): domain Eukaryota; kingdom Metazoa; phylum Arthropoda; class Insecta; order Lepidoptera; family Micropterigidae; genus Neomicropteryx; species Neomicropteryx cornuta. The sequence goes on from JAHKQU010000020.1 coordinate 8,334,842, forward strand.
TTAACCTTTCAATTCTTTACAAGCCTTATATAGTAATTATTATGAGATAAAACATATTCAGTATAATAGTTAGAGTCCCAAATATATATATATGTGAAGTGAATCCATTTTGGCGCCGACTGGTGCCTGCGGGATTAGTATGCAAGCCTCCGTTACGTTGACGTTGCGAGTCACGTTGACGCAGAGTCGGCCTTTCCATGCAGCTGTCAATGTTCGTTTTCGAATAATTAGTACTATTTTTAGAGTTTGTTCGCGACGGTTGTGATGCCTCACGATTTTCCAACCGAAACATTTTTCCGGTTTAAAATAATCGTGATTTCTTTTGTTTCCAAAACTTTTTCAAAAAAACTAGTATTCAAAAAAGGCGCACTTTCGCGTATTTTTTTTTTATTAATTTGACTATTATTAAGGCTCTGACTCTGTTAATACCTCTGGGTCCTAATAAACTGAAACCACAAAGTCAAATTATGAGAATGCAACCCCTGTGAAACCCAAAACAATTTATTGTGAATACAATTCCTATTATAAATTCCTCTGTATATTTTAGAAAAATGAAACGAATGTGAATGTTTTATTTTTTTTATGAACAAATCATGGACTTTAAGGCAAAACAGCTGTGTAATTTCAATGCATCAGTTGCGGCATTTTAACAATTATTAAATACTTATAAGAGATCAAAGAAATTAAATTTAACCGTCAATATTTGCCTTAAAGTAATTTTTTTGAGTAAACGAGTTGTTGTACTCGCTGCACTCATTATGTCTAAATAATATCTAAAAATCCACTTATTTTTATTTTATATAAAAAACCACGAAAACATTTTAAAACAAAAATGTCCGTGACAGACGTTATTTCGATGCAGCATTAAGATGAATAATTTTTGGATAGAAAAGAATAAGTATTCGAATTTAGGGTTCTGTAACATCATGACGAAATTTTTAAATGGTAAGAACAGATATTGTTTAGGAAAAATAAATAAAAAAAAGCACATCCTTAGATAACCAAGCTGTAGTTCAATTTAAATAAGAGAAATACTTTTGCTGCTAGCATTGACAGCATTAGATGTTTAAAATATTTATCGCCATATTTATCATATATCGGCCAGCCAGATTATGATTATATTCATTTATTCTTTTAAAGACATTTTACTTCCTTAATCTAGCAGCACTGAAAACATCTGTCAAAATGACATTTCTAGAGTACTCTTCTGAACACGGCTGTAAACCAAAAGAACTGATAAATACTGCATGTGGCCGCATTTATTAAGTAAAATATTACTTTTATTTGTATTAATTTGTGTGTTCAAATGTTAAAATGTAAAAAAGACGTTACTATTTGTCAATAATGACGTTTAGGTAGATAAATAGACCAATCTGCCAACATACGATCAACCTGCCCAATTATACTTAAACACCAAATATGGAGAGAAACGAAAATGGAACTTCTATTAAAATAGAACAAATCGATGACCATATCAGCAATAAACACGAGGAAGCCATTGATTGCAATTCATTCGACTCTCGTTTTGACGGTAAACAAACGCCATCATGCAAGCATATTCTTGAAACCTCATTAAATCCCACTCGTTTTGGTAAAAGATGCGATTGTGTCCAAAAAGAAATGATAAAAACTGAGGATTGTGATTATTTTGAAGAAGAAAATACTAAATTTATTAAATCAGAAACAAATATGTCGAGTTTCCAACATTGTGTTAAAGAAGAATCAAATTTAAAATGTTATCGTCCAACACCACAAACCATGAAAATTCCCACTATAATATTGGAGAAAATCAATTTTACTTGTAGCAGTTGCAAGTGTACTATCGACAAACGCTGTTTGGTAAATATAGGGTTAAATAAACAAAATGAATCATATTTAATATGTTTGGATTGTAAAGAAAAACGAAAACATCGTTCAAAATTAAGTTATTGTTGTACCAAAGAACGGTGTAAATTAAAATATGTACAACAAAAAATAAGAAAATTTAAATGCAGTGATTGCCATCATACATTCTCACTTAAAGGAAATTTACAGTCACATATCAACGCAGTTCATCGGAAAATTAAACAATTTAAATGCAGTGAGTGCGAATACACGACTGCATATAAACAACATTTACAGACCCATGTCGACGCAGTTCATCGGAAAATTAAACAATTTAAATGCAGTGAGTGCGAATACACGACTGCATATAAACAACCATTACAGACCCATGTCGACGTAGTTCATCGAAATATTAAACAATTTAAATGCAGTAAGTGCGAATACACGACTGCATATAAACAACATTTACAGACCCATGTCGACGTAGTTCATCGAAATATTAAACAATTTAAATGCAGTGAGTGCGAATACACGACTGGATATAAACATCAATTACAGACCCATATCGACGTTGTTCATCGAAAAATTAAACAATTTAAATGCAGTGAGTGCGAATACACGACTGCATATAAACAACCATTACAGACCCATGTCGACGTAGTTCATCGAAATATTAAACAATTTAAATGCAGTGAGTGCGAATACACGACTGCATACAAGGAACAATTACAGACCCATATCGACGTAGTTCATCGAAATATTAAACAATTTAAATGCAGTGAGTGCGAATACACGACTGCATATAAGCAACAATTACAGACCCATATCGACGTTGTTCATCGAAAAATTAAGAAATTTAAATGCAGTGAGTGCGAACACACGAATGCTTATAAACATCAATTAAAGAATCATATCGATATAGTTCATCGGAAAATAAGACTATTTAAATGCAGTGAGTGCGAATACACGACTGCATATAAGCAACAATTACAGACCCATATCGACGTAGTTCATCGGAAAATTAAGAAATTTAAATGCAATGAGTGCGAATACACATTCTCACTTAAAGGAAATTTACAGACCCATATCGACGTAGTTCATCGGAAAATAAGACAATTTAAATGCAGTGAGTGCAATCACTTGTGTTCAAGTAAAGCACATTTACAGACCCATATCGACGTAGTTCATCGAAAAATTAAGAAATTTAAATGCAGTGAGTGCAAACACACATTCTCACGCAAAGCAGATTATAAGAAACATATCGACGTAGTTCATCGGAAAATTAAAAAATTTAAATGCGGTGAGTGCAATCACACATTCTCAAGTAAAGCATATTTACAGACCCATATCGACATAGTTCATCAAAACATTAAACAATTTAAATGCAGTGAGTGCGACTACATGACTGCATATAAGCAACAATTACCGAACCATATCGATATAGTTCATCATAAAATTATAAAATAATTAATATAAAGTGCACTAATATTAATATAAGTGCAGTGCAGTGTCACAAGTTCACTGAAGTCAGATTTACAGACCCATATTCACTTCATAAAAAAAAATTCATATCATAAGAAATTTATCATAAGAAAATTTTAAATACAGCGATTAAGAAAACACGAATGCATTTATAAACCGAGTTCAGAACCATATCGATATAATTCATGGAAAAAATAGAAAATTTAAATGTAGTGAGTGCGAACCGAATTCTTCACATAAAGTATATTTACAAAACCATATCGTATTTCATAATAAAACATTCAAATGCAATAAGTGCATATAAGCAACTGTTACAGTATCATTATAGATACAGCCATCGTACAGTTAGGTATATATTTTAAATAATGCTAGTGCGATACCAGTCGATACAAAAAAGTAAAGGACCAGTGCAATAGTTAAAGTTCAGTTAAATCAATGTCAAAAAGTTAATAATAATTACTTTTGTCTATATTTTCTATGCATAAATTATCTATAAGTATCATTTCAGCTATTTCATAAATGATTTTTATTATAAGTAATATTGAATATATTTTTTGCATAAATGTATTTATTATTGATGTTACATTTGGGCTGCGTCTTGCGTAGGGTAGGATAAATAATTGAAGACTTGGTTATCCTATGTTTGATTTCTTTGAGTTAGGTCACCAAAAATTATGTTAGGGTGAATAGTTGACCTTAACTTCTAACATTTATGAAAAATTGAACACTTAAAACGTATTTCTTTAACCTTAAACAGGCAGAATTTAATGCACAGAACTTTAGTTGTTTTTTTTAGTTTTTAGGTTGTAGGCTTAATTTGAAACGGTTCTGTTTTGTAAAATTTATTTTATTTTATTATTTTTGTAAACATATCTTACTATTTAGGGTCACGTTAGAGGGCAGTAGTCTACATTTATTATGTATTCACAAAAGCGCTGCGTCTGAACTGCTGTTCACGATCCGTTAACCGAATAGGCCACAATAGTTTACTTTTACTATACGATTCAGAAAGCAGTTTTCCCCGGAATTAGTTTTTCACGTGGGATTTGCCAAGATACGACGATTTATATATGAAAAATATCTTTTCAAACTTTTGTTAATAATGATTCAAATATTTTGGTATAGAAAAATCAATTACCCGCAAACATAAATAAATCTCCTTTTATAATAAGAAATAATATTTGCCAATTTTTAACAATAATGTTGTGAATTGGGAAAAGCATTTTTATGAAGAAGAATTTTGTAATATTTCCTAGATTTTTCGTTCTAATTTTTCGTTAGTGGTTCGAATGTAACTTATTTTAGTTTGAAACTTATTTTATAAATAAATACTTAAATTCAATATTTAGTTTTATTTTATTACTAATGTTAGTTATCAACTTATAAGTTAACTAGTGGATTATTTTCCTAATAATTTAGATAAGACTTCCCAATTCCGACCACGTTTTTGTCGAAAAATGTTTTTTTAAAGGGACCAAATTAGGCTAAAAATATATTTCATTTTTGATGATGCATTTCTAAAACTTCTCACAATTTCTGAGAAAAAGTAAACCTTTTGTGATAATATTATACGGTTCTTGTAATAAGCACGACAGCCGATCGACGTGGCCGCGGCGAGGCCAATGGCCGCGCGTTGCGGACACGTTATAGTTGCCGCTTATAATTATAAAAAAGGTAATTTGCACCAGTGCTTTAATGAAAATAATAAACTTTTTTTGATAATTTTACGTTTTTTTTTCATGGTCTTAACCATGACGTATTTTGATATACTTTCTTAGCAAATTTTACTGGAAATCGCAGGACCAATTATTACCCTATTGCCTATTTGTTTCCTATAATTTGTAATTTCATTTTACCTTTTTATGTTCAAATTAAATTTTCAATAAAATGATCAACTCTAATCGTTCAGGAATACCTCTATATAGTTGTACGAATAAAAAAAATACCACATGCTTTAATATACATCAGATTTGTTACCAATATTTTTTTAGACCGTGTCACCGTTTTAGCACATGCGAAGTATTAAAAGGTTAAAAGGTAAATTTGATACAGCCTCCTCCACTGTTTCAAAATAATAATTGCTTTCAACCAAGTATCGACGCCATATTGGGATTAAATAACAAATTGTGTCACAAATCACGTAATTGCCTGTAATGGTCGCTTTGCTTACAAATCGAATTGGACAAAAGAAACCTTTTTTCATTAGAATACTTTGCCTGGACTGACGCTGACCAAAATGGTGAGTATTTTAGCAGTTTATATGTTTTTCCTTGGCAACTGACAACATTTCAACAAAGAACAGAGTTCTCAGCTAAAATAAGGCTGCCATTACAAAAGCGACAGACGCACCTAAGAACTGTTTCCGTGTAATGGCACCCTAAGTAATAGACCAGTCAAAATAGGGTTAATATGCTTTCCTTCAGACTATCGTTTTTTTTTTATTTTATCGAAAGTTTGCCTGATTACAAAACTAACGGAATGTTTTAATAAAACACATTTTGTAAATGGATATCTTCATATAATTTCATATAAATATAGTTTCAGTTTTTTTGTATAAAATATTAATAGCCGCATTCTTTAGCCAGTAAAAGAAAATCTACTAGCTGGATAAACAGTGTGAAGCATTAGTGCGGCCTTTAATGTTTTAAATGTGAAAAAAATAAATGTTATAAATAATAAACATTTCATTTTAGTTGGTTAGATTTACATTCCGTGAATATCTATATATTTTAATACGGGAAGGGAAAACTTCGGATTTCATTTTAAGCACATTACATGCACGGAGAAGTGTGAGGTTTGGCACATTTAAAGTTTATATGTAGAAATCTAAAATTATGTATAAATTGTGTAATAAATACAATAAATTTTATAAATAAAACGTTCATACAACTGACAGCTCATTTACAGAATGAGTTTCGAACTATGAAATGTTCCTTTCCAATAGTCGTCCATGTCAATTTATTGACATACAAAAATAATTATTAATACGGTCTTATATTTTTATGAATGTCTCATTTTTACATGAAAAAATGAAAACTGTCAATGAATTGTATCAAAAATGAATTACAAATACAAGTATAAATGTTACTTGCATTAAATTTTAAATGACAGTAATTATTGCAGTGAGTTTTTGTTTTGTAAAAAAACAAAAAAAATATGCAATGATTGTAGTGGTAAACTCATCGTATTATAGAGGTATAAGAACCTCAATAATGCTAAAACTTAAACGTTTAATGAGGTAGGTCGAATTTCGACCACTGGACTACCTCTAGTATTAATAATTAACAGGCATCAGAAAACTATAAACGCTCCTTTATTAAATTACATTTCCTAGCCTGATAGGCGATATTGGTTGATCGGGTGTGTTTCAAATCTATGAGATATTTATGATATTTTTACTACGCTGTGTCTATGGAAATAAAATAAATTGTTTTCAGAGACAAATAATTTTACAAATACATACTCTAATAAAATCGCCATATCCGTAATTCTAACTTTGATAAAGATGTTATGTAAAAAATATAAATAAACTAAATATCTAGATAATTTTGATAAATATTTTAATATTTTCTCAAGTTCTTTTAACCTGTTACCATAAATTAAACTTAATCGCAAAAGAATATTTTGTACAAATGATGCAATTCTGTATGAAGGGGAAAATATTCTGTTATCAATTAAATTAATTTGAAAAGTGAATATATTTTTTTTTTAGATAAAAAGGTGTTTTCCCGCTAAAAAGCGGTCTTCGACGCGGTTACATAGACAATGCAACTCCTATGACAACGCGAGAAGAATTTGGAGGCGAATTGTCTATGATCAAATGGAGCAATTGAGGGATTCCCCTATCCACGGCGTCAGACAAATCGTCGCGCCAAATAGACATATTTTGGAGAGGTAAGTTCGTTGTCTGTGGAATTTCCTCTGGATTCGTTACTTTTATTACCAGGTTAGTATCTTTTCCGAATTTTAACATGTTGAAATCGCTAAAATCTATTTATTATTATTTGCATCAAATGTTTAAGAGGACTCAACTACTTACTAGGTATTGCTTTAACTTTTGCACATTACTTAACTATTTCTACGACTGTGTCAGAGAAAATAAAAACAGGGTAGACTGAACCGGGGTGTTCATACTGGCGATGTAATTAAAAGGGCAAGTCCGATTTGTAATGCGAACCACAAATTGTTAGTCAGACCAACCCTAGAACATTAAGTATCAGCGCGGGATCCATTTAGGCAACGTCTCAAGACCGATTTGGAGGCATTCCAAAGAATCGATTAATCGATTAATTAGTGCCGTAACATGGCGGATCGAATTCGAGTCAGTTAGTGTAAGACATGCTTTTTCAATGTCGCATACATATATTTATTTCAACAAAACAATACCTAACTAATATAACAATACAAAAACTACTTAAGATGTAGTCAATTGACTAAAACAAGGATATAAAATGGAGATACGTGTGGATAGTATGTTCGCGTTTGTTTAATACCATGTATCGCTAATGTTTCAACGTTGATAACTTCACACATTTTGATAAAGCTGCCTAGTCTCAAATTAGCTCCCAACTTAATCAATTAGTTATTAAAACACAATATTAAGACTTTCAAAACATTCTTTGTTGATTGTTTATTTTATATTTTACGACTAACCTAACTTTTCTATTACTATTTTAGAAAAAACATTATTGTTGACATTTACACTTATATATACAACTAGCTGACCCGGCCACGCGTTGCTGTGGCTAAAGTTTTTGTTATATTACATTATAGTAAACAATCTAAGAGGAACAATAAAAGAACATCAGTCACGGAGTCCACTATGCTTTTTCACACAGATGGTATTTGTAAAAAAATATGGTGATCTCCTTATTTGACTTTCTACTACTATAACCCTTTAGTACAATGAAATTATTTACGAACAAAGACGAAAATGTTGATGTTGGTATACAAATTCACTGGATTGAGATTTGAAGGGGAAGTACGTTGAACACAATTAATTAAAATGTTCTTACACTTGATACTAAGCAGAAATCAATAGGTAAAAAATAAAAATGCCTGTAATGGAAGGATGTGGTTTTCCTTGTTTCCGTGGCTCCCATTTTTTACTGGATTTGTTCCATGTGAAATAACGTGGAACATCACCATACACCAATGTCTTCGCGAATTGGCCAAAAACATCATGTTTTTGACACAATGTAAAAAATTCAGTTAGAGTCGTTTTCGGAGCTTCGAACGCTCTTTGGAGAACATTTTCTTCAGTGAAGTATACACGTTGACCGTTTTCAAGATGTATTGCCAGATGTTGGACAGCAGGATCTCTTTCGTGGATGGGAAAGCTGAGAATATGCCAAATAGCTTCATTGCTGCTAATGTATCTGCCCATTTGGTATCGTGCTATTTCGTCATTTTTATTTATGTTTTTTACTTCAAATATGGCCAAATCACTGCCTTTGTTTACATATTTACAAATATACTTAATTGATTTAACAGAACTGCAAAGCTCAACATTGATATGAGCTTTGTAAGTTTTTGAAAGTAGTGGTGAGTATGGTACCACCCACTGATTATCAAACTCACTTGATTTGGAAAGTTCGGCAGTCGCATTGTAAATGTGTGGCCACCATTCTCAGTACTTCTGCGGCGATACATTGGATAACCATCAATATCCGTGATCGTGTCATTCGTATGCGGCTTTGGGAAGTTTTTTTTACATTTTCCATTTTCCATGCACGGTGACGTCATGTTGAAAACACCGCATGGCCCATGGATCATGTGTTTGGTGACAATATCAAATAATTCTTGATCAATTAATGGGTCTGGAATTTCGGCTGAAATTATTTGATCGATTTCTTCAGGACGGATTCTATCTTTAAGCCAAACCAAAATGTGGGCATGAGGCAAACCTCGCTTTTGCCACTCTATCGTATACAGCCAACAACGTGTGATACCAAAAATTGTATATTTAACAATAAAATCAATTAAGGATTTCAATTTTTGTTTAAACACACGTGCAGTTAAATCATGACGATGAATGGCTTGTTGTCCTGGCAATAGTAAAGTTTGTATCTCTTCCCAATTCGGATTACATGTGAATGTAATAAATAAATCCGGTCGGCCGTAATGACGTACGTAAGTCATCGCATCTTGTATGTATTCCTGCATGTTCCGTGGACTGCCGATGTAGCTTGAAGGTAAAATGAAAGCATTACCGATGTCATTGGGATTTAAATTTCCATCGATGTTTCCAGCAACAGCATCTCGTAAGTGAATATATTCTTCCGATCGTAGTTTTGACGTTTGCGTTTTGACGTTTGCCGCTCGCGTTGTTGAGGTTAGATTTTTTCGGTGGCATTTGACTGAAAATAATAATTTTCTTGTTCTTATGATATTCTCTTGAAGACGTTCGTTACACTGTTCTTGAGATTCTTGTGCATGACCTGCTGTCCTGATTCTTTGAGCTGGATTTCTTGATTCAATTTGTTCTGCCAACTGATGGGCTCTTCTAATACGTTTGCGTCGAATTGTGACTGTCAAATAATAACAGACATTAGCGCCATCTTTTGCTCACTCAACCCAGTCGAAAGGTATCGACATCTGTCAGTTTTATGACTGCCAAATAATAACGGACAAAAAATTAGCGATAAATTAAAATTGCGACTATAATTTGAGATTTAAACTATCCTATCTCTCAAGTGCACATCGAACTGCACATGGTGTTCAAATTTTATTATAATCGGTTAAGTGGTTTAGGAGTCCATTGAGGACAAACATTGTGACACGAGATTTATATATATTAAGATTATAAAGTTAGGTTTACATTATTAAGGTCGGAATGATAATTCTGCTGAGATAAATCAAATATTTTGGAATAGAATTTAACACTCTATCGGAATGTAGATCTTTCATTAACGTGTGGTAAGGATAGAGGTAGAGTCACCAAGTAGTATGTCAGAGGAAGGAGTCTAGCCTGAAGATTAAAAAGTACTGTCTTCGATTAGGAAAACTAAATCGTGAGAAAGGAATTTGTAACAAAGCAACTTTCAACTAGGAATTTGCAAACTAATTAAGTCTAGTTGCCTTTGCCGTCAATAGAAAACTTCCAGTTAAAGGTATATCTGGCAACTTCGCAGATGTGCGAGGTGATGACGTTGCCAATAGACGCCGAAGACTTCTTACAGGGTTCTCTGGCTACTCCTGGTGACGCTGGCCATGTACGCCACCTTCTACACCAGCCTGATCCAGTACCGTCGCTTCGTGGCCCAGCCGACGGTCGTGTCCATGAAGAGGGACTTCCGCAACTGGACCACCAACTACCCGGCCATCACGGCTTGCTTCGTCGCCAAGACGGACGACGCGAAGGTCGACGCTTACATACAAAGGTCATCCAAAGGACAAACATTCATCTTCACTCATTTAGACCTTTTTTTTATATGGTTGGCATTTGGTAACCATTTGATATTAAATAATAAAAAAAATATGTTTAGATACCTTCATCTTATACCTTCAACATAGTAAAAGCACATTTTAATAATTCAATTCTATTTCTGAGAAATTTAATAAATGATACACTTCTAATAGTTCTTTTTTAGTTGAATTGCTTTCTTATAAAATACATTAGGGCCGTAGCAAAAATAGTAATTGAAAGGAAAATGAAGGTTTTAATACATAGTAAAGTTAGTTTTTTTAATTTCTATATAATGAAACTGTAATTAAATAAAAACCTTACGCTTACGCTTTTGCTCAGAGAGTAAAACCTGACGCCCTATAAAAATAAAGCTTTGCATTTCGAGCTTCGCCTTAAATCTTAGTGGCCGAATATTATTCGATCGAAACATCGTAACGCACTGTTTTCGATCATGCTAATGTCAACTTTAAATCCTTAGGCGCCAACAGTCCCTAAAACGTATTTTGGTGCATTTTGTTGAAGTTATTCCCAACAAATGGCTAAAACTAAAAATACCCAAATATTCTACATATACTAGGTCGCCGCAGTCGCTCGCATTTTGCTTCGCTGCAGCACATATTAGAGCGAAGCGATTTACTTTAGCGAAAGTTACTTTAACAGAACGTGAAGTGTCGTTAAAATCTGTTTTCCCATCAGGAAAAAGATTGACAATGTAACCAGCATATCTGAACTCATTTACAGCTTCTTGGTCAGCAACTGGCCATGTTAGAGCAGTTGTTATTAAATCTCTTTGATTACGAATAGGGTTCATAACAGGAACACAATTTTCATTCAATGAATCTTGTTCAAGTTCATCAGTCATTATTTCTCCTTTACTGACATATCGTAATTGTTCAGCAATATTTCCGTCGCTTGGCAATGAATTTAATACATCCTGGTTGATTGTAACATCTGCATAATAAGGATTATTGCGAATGAGCCATCTTAAAGCTGTGAGTACTTTTTCTCTACGAACTCTGAAATCGGAATGTCCATTCATGTCGATTCGTCTTACTAAAATTACTTGAAGTTCTTCTGGTATAAGAGGTAATGTATTTGCGATGGGCTGAATATCTTGTTGGATGTTGAGAACATTACCAGTATATCTATACTGTCCTGCACCTCCACAAGCTTTTACCTGATAGACTCTGAGTACTGGCTGGACTCGACTGATAAGCATTTGTTCGATTTGAGTTAGATGTTTGAGCTCAATTGGTTGAGTAGCAACTTCCATGTTATTAGAGCTTGAGTATTTTAAAGGCTTCTTCCGACAGGAAGAACACTCAATGGTATCAGTCTCTTCCAATAGTAACATTGATTTGCATTTTGAACATTGAATATAACCAATAGATTGAATCTTAGCATAAAATTCATTGATCAAAAGCATTTCTGAATGCATTATATTTCCTGCTTGTGAATCCTCCTGTTGTCTAGCCCTTGATAACTGCTGCCGTAAAGCAAAGCGTCATTTGTCCTGCGACCGAATTGTCGCCTTCTTATGGGAGGCATTGCTCTTATTCTAGATGTTAAAAAAACATAAGCAGATTAAGCCATAGTAAAAGACATGTTCGCTCATCACAAGTTAACTACTTTATAATTTGGATGAATGCTATTTTCTCTTTATAACTACGACCATAGAGATGGTTTTTAAAAATAAAAATCTTGATAAATTATTCAAAATTAATGCTTAATTTAGAAAATTAAATCGAAATTAGAATAAATCGCTAAGAAAAAAAGTGACGTGACCTTCGAGCGAATTTTGTTTTTTTTTACTATTTTTATGCGTGAAACTTACCTAATTATTTTTTGTATTTTTATTTATTGTTAAAAACGATTTATTATTGTTAAATTGTATTAAATTAATATCAAATTAAATAATTTAAAATAAAATTCGATTAATTATTTTCGAATAAAAAATTTTCAAAAAAGCGCGTGACTTTTTTATAATGGATATTCCCATAGACAATTTTCTTTTGACCCCAAAAATTTTATTTTTGACAATATTTAAAATCAAGCTCCGTCACGACCTTCACTTTTTCATGTAGATTCTCTCAAAATCAAAAATTTTTCAAATCGGTCAAGGAATGACCAAGTTAGCCCGTGACAAAGTTCTAATTGGAGTCTCCTTATGAGAGCTTCGCTCGCTACGCTCGCTTCGCTCTAATTAATTTAGTACTTTCCTTAAAAAAAAACGAAATACACCTTATTATAGTAATGAAAATAAATAAATAAGAAAGTGTTGTTTTTTTCTTGCAACGATTTTCTTTTAAGTTGTGTAAGTGACGCGAACCTAATTTTTCTTTCTAAAGATAGACAATATAATAATCTAGGACATTACTTAAAAAAAAACATTTTTTTCTAATGATAATAATTATTTAAATACAAAAAACATGTTTCATCGATTCCAAATGTAACGAATTCGCGGTCGGCGAGTATATCCGTCTCTTTTCTACACTAAAGCCTACTCTTTCAAATCTCAAGGCAAAAGCTTTGATCGATAGTTGCCGCGGCGGGCGTGCGACTGATGACTTAAGGCCGTGAAATGTTTGTGACGTCAGATCTCATTGATTTCACCGCCGATTTTAGAATTTTAAAGTTTTAGTCGAATCTACATGAAAAATAGTAGATCTTGACGGAACCGGAATTTTAAAATGTGAAAAAATAAAAAAGTTATCTTAAAAAATCTATGGAAATCCCATGTTTAATTTTTTGCTCGCTTTTCGTTCGAATTTTAGGAAAAGCTTTATTCATCTGAAGTTTGTATTTCTCAGTTATAATGTTCACCTTTGCGACTGCGGCTACTAATTGCCTAGTAGTTCATCCAAAAAGAGCGGTCTAATTACAATTCATCTTACTACAATTTGTTTTTTCCGAGAGAGTTCTAGACGAGTTGATTTTTAAATGATTGTATTAAAGAAATGTTAATAAGACGAATTTTATTGTAAAAAGACGAATTTGCCGCGAATCGAACATGGGCATTTTACCCCCCAAGTTATTTCCAGATCCGCCCCTGCTTTCCTGACAAAAAGACGGTAGTATTCCTGTTACCTGTGACCTAACCCTAGCTTTAGAAGCGCGAGGGTGAACTGTTTTACCAAAAGATTTGAAGAGATTTTCCTAAAATCCCTAAAAGTGACCGCTGTCAACGATACTCCACATGATTACTTGTTTTTTTGTCGTAGGATTTGGAACGTATCGCTGCAGTCGGACGTCGAGAAGTACCGCTACTACGAGCGCTTCGTGAAGCTGGTGGCCGAGATCTCGCTGCGCAGAAACATCCGCATTTTCTGGGACTACAAGGATGACGACAGCCTGAAGGGGGTGAATCTACTTGAAATGGCTATAGAAGTATGTCTCGTCTCGATTATACTGTAACATGATTCCACTATCTGAAGTCTTCGTGAAATTACTTACTGTAATATCCTGGAGGTTCCTAAGATACCTCTATCTCCAGGAGGTATGGATATTATCCCGAAATGTTTCCCAACACGTTTCTATCGGCATTTGTATTAGGGATCGAACTTTAATACATCGAGAAACCCGTAATACTCAATGATATTGCTTTCTTTGTTCCAGACCGTTTTACTAGAGCGCGGAAGCACGCGTTATTTAGGCGGTTAGCGTGTCGTACCGACGTATGCAAGTATAGTCCAATTGGGAGAGCAGTCGAATTATTAAATTCCATTTCCGTAGAGTTTGATATATTCGTCTGTTTGCCCAACAGGATTAAAAATCTTTGTTATTTATTTGTTTTTATTCGCCTGGAAGCGTGATTTTTAACTATAGCTAGTTACTTTGTATCTGTTCTAGTTTTTTTTAGGTTTTGTTTTTTTTTTAATTATAATTTTTTGCTTGTATTGCTAAGTACAATAATTGCAATATTTGTGTCATCGTGACGTCACGGAAATTCACGCCAATGACGGAGCTCCGCAGAGACTTCTAGAACGTTACCAGCCCCGAGCTGGCCACTACTACCCAACGATACCACCTGGATGAATCCGAAGGGAATGCAGGGTTGTGGTGCAGGAATTGTCTGGAATAAATCCGTCTCAACCACCTTGCGTTATCTTATTAACCAACGGGCCTTATGCAGCACCGAGCACAGAAGTACCTAGAGAAGCCTCTATCCCCCTTCTCCATACATTATGTTTGAAACGACCCTAAGACGTAAGGGTAATGAATCGCTCCCTCTACTGCACGCATACTCGAGAGCATACACCGGGCTGTTTGCATGTGTGTGTAAACACCTCAGGCAGGGCCGAATCGGTTGGGCGCAAATATTTTGTAAAAATGTATACAGGGTGGCCCGAGGTCAATCCCACAAACTTTAGGGGGTGTTTAAGTTCCCTATTAAGAATAAGAAATTATGTAACAAAATGCGAAAAATTTTCATCACCAAATTTATTATTTTTGTAATAAAATTGGCGTAAAACGATCTTATGAATCGATAAATCAATATTATCTGTCGACCAATAGCATCCCTCTTACAACCCCAAAAAAAGGGGAAAGGAGTTACCCCTTCTTCATAGACCGCCCTCTGCTCGACCAGTGGCATCTGACAGCAATCATTTAGCTCCGCCCTAATAGGGCGTTTCGAACAACGCGGCAGGGCATTAACCTCGTCTCGAACGACCGCGGCCTACTGACCCAGTGACGTACTTATTAGAGGGCGGAGCCATTGAAAGATATCTGTTTTACAAGAATTACAATAGAAACTTTAACATTTTTTTTCTCGAATACCATAATGAATTTTGATATAGTTTCTTAACAAATAATACTAGAAATCGTAAGACCTATTAGCTGTTTTTTTATGTTTAGAAGCTTGGTACATCCTGTATAAATAATATGGTATTTCGTGGTCCTTCTTTGTGTAACGTAGGTTAACACGGAATCAGTCCCTGAGTGCCCTCTCCATCTACTTCCCTGCTCTGTGTTTTTTTTTGCTATATCTTCTTTACGAAGCTATACGTCAAATCAATATTTGACTCCCTTAATTCCTTTAAGTGACCTTTAGTTTATTTATTTTTAATTTGGCCAACAGACGACGTGGCAATGAAAAACCCACGCGCTTAACACAACTGGGTTCGGCGATGATTTGTAATTGTAAGTAAACTAGACGAAAACGTGTCAACTACTGAGCTATAATCAAGTTTTAATTATATAACGCTCATAACAAAGAAATGAAATATTATCATAAAGATGAAATATTAATTAAATTCCAATCATTTTATAGTAGTGTAACGGCCATAATGATACAATGAGATGAAGTTAATTAGTTTATTATGATTTGACCATTACAATATAACTTCGTTACTTAATTTAATATCTGACTCCATGCTACGCGCGCACGGCGCGCTTGACGACCATCCGGCGAGCAGGTGTGTACGGCGTGAGACTCGGATGGAATAGGCATCGTGGTTGCGTCGACCTCCGTTCTTATAACCTACACCGGAGGGGAGACCCTCTATCTCAGCTGTGACGCATTAGGTGCGGCCGGCTGACGTCATACTCGATCTGCTGACCGGGGACGCCTCGCGTGGCGCGATGTGGCGTGACCTCGCGCGCTGCTGATGTCAGACTGGGTGTGGACGACATGCGACCTTGTGACCCCCACAGGAGTAAGGGTACTATAGCTGGGTCAAAAACCGGTTGCAAGTGTGACTAAAAGAATGTGTATGGTTTTAGTATCGAAACCCTACCCGGAAGCCTTATCCAAGCCTTTTCAAATCCGTGGACAGATCTGTTGTATTGATCCAGGTTTTTGTTTCATATGCGAAAAGGTGTATCCGGAGTATTATATCGAGACCAGTGGCTACAGCAAGGGCCTGTCTACGGACAAGAGCTGGACGATGGTCATAACGGAGATGGGAATCTGCAGTACGTTCAACTCAGCCTACTCCAAGTACCAGCGCCTGGTTAGCTGGTTTGTATTGTTAAAGGATGATCAAACTATAGGATGTTTTTTTTAGTGGCGTGGTTTTCAATCTGGCACTACTTTTTTCGTAGTTGGTGTTTTTGACAGCTGTCACTTGATTTATGCTCAGTTTGGTTTGCCATTTCATAATGAATGGACTTACTCCTGAACAACGTGGCGTGGCCTCCAAGATCGTGCGATTTAACACCGCTGGACTATTTTTTGTGGGGTTATGTGAAGTCGCTTGTCTACGCAGATAAGCCGGACACGATTAACGCCTTGGAAGAGAATATTCGGCGCGTTATTGCTGACATACGGCCCAACTTGCTGCAAAAAGTGGTTGAAAATTGGGCCTCTCGGCTGGAATTTGTTCGAGTCAGCCGCGGCGGCCACTTACCCGAAATCATTTTTAAAACATAATGGCAAACCTTTATCTTTATAATAAAACTAAATTCTTAGCCATAACAACAAATTATATGCGTTTTATCTCTTCTTGAAAACCACGCCTCTAAAATCATCACCCCATATTAGTGTTTACAAACCTCGTAATTCTTGTGTGCTTGCGTCCGTGGTTTTATAGACCTAAAAGGTAGTGACTTCTTACCTGCGTCACGTGTAAAGGTGATGGTTTGAAACAACAACTCCTTTTAAAGTCTCGTTTCTTCTATAAATTAGACTGTCGTACATTTGTGTTTTAAATTAACGCGTTACTATGCCGTTGCTATAATAACATGTTAAACGATCCACGCACTACCTTAAAGCTGATCCTCGATCATTCGTCGTCTTTCCTGTGTAAACGTGGCGTTAGATTACCAGTATGGCGCCGTTTGACTAGCGGCAAAAACACCTTCAACCGAATCACCCTTAGTACACCGGCTTAACAGATTTTTATCGTTTTGCAGGACGCGTTCGATCTACCCTACAATAACTCGGATTATGAGCCCGATAAGCTGCTGATGTGCCATTATTTGAACCACCAGTGCTATGTCCGATTTACCATCACCGCCAATATCGAGGTAGGCCAAACCTAAGCGGAAAAATCAATACAGTAAGTTCAATTTCAGCTTTCAATGGGGCCTATTTGCTCTATGCCGTTCTGCAATCCGCCAAGAACCGCTGATGCCGCAATTTTTTCACTTTTTAAACTTAAGTACTGGCTTCGCTCGCGCCCTGAAAAATTACACTAGTTTGATAGCAGACTGTAGGTTTTGATGGATTAGAAGGTTTACAGCTGAGAGTAAATGGCAATCAACAAGAAAACAAAAAAAAAACAACCTTTGCTGCGCTATGATGGCCGTCTGTGGCTCGCCTGCCTTAGCCTATTTTTCTCACCGCTTCCTTAAGGTTTTGGGTTGAGTTCACGAGCCAAGGTGAACGATGTGACGAGATGTAACGGATTGCAGGAATAGTTCGCGGCGAAAAAGGGGTAGTTTTGCAAGCGCGATCACGGATTGCAGAGGCGCGGGTATCCCTCTTGTATTTCTTTTTCAACTGACACTTACCGACAGATTTGCTAATGCAAAAAGTTGCCAGTAACAAAAAGAGGGGAAATTCAAGAATGGTAATATTGCAATACAATAAACATTTATAGAATCGATGTTAATATGATACAATATTGAATTTAAATAACATAACTTATAGGGTGACGTCGGAAGATTTTATTTTAAGAGGACGCAACTTGGTCATTCCTTAAAAACCGTTGTAGGGTAGTTACATTCTTATTTGTAGATCGTTTTATCTCATAACTATGTAACTAAAAAGTAAAATAAAATCTACTTCGTCTAAAAGAAAAGAGTCTCGGAAAATCTAGATTTATCAAGATTTAGACCCTAAATAACTTATTGATTGAATACAAGAATCGAAAAAATAAAAGTACGGAAACACGATTAACCTACAATGATTCTATTTTTTAAGATAATCCTATAACGCCACGAAGTGTTTCTCTTTCTACAAGCCGTTAGACAAAATGAAAGAGCGAGACGGAAGGGGCTTTTCTTGCACTTTTTTCAACGGCGTTTTAAAGCCATTATCCTAGTTAGGATTGGTCAAAGTCTTTAAATTACTACCCAAGACACTGTCTTTTGAGTAAAAAAAATCGTGTCGAGATGTTTTTTGAGGTTAGGGAAAAGAGGGAAGTCTAACGGTGCTGTCATGTGAATAGGGCGGATGGTTCATCAATCAATTGGAAGTCACTGCGATTGCCAACTTGTGAACCATCGTCTTGGTAAATGGTAAAAGGTAGCATTCTATGTTTTCCTATCCGCGAAAAGGTGCAATAAACAATGGAATTTGCTGGTTATGTCGAATCCAAAGAAAGCGGAAATGCTCTCCATTAAAACTAAGTAGCTGTATTTTGGACAAAAATTAACATGGGATTTCCCACAGAGAAAACATTTTTAAACATAACTTTTTTATTATTTTAAATTTAAAAATTCCGGCTCCGTCATGATCTAGAATCTTTTATGTAGATTAGATTAAAACTTTAACATTCTAAAATCGGCGATGAAATCATTGAGATCTGACATCACAAACATTTCGCCGAAGTTCAACCAGCCCCAGTGTGTCAACTTTGGTTATTCCCCTATCCACGTTTGAATACCTACTATGAGATATGCAAAGGAGCTTTCGGTATAACCATTTGATCACGCCTTTATACTACTTTAAACGACTTTAAAGATCCTTTTCGTGCTTGAGCATGTTTTGTCCTGTCGATCGTCTTCCAGTTCCTGGTGCACTCTCCGCTGGACGTGGTGGACGGCGCCAGCAGCAGCACGGGGAGGATTGACTTCAAGGACGAGCACGACATCGCCTACAAGGCCGTCGAGATAAAAGCCGCGCCGACGCTGAGGGCGATGACCTTGTCGCAGCGCAAATGCAGATACTCCGACGAACCTATATCCGACGAAATACCCGTGAGCAATCCATAGATCCATAGAAACGCAGCTCTAAGGAAACCATTGCAACTCCACTCCGAGTGCAATGGAAACTCCGAGGGACTTCACTCCAAAAGGAATGCTTCCTGACCCTTTCATTCCTAACCATTTAACTTGCATTGTGAAAGCAAAAGGACAGTCTGTTGTTTTCTCGCTCTTTTGCGCTCTGGGGGGGGGGGGGGGGCAGTTGAAGCGCCTTCAAGATGTGACGTCAAAGGATTGGCAGTCCTAAACTAGTTATAATAGCGCAAATTATTTAGGGAATATGTAAGCGAGTTGCATGTCCCAACATGTTTATTACATGCCTCAGAAACACATTGATTTTTATTTTCCTTCCAAAGACCGAACGTGCAAGGAAACGCTTTCATATTTTCGCTGGAAATAGATTAATTTATTTTCGTGAATGTACCTAAAGAAGTTGTTTTCTGACGATGAGAGTGCAATTCTGTAGTAGATTATGTAACAATAACATGGTTAAAAAATCAATGAAAATCAGTTTTAAGTCGTTTTAACCCTAAAAACTGTGTCTAATATCCGGAAACATTCTTTCTAAAATCTTTTGCATGTAGTGAGTGTACTTTTTTCATAAAATAGTCTTATTGTTGTAATATTATATCTATTTTACTTGAAAACAGGCTTACAGCTACGGACTCTGTCAAATGGAATGCAGGAGAAGATTGGCCATCATGTTTTGCGGCTGTCGGCCATTTTTCTACTTATTAGGAGGTAAAAATAGAAAAAATATTCAATAGTCATACCAAGAAAGATGGAGTTTCATTTAAGATAAGAAAAGATAAGTAGTGATAATTTAGGTATTCCCGATCGAATATTTAATATCATCTAAATGATGATAGTTGGGTTATTAGAACTACAAAAATACTAGAAAATTATTTAGTTGCACTTCAACTTGAATCATACAAGCATACTTACAATGGTTTTCATCTCACTTCTTTATAATTTTATTATTATTTAAAACCATTGAGGTTGAATGTCTTACTAGCTCAGTTGCGGTCGTATGGCAGCAATAGAGGTCATGACCTTTCACAGTTGACAGATGTGTTTTTATCATCGAAACCTATCTCCAAATCCCGAAGACCTAAATCGTCTACACAGCTGTTTTGAGGACATGTTTTGGCCTGTGAATTTCTATGAAGTAGCTACTGTAGTGCAATATTTAATATAGGGTGATGATTTTAGAGGCGTGGTTTTCAAGAAGAGATAAAACGCATATAATTTGTTGTTATGGCTAAGAATTTAGTTTTATTATAAAGATAAGGGTTTGCCATTAAGTTTTAAAAATGATTTCGGGTAAGTGGCCGCCGCGGCTGACTCGAACAAATTCCAGCCGAGAGGCCCAATTTTCAACCACTTTTTGCAGCAAGTTGGGCCGTATGTCAGCAATAACGCGCCGAATATTCTCTTCCAAGGCGTTAATCGTGTCCGGCTTATCTGCGTAGACAAGCGACTTCACATAACCCCACAAAAAATAGTCCAGCGGTGTTAAATCGCACGATCTTGGAGGCCACGCCACGTTGTTCAGGAGTAAGTCTATTCATTATGAAATGGCAAACCAAACTGAGCATAAATCAAGTGACAGCTGTCAAAAACACCAACTACGAAAAAAGTAGTGCCAGATTGAAAACCACGCCTCTAAAAAAAACACCCTATACAAAGTTGTTTGTTATAAATGTTATTATAAAAAGAGTTGCGATTATTTAGTTAATAAAAGTATCTCGTGATACATTTCATAATTATTTCAATCAAATATAGCAAAACCCGGTCGGAAAATGGAGTTTGCCAGTGCGCGACCCCATTTATGAACAATAATTTAAAAAAGCCATTGAAAATCGAGTAGCTGCTATAAGAAAATGTGTCAAATTTTGTGTTGCCAAGACGGCGAACAGTGCGACGCGTCCGGCATGGCGTGCATTGGCCGCAACGTCGAGATCCTGAGCAGTTTGCCCAAGAACCTGGCCAACTGCTCGTGTCTCCCTCAATGCACGGAGATCAACTATTTTGCACACACCAAGAAGTTCATTCACTGGTCAGTTTTACCTTTTTAGCCTTTTTCTTTAAACTTTGAACTTTCTTTCTTTGTACTTTGAACTGGCGGACATTTTCGACTTTGACGTTTGACGTTTGACACTAAACACGTCTTCACACCTATTAATTAAGTCGAATATTTTAATTGCCTTTGAACATTTTTTTTTCAATAATCAAATAAATATATCACACCTACAATAAATTAAAAATAATAATTAAGGCGCCCCGGGACGCATTTGTCTTTGAGATTAGAAAGAGTAGGCTTTATTCGAACATTGACGTGTAGAAAAGAGACGGATATACTCGCCGAGCGCGAATTTGTTACATTTGGAATCGATGAAACATGTTTTTGTATTTAAATAATTATTATCATTTGAAAAAAATGTTTTTTTTTAAGTAATGTCCTAGATTATTATATTGTCTATCTTTAGAAAGAAAAATTAGGTTCGCGTCACTTACACAACTTAAAAGAAAATCGTTGCAAGAAAAAAACAACACTTTCTTATTTATTTATTTTCATTACTATAATAAGGTGTATTTCGTTTTTTTTTAAGCAAAGTACTAAATTAATATATGTTGAATATTGTGGTATTTTTAGTTTTAGCCATTTGTTGGGAATAACTTCAACAAAATGCACCAAAATACGTTACAAAACACGTTTTAGGGACTGGTGGCGCCTTAACGAAAAATAGCATCTACATTTTGCTGATGAGGGAAAAATTACGTAACATAATATATATTATTTTGGAGATTTTAAATGATACAGCAAGTCTGATTTTTAATGTCCCCTATGTATATATGCATAATTAAATTACTTGTTTCATTATTTGTCATTTACGAGTTAGAAGGCGTGAAAATAGTCACTCTACCCAGATTGAGTAATTCGAAACGGAGGTCACGCTATTCGCGAAAATTGTAAGTATATTTGGAAGCAAACGGTCATACCATTTTTAACGCTTCATTGCCAACATCTCCCCTGACTCCAGCACAAGCACATTTGGCCTAGTTGAGTAGGTCCCAAGGATAGTTGTAAATATAGTAATTAGTTTTCTAAAAAACAACAAATGTTAAAAGCTGTAGGTATTAATTATTATTCCGGGTAATAGCTAATTATATGCGACCATTAAGGTGTAATTCAGTATCGATTGCGCTCCTTTTTATGATGTTAGAAAGAATTAGGTTATGTTTGATATTCACTGATTCAATTAGAAGATAAAATGCCCCATTAGATAGCGCATTAGCTTATAATGTTGCAATTATAGTCTGTGCGTATGTATGTGCTGAGCCAGATATATACATATATATATATTTATTCCTGCTCACAAATACAGTCCACAGATTTACTGAATCACTTTCTAAGGTTGTTTTAAAAACAGTTTTGACATTAATACAATAAAAATAATGCTACTATATTATAGTAGTTGAACAGCTGAAGATTTTAACGAGGACAGTCCGTCAAAAGTCAAATGAAATTTAAGGAATTTACAAGAAAAATCCACTTTCATTAAATCTATAACGCGTTGGATTAACAGGAAATTCTTTAGGCTATTTTTGAAATATTTTGAACCCAAGTCCGACTATTTTGAAGCATTAAATTATATTGATGACAACATTTTCGTATTTTTCTTTATTTAGGAAAAAAAAAATACTATTCTAAAATTTTGCAAAAAAACCGCCAAAACTCCAAGGTTCCTAGAAATTATGTTTACAGGATTCTCACCTACAGATTCCCAGTACGGCGCGCATATTTAATACGAGATGCTGTTCCCCAAGCAAGTATGCCATATCACAGATGCGATTCTATTAGGGCATAATATGAGGACATCATTCAATGCTCCAATCTTAGATATGGCATATGACATGTCCCTAATGTTTCCAATCTGCATATTCCAAATTGACATTTTTTTTTCTTTTTTTAATCTATCTCCTTGCTAGCTATAAAAGTTAGTTATATTAGCCAAATGTGATTTGAAACAATGTTTTTTTACGCGCAGGTCTAAAACCAATCTTCAGATGGGAAATGAATTGTCTGGGTAATTATATATTATTATAACTTTATTTTATTGCAGCCCTTGTGCAGTTTGAGGTTAGTTTGCCTGTGCGGTCGTCACGAGTGTATTTTTTTTTTTTAATTCAGACCAAAATAAAGGCGTTTAAATCTATTTTCAGCCCATTTATTGAAGATTGACGTTATGGTATTTCTCCATTAGTCATAGATATGTCGGATTACTCATTAGCCATAATCAATTTTTAGGTCAAAAAGAAAGTTAATTGACCAATGTGTCAATTTTAGGTTTATTGGGTTAAGGAAGAATGCTTGAATAGTATTAGATCATGATAAATAAACATAATAAAATGAGAAAAAATACTAATACTCCATCTGTCTAATAACCATAAAAAAAACTTTATTTTATATGTGTGTGTGTAAATATTAAATGTATATATCAATATATATTTATATTTAAAAAACCATATGTCAGATCTCTAATATGGACCTCGCGCTCTTATTATCTCCTTAGTAGATTTCAAACTCCTCAACATAGGCATTTGCCTGGTACTTTTCTTCTCTATAAAATCAATAAAATGCTACAAAGTAATAATATTAATTGTATATTTGTTATTATATTAAATAAATAAATACATATTTAACTTGTTATATTTAATTTAGACTTGAACCAGCCTCTGTTGCGGGTAGTTTTATGATTGCTTTCGCCATTTCGTGCGCAGTGGTAACCCTCATAAATGACGGTAGTCGGGCACACCGAATTATAAAGCATACTCAAACGCCGGTCTTACTGGGCTGGCAATGTGGATCATTTATAGCAGGGTGCTACTATATTAATCTTTTTTTTTCTAGCGGCAACCAGTCGCTGGCGCTGTCCTTCAAGCGAACGGGGGTGATGCAGTGCGCACTCCTACCCCCGAAGATCCGTCTCGCGCGCAATGTCATGTTTACCCTGCAAGACCTATTCGGTATGAACACTTTAAACTATTTAAATGTCGCCAACGACAAATATATTAATATAAACAGTTTAAGAACCTTACAGGTACCTCACGCAATACCAATCACAGACTAAGATACTTTAAATTTTTGAAGTTACACTTCCTTGCGCCCGTTGTGCTCATTGGGATGGGATGTTGGTCGAGAAACCGCGTCACGCGTTACGAGTAAAATCCGTAGAGTGCCTTTTTATACGTTCTCTACCAAAGATACCCCAAGAGTCGCGGTGGGTCAGTGGTTAACGCACTCGCCTCCCACGCTAGAGGCCCTGGTTTTTACAAATTATACGAAAGTTTACGAATATACGAACTTAATAATGATAATTTATAGGTGTATAGTATAATAATGAAGTGATATAATAATATATTGAATAACAGAGAAAAATGTCTTATATTTCGTGTATATATCCTGTGTTAGCCGTGTGTGTACGAACGACTAAAGAAGTATAACTTCCACCGTCCGCTCCGATACAGACCCAATGAAACTAATTTTTGAATCGTATTAGTAAAACAAAATGTTAAACTGCTAATTTAATACGATTTTTATGCTCGCTTTATTCCACATTAATAAATATTCGCTGTGAACGTAATTTTGAGCCCTACTCAACTGGGTCAAGTGTGCCTGTCCTAGAGTCAGGGGAGATGGTGATAATGAAGCGTTAAAGATAGTATGACCATGTGCGAGTTCGAATCCGTAACCTTTGGGTTAATAGTCCAACGCCTTAACCACTAAACTACCTTAGTAAAAGTAATTTCATAAGCGACATCACAAATACACTCTCTGCACTGATATTTTTTATTCATATATCAAAACGTAGTGTTTTAGTAAATATATTTTTGGTTGTAATTGTGTAGTAGAGTTCGCGGTCGTCATTCATTATAAAAAATATGAATTTCACGGATCGCTTGTAAAATAGTCGCGCGTCCCGTCTTCAGGGTATAGCTCGACACGTCCGTTCGACGTCGGCGGGTAGTCTCTCAACCGAGCGCCGTATTTAAGGCGCCGCCACACGTGACGTCAAAATCGCCTCAAAGATGATAATCGCTCAACATTATAAAGCGATCGAAATCTTAAAATCGGGATCTGCAGAAACTGTCTTTTCTACAGAATGTATAATAAATGAATTAATAGTTTTTTTTTCTTTTTTTTTCAGCGTCCTTCGGAGGCAATGCGGCCTTATTCCTCGGAGTCAGTTTGATAACCATTTTAGAAATGTTACTAAATATGGTTTTATCGTTTTATTACTTGCGAACTGGCAACATTAAACAATAAAAATATTGCAATATTGATCAATTGTTTATTGTTTTATTCGTTATTTTCGATAGAATAAATTAATATTTCCAGTAAGATTCTCTTCTCATTATATTTTGCAGGTGTACGCACTCTAAAGGTTTCCCCAGACCATTATTGAAGACTTGAGGGGTTTGTTACGTAACTATTGCAATAAAGAAATGATAAAAAAAATCATCCCAAAATTCTTTTAATTGATGGTGTCAATTCGGTCAGCGCGCGAATTGCGCCGGTCTATGATGCCCTTGACGCCTTTACGGCGTACGGCGACAGCTAAACGCTCACAACAGACATTCATAATCGTCGAATAACACTCCTACCCGTAAATCGCCGCGTCGTCTCGTGCTTTTTTTAACTTAATATTTTGCTAATAATCAATTTACATATATATCAATAATGGCGCAGTGATATAAGTGCCTGCTTCTAAATCCAATGGTCCCGGAATGCCCAGTGGGTCAAACACGGCCGGGTCATTTTTCGCCGTTGAGAACATTCAACGGCGCTTTTCTCAACACTGCCGACCGAGTTAAGTAACAAGTCACACGCGAAAAAAAAACACACTTGGGTGATGTTGTTTGCCTGTAACAATGAACGACCTCGCATCATGAAAACAACAATAAGGCTGTCGGAACTGTGCCCAATAGCGCCTCCCCGACAACACAAGCCGTACGCATGAGGATGAAGAATTGGTACATAGGCACTTTATTGTATCCTAAATAGTAAACTGCCTTTATTGAGATTTGTCGTAACATAAAAAGTACATTTTTGAATGAATATTTATTGCATTCACTACATTCAAACTTTTTGTGTTTTATTTTTAAGTTGAAAGGCGTGTATTGTTAAAAGTAGCATTTAATGGTAAACATTTTTTTGTTTTTCTTTACAATTAAAACATATTAATTTTAATTCATCGCGTTAATTAATTACGGTATAAATAAAGCCGAATTTATCAAGTGAATACTTGCAACCGATACAAGTAAAATAGATTTATTTCAATATTAAATTGGGACTTTCTAAATGTTGCGTTATTTTATGACGATGTATAAATTTACTCGAAATATTGGTTTCCAGTTTAATAAATTTTGTGTTTTCTTCTTCAAAATAATCAGGTTGTTGATTTATTATTTCTTTCTGTAGATCGTGGCATAATTTGTAATAATTTGTATGTTTCCAAGATGGCTTTTGCATAGTCAAAATCACTGCTGGATGAATTGCAATCAGCCGCTAACTCGTTTTTAAAGGTAAATTTAACATTAGAGATATTTTTATTACTATGCATAGTTACTTTTGTTGAGAAGTCGATCGAATGTATTTTAAAGTCCGAGAAAGTACCTATAGGCAATCAAAAAAATGAATTAAGTATTCCTGTTAGGTAATTAGTCTTTCATAACTAATATTAAATTCAAACCTCGACCTATCCAGCCAATAAGAGTGTTTTATCATGGAAATTGTTTCTGATCGTAGCCAGTAGGTAGTGACATTTTATTTAAGGACTAGGACTAGGGAAAATGTTGGCTTGGCAGATTTACGATTAATATATTTTGTATTTTTTTTAAATTCATCAGTCGAATATCTCTTTTTTTAATCTAACCTATTTAGATATTGAAATCTGGTATTGCGAAATAAATCATATTTATATATTTTTCTTTGCTGTTCTCGGCCTTATTTCATTAATATGAGTATTTTTAAAGGTATTTTCAAAAGTGAAAAAGAAGACTCCTAATAGGTTACAAACGCCCCCTTAAGTCTTCAAAATAATCAGGTTGTTGATTAATTATTTCTCTCTGTAGATCGTGGCATAATTTGTAATCAATTGTATCGAGTCTATGTTTGGATGATGGCATTTGTGTGCCGTCAAAATCACCGCTGGATAAATTGCAATCAACGGTTTGCTCATTTTCAAAGGTAATATTATGGCCATCGATTTGTTCTGATTTAATTTTAGATATATTTTTGTTTTCTTCCATAGTTATGTTGGTTGGAAAGTTGGTCGAATGTATGTTAAAGTTGCACCTTGGCTTGAATGATAAGTACCTACAAGTAATAAAAAAAAAAATGGTTGATTCTTTGTAGTTAGTTTTTTAAAAGTGATATTACATACAAACCTCTCAAAAAATAGGTTATACCGTGAATTTATCAGGCCTATCTAGGCAATACGAGTATTTTATCCCAAATTGTTTCCGTTCAAGCCGTCTTAATGTCATTTTACTTTGACGGGTCTGAAAGTTGTGTTTCCAAATTATTTTTGTTTTGCAAGGACCAGGGAATTAAAATACTAGTAAATATTAGATTTGTCAATTTACGAAAAACATATTTTTTAAACTCACTGACACATGTATTGACAGTTGTATTGTTATTATTTACAACCCATATTAAGTAGGTAGTTTTATGGGTTGCAACAATAAATAAATTATTATTCCGATATATGATAAGATTTCACCATGATTTGAACATGCCCTAATCTTTCTTTTTACAACTCTCTGACCTCAAGAATGTGGTTTTAATCAATTTTAGACGAAGCTTAGTCGGTCGACATTTATTAAAAATACAAAATTGTGATAAACTTAGGCAACGCAACGTTTTGACTACTAAAAAAGTACAGCTGTATCTTTTTTATATGAAACTTTCAAACGCGTGGCTTTACTCGCCTACCCTCCCTAGCGATTCCTATTAAAAAAAACTAATTCTCGACAGCATTTACTTAGATTCGGAAGAATCTGCCCCAAAGGCGCTTAAAATCTATCTTCCTCATTTTGGCCCGCCTTACAATTTGCCTGTTTCGTTATTTAACACAGAATTTAAAGGCCAATAATAAACATTAATAATAGACATTGCTACCACAACTAGTCTTAATGATTTCGCTGTGACCTCTCTGCGTCATTCCCAAGCGGGTAGCTGATGACTGGATTCGGTTTCTTCGCGCGACGATGATGATGATGATGACTGCGCAGGCGTTTAAGTGGGTCAGAGCAAAAGATGTCATGTCAATTAAGTAAGAACAAACATTATTTCATACCAAGTTATCGTCAGAGGAAAAAAACATTTTTTGAGTCTCTGAAACTCGAATCATTCACGTCATTTATTTTTGCGTTATTTCTTATTAAAATACGGCACATTTTATTTATATATTAAGGTTTAATTAAAAGTAATATAGTGGTTAACATTTACTTAACAAGTACATATATTATACAAATTTTTCATAGTTCCACATTGAACCTCTATTTGTTAAAAAAATACCATTGACAAATCAATAGGTCGTAAAAAACGGTATAATTTTTTTTACCCGTTTTATTTTATATTTTTTTTATTATTATTTACAACGACTGGAAAACAAGATAATAACTATGCAATGGACTATCAATGAAAACAATAGGACCAATTAAATCTATTTTCTCATCGGGTGTGATTTATTACATATTTTAACGCCTTTTTCAATAATAATTATTGCACACAACATTTACTGTGACTTTATCATCATAAGTCAGAGTTCACTATTGATTACTTCGAACCAACCAAGTGGTGACATTCGCCACGTCGCCCCGACAAAAATCATATTTATTTATTAAAATATCCATTATACAAATTAATATTATAATTTATATTATTATTTTATTATATTTAACCATTTTGTATTACATAAAACGGCGTAACCAACGATTTTATGATAAATTACTTCATAAGAATTAATCCGTTGCCCGTTCCGTTCCGTTTATGTTACTGACATTATTAATTTGTAAAGTAAAAGTAACACTAAATATAACATTTGAAAATATAAAATATGTATTATGCCATATTTTTAATAAAATTAGGTTCTTTATAAGATCTCGTTATATCAAAACTGCAACGAAATGAATCTGTAATTGTGCTTTATATGAACTCGTGTGAGTACACTCGCTGCATTAAAATTTTCCAATTTTTCGATGCACTGCCTTGATATGTTTATTTAAATATGCTTTACCTGAAGTTGTATGATTACACTCACTGCATTTAAATTTTCTTATGTTAAGATGCACTGCATCGATATGTATCTGTAATTGTGCCTTTCGTGCACTTGTGTGATCACACTCACTGCATTTAAACCTTCTGATTATCCGATGCTCTGCATCAAAATGTATACGTAACTTTGATTTACTTGAAGTTGTATGATCGCACTCGCTGCATATATTTTTTTTAATTTTTGATGCACCACAGCAATATGTATCTTTAATTGTGATTTATATGCACTAGTGTGATCGCATTTTTATTCCTGATCTCTTGTTTTTTAAAATGAAACTTCCTCTCAATTTATCACACTTGTTAGCATCAAACATTAAAAAAAAAAATATTTTGAAGTATATCACTCAAGCAGCTTTTAATTTGTTTTTTTTTTTCATTACATCTATTTTTTCTTTCCGTACCACTTGATCTTGTTCCTCTCTTCTGTAAATACATTTTTGCGTTGTTTTCCACACGTTAAATTCGGTGGTTATTTTCATAATTGAAAAAAATATGTTTTTCCTGGCACACAGCCTAAACTCAAGTCTAATTGCCATATTATATTATGATGAAGAAGAAGAGAATATTTCGTGAATTGCTGTCAATAGTGTGAAAATCTCGATATTTAAATCCTCACTAAAATATCAATAAAACACTAAACAGGATGAAAATATTCGATGTGTTGCGTTTGCCTGACCGCTGACCTCGTAACGAAACGTTAAGCGTATTTACTACAGGACTCAGCATCCAATTCTGGTTTAATACCTATCGTTGTTGCGAACCTAGTTGCAACACATCTAACGAAATGAAATGAAATGAAATGAAATCTAACGAAATTATTGACTGTAACTAGGTGCCTTGAAGATCAAGCAACAACTCCATGGATCCAGGTCAATCGGATATGTCAGAAAACCGCCTTGATATGTTATTTGAAGCAGATCCTACTACATTTATAAAGTCGGAATACGCTTGCAATGTTGCAAAATATATTAAACAAGAACCATTCCGTTTAGATAAATACAATATAAATTGCCCCAAAGTAATATTAAACAAAATAGATTTTACATGTTCCATGTGTAAGTGTTCCCTTGATAAAAGCTGTTCGATAAGATTGTTGCGAAATAGACCGATCAAGTACTTATGTTTCAAATGCAATAATGGTCAAAAAGATAGTACTCTGATAGTAATCAAAAGGAAGAAACAAGATGGCATTCCTAAAAGAAAAAATACAAGGAAAAAATCTGAACATCGGAAAATTAAAAGGTTTCAATGTGGCGAATGTAACAAAATGTATTCGAGTAAAGCTTCAATTATTAGACATATTAATGCCGTTCACCAGAAAATAAAAACGTTTAAATGCAGCGAATGCGATTATGTTAGTTCGCAGAATTATACTTTATGGGCACATATTAATGTCGTTCATCGGAAAATAAAAAATTTTCAATGCAGTGAGTGCGGATATGTTTGTTCACAATCAACCACTTTAAAGACACATATTAATGCCGTTCACCTAAAAATAAAAAAATTTAAATGCAGCGAGTGCGATTACGTTAGTTCAGATTTAAGAAATTTAAAGACACATATTAATGCCGTTCACCTAAAAATAAAAAAATTTAAATGCAGCGAATGCAAATATATGACTTTTTCTAAAAGCACTCTACGTACACATATCAATGCCGTTCATCAGAAAATAAAAAACTTAAAGTGCATCGAGTGCGGATTTGTCTGTTCACTATCAACCACTTTAAAGAACCATATTAGTGCCGTTCATCGGAAAATAAAAAACTTTAAATGCAGCGAGTGCGATTACGTTAGTTCACAATCAAATAATTTAGTGACGCATATTAATGCCGTTCATCGGAAAATAAAAAACTTAAAATGCATCGAATGCGGATATGTTTGTTCACTATCAACCACTTTAAAGAACCATATTAGTGCCGTTCATCGGAAAATAAAAAACTTTAAATGCAGCGAGTGCGATTACGTTAGTTCGCAATCTCAATATTTACGGGCCCATTTTAATGCTGTTCATCGAAAAATAAAAAACTTCAAATGCAGCGAGTGTGTTTATATTAGTTCGACATCTCAATATTTACGGACTCATATTGAGGCTGTTCATCGAAAAATAAAAACAAATAAATGCAGCGAATGCGAATATATGACTTTTTATAAAAGCGCTCTACGTATGCATATCAAACGTGTTCATCGTAAAATAAGAAACTTTAATTGCAGCGAGTGCGATTACGCTAGTTCACAATCAATTAATTTAGTGACACATATTAATGCCGTTCACAGGAAATTAAAAAACTTTAAATGCAGCAAGTGTGATTATGTTAGTTCAACATCTAAATATTTACTGAAACATATTAAAGCCGTTCATCAAAAAATAAAAAATCTTAAATGCAGCGAGTGCGATTATGTTTGTTCACAATCAATTAATCTACGGACACATACTAATGCCATTCATCGGAAAATAAAAAACTTTAAATGTAACGAGTGCGATTATATTAGTTCACAATCAAGTAATCTGCGGACACATATTAA
Organism: Neomicropteryx cornuta; assembly: GCA_020383195.1. Lineage (NCBI taxonomy): Eukaryota > Metazoa > Arthropoda > Insecta > Lepidoptera > Micropterigidae > Neomicropteryx > Neomicropteryx cornuta. The sequence goes on from JAHKQU010000020.1 coordinate 8,367,295, forward strand.
TGCCGTTCATCGTAAAATAAGAAACTTTAAATGCAGTGAATGCGATTATGTTAGTTCACAATCTCAGCATTTACGGACACATATTAATGCCGTTCATCAAAAAATAAAAAACCTTAAATGCAATGAGTGCGATTATGTGAGTTCGTTTAAATGCAATTTACGCAAACATATCGAAGTTGTTCATCTTAAGATAAGGAAATTTGCATGTAGCGAATGCGATTATAAGACCTCGTCTAAAAGTAATTTACGGAGACATATTGATGGCGTTCATCGGAAAATAAGAAAGTTTAAATGAAGTGATTGCGACTATATATGTTCACAATCAGCTCATGTACGGAGACATTTTAATGCCGTTTATAAAAGTATGCGAATGTCTGGCCACGGGCATTTTAAATTACCTGTCGCTTTTTCAAAATAGTAACCAAATCGCTGTGCTTTGACATTTCGGAATAGTTTTTTTTTTATTACTGGTATTGACGGTTTTCTATATATATAAAAATGTCTGCTTCTTTGTTTGTCCTTTATGCATTCCTAAACCGTCGGTCCGATTGCGATGACGAGTTTGGGAAGTTGTCGTTAAAATACCCGATTAAGTTTGTGATTAAAAAAAAACATGAAATTCAACCATTAGGGGGATAATGGGGGTTTGAAGTTTGTATGCCTAGCAGCCAACCCGGGGAAAAACCCGGGGTTGAACATCTTGTTACATTATAATTTAAAGTTTTGTCAGTAAAAAATATTTTGTACCTTCTGTTTATTTTCAAAAAAATTTTTTTTTTTTATAGAATTAGGCATTTGTTAATTTAATTTAGTTTTATCATTGTTTTATGTTGTTTTAAAGGCTATTTTTGAAAACTATGATTTTTTCTTAGTTAATAATTTTGTACGATTTTTTTACAATTTAGTTGTATTATAATTATAACCTTTTTTATAAATAAAAGTTTTGTGTGTTTTATAAATACAATAAATTATTTTATACTTTAATTTTAATTTGGGCAGTTATTTTTATTTTTTGTAGAAATAAGTTTGTATTTAAGTATTTATAGGTTTATTTAGATTTTATTTATTTATAGGGATTTTTTTAACTAAATTTGGTTCTTGTTGGTTATAATCTTTGTTGGAAGTAAAGATGTGGTTAATTTTAGGCACCTTTTTCATTCGTAATGCTGAAAGAAGTAAAAATGAAAAAATAATTTTACTTTTTATCGGAAATCCGGCTTTGACTGAATGTCAAAATACTTTTAACATGCTTTTCATGTTTTCGTCTTCATATTTCTATATTTATGATGAAATATATTTTGTTTGATTCGTTTTTAATCGTTTAGCAAGTTGTCGGGTTTTAAAAATGCACACTTTGTGCAATTATGTAAAATCTATTTCGCATTTATCAATTTTAATATTGCCCAGAGTTTTGAGGTTATCTAGGAATGTCTAATTTAATAAAATAATAACTTCATTTCATAAATATTCTAAGGTTTCTAACTAGAGATTGTTTTTTACCATAACTAGACCCATGATTCGTTGCGTGCACAGCTAAAAAAGAATTACACGGTGGACTAAAATAATAAAAACTTTTATTAATTAGAATTATATTCTTGTATATTATCGTAAAATGTTACAAATAATTGCCCTATCGAAAAGTGTTACATTTACATTGATTATAACACTTACTATTATATTTTATTACATTATAAATAGAAATAAAACTCTAAAACCTAACATTTTTTTTATTAATAAAACATATTATTTTGTATATAAACATTTATATCTATTTTTTAATATAGAACTTTAATAACAAAATACTTTTTGCTCATAATGAACTTTTTGTAAGTTTAACTTCACTAAGATGTTGGTCCAGATAACATTGAAACCAACTGATATAAACATAGTTGAAATAATTTTCCTCCAATGCAAAGTTTACACTTATTATGAAATAAGTAGATTAGTTTCGGTAAGATCACCGAATTCGATAAGCAATTCATTATATCTTCCCATTTAGAAAAGGCAAAAGGAAGATGTTATGGGAAAAAAATAGTATTTTTACTGAAGAAGATTAAGGAAGTAACGCAAAACGTCAAACACATAAGTTATCTTGTCGTTGGGGTGTCGATATAATAAATAAATAATGCGAAAATGGTTGACGCAAAATTTATTATTTATATTAAAGCACTGGAATTGCTTTTTCGAAAAGAAAACTTAATAATTATGTTCACGGAAATATTCCTTAAAAAGATCAAATGCAGCGAATGAAAGAAATCGTTTGCTAAAACAGATTATCTCGTATTAACCTCGTACTGCAAAATATTGTAATACAAGTGCAAGTTCCAAAAAAGTTCAAGGAAATTGAAAATATACCTTAATACAAGGAAGCCATCAAAACGTGTTTATTTAGGAAAAACTTTTATAATTACAGCGAACTAAGTGACAATAAATTTAAAACAGGTTTTAATACGAAAAGGATGCGTTTTTCTAAAAATTAACTGCGAAGTATATTTTATATATTGTATCAAATGCTCTTGCTAAATTAGCTTATTCTTGTGTGCGAAAAAAAATGTTTCTATGAAGTATAAAATGCAATTGTAAATAAATTTTTAAAATCGTAAGGCCATTCCTATATATTAAATTACTCATGGAAAATAAATAATGAAAATCACTAAATACACAAAAAAACTATACTTTACATAACGTTGCAACAGACTTCGTAGGCTCATAATCATTTTTGAATATTTTAATATATATTTTAGATGTTCCTACTTACTATAAAGATTTTTGGAAAATTCCGAACAAATAGGAATTAAGGTATTTTTTTATTAGAATGGCGAATTATATTTACTTAGCTGAAAAGTTCATTACAATTATTTATAAAGCTATTTTATTTCTTCGCTTTAATTTAAGGTATAAAAAATATTGTTTATAAGAAGTATTTATAAGTAACAATCGGCGGTCATGCTTTTATTTATTTCCTTCTTAAAAACCCAGGCACTGTCATTGTTTTAAAAAAACCTGTTATTTTTATTTAGAAACGGTCATAAACATTGTTTTTATAAATTACTAAAATTAAAAAAGTAGACAGTAAAAATACTGAGTATTATAAACATAAAGCCACCAGATTGTATCGAGAATGCTATTAAATTAATTTTAAGGCTGGGGTTTTCAATTACCATTCATATTACCGTACATGGGGAAACCTGTTAAATAAATAAATAAAATATTATTAATCTATTAATATTAAAGTCGTACATAATTCATTTAGTTGCTTATTAACTACCTAAGTACTTCTATAATAAATGATAAGTATCGTATTATTATGTTTGTAGCCACTACCATTTTTTTTTGTTTGAATCTTCATAACAGTTTACCGTTATAAAAACGTCCCAATGGTAGTCTAGTGGTTAAGGCGCTAGACTATTGACCCAAAGGTTGCGGGTTCCATCCGATTGGCCCTGTCATTTCGAGTACCTACTTATATCAAAATTCGTGATAATTAATATTAAACGGATCTTGTAATTTATTTATTTATTTATGCCTTTGTTATGATCGCCTAGCTCGCTTTTGTCGACGCACACCCGTTACGGGATCAAGTTTCCTATTCATAATTGGGAAAAAAAATGTTAACCTTCTAAGGGATAACTAACTAATCAACATTAAAATAAACTGATTTATTTTTCATTGCTGCAAACGACAGGTACCTAAATAATTTTAGTTTTTTGCTGTTACCTTTTCCTCATTATTGGGGATAAGATATCAATCAAAATTGAAAGCAATCGTATCAGCTCGCCACTTTAGGGAACTGTCAAAATCAGGACATTCGAGTAGGCAGTTTATTTTTTTGCATTAACTCTACAAATCTGTTATTCAGTTATTTGTTGTCAATCTGATATATTCTTTTGTTCGTGCACATAAAGAAACATGAACCGACAAGATATCATCAAAGCAGAATGCATTGATGATAATGTATTGATGGATATTCTGGAACCAACAACGTCAACAGAAAATAGTGCGGAACACTATCCCACTGATAGTGCTCACGGTATAAATGAATTCGATTTGTTTAATAACAAAAAAATGTATTCTTCAAATATTACACCGAAAAGTGAAGTAAGTCGCCGTGATCATATTAATATAAAAAATGAGATTGATATAGGCGATATAACGTTCGTCAAAACAGAGGCTAAAACATTCGATCAAATAAAATATTGTAAAATGAAAATACATATTGATGCTATTGACAGAAATATTACAATGTTCACGTGCAGCGAGTGTAACAACTCATATACTCAAAAAGGTAACTTGAAGTCACACATTGATTATGTTCACAGTAATATTAAAAAAATCGTTTGCAGCGAGTGTAACAAACCGTTTACTAATAAAAGTCACTTAAAGACGCACATTAATACTGTTCACAGAAATATTAAAAAGTTCAAATGCAGCGAGTGTAACAAACTGTTTACTCAAAATAGCCACTTAAAGATACACATTAATCATGTTCACAGAAAGATTAAAAGGTTTATTTGCAGCGAGTGTAACAAATCTTATACTGAAAAGCAAAATTTAAATACACATGTTTACACTGTTCACAGAAATATTAAAATGTTTGCAGCAAATGTCGTGCAGTGATCACAATAAATCGTACAGTAGTACATATGCAACGTTTAAATATGCATATTGAACCTGTTCACAAAAACATTAAAAAGTTCACGTGCAGCGAGCGTAACAAATCATTTCCTCTGATAAGTCAGTTCAAGACACGCATTGACCAATACTGTTCAGAAAATGATAAACGAGCCAAAAAAAGATAGATTAACAAATTGACGATCTGTTGATGTAGTATGGATGCAGCCCGCGAAGGATCGAGGATCTTGAAACCTTAATAGGATGTTTACACCCTGCAGTGTCAGATATATAAGGAAGGCATTAAGGCATTGTGGCCGACTAGTATGTAGGTTTAGTGTGTAGTAACTAGTACTTAGTTATAATGTTTTTATTATGATGAGAGAGTCATTTTTGTTTTCTGTTTTAAGAGTTTCTTGTTCTCAGGGTAGATCAGTTTCAAAAGCTGTCGCCCTCTGCGCCGCCGCGCATCGCCCTGCGGCGCTGATGAAGGTGGTCAATGTTCCAGCTGCGATGCATTGGGACTTATCCGAAATCGTTCATAGGTTTCGGTTCATATATTAATTAATTAAACGAATATGCATTAAAGTTTTAAAATAAAACTCATAAAAAATGGATGCCTAGACGTACGCAGCGAATCAAATATTTATAATTTATTTTATGTAATCAAAATGGCAATATTAACCTTTTAATCGTTTTACTTGCCACTATTTCTCTAAAAATACAAATTATTGTAGTTTTGTTGCCATGTTTAGCAATTCTTAATAATTATTATTGTAACAGGGTGTTAAAATGTGTATTAGGTAAATCACACCCGGTGAGAAAATAGATTTAATTGGTTTCATTGCATAGTTATTATCTTGTTGTCAAATAATAAAAAAAATATATTATAAAATAAAATAGTTAAAAAAATTATATCGTTTTCTTAAGACATTTTGATTTGCAATGGTAATATCTTTTACAAATAGAGGTTCAATATGGAACTATGAAAAATTTGTATTATATATGTACTTGTCAAGTTTTTGTTTCATTAATTTCGTTTTTAAATGTTTTATTTAGGCGATGTTTATTATTTGTTTATTAATTGTTTAGATTTATGTAATTTTAACTTTTTTTTTCTTCGTATGTAAATGTAAACCACCATTTCTATTAAAATTAAACTTAAATATATAACGAAAATTGTCATCATTGTAATAAATATAACGCAAAACTATTGAAAATAAATGACATGAATGATTCGAGTTTCAGAGACTCAAAAAATGTTTTTTTCCTCTGACGATAACTTGGCATGAAATAATGTTTGTTCCTACTTAATTGCATGACATCTTTTGCTCTGACCCACTTAAACGCCTGCGCAGTCATCATCATCATCATCGTCGCGCGAAGAAACCGAATCCAGTCATCAGCTACCCGCTTGGGAATGACGCAGAGAGGTCACAGCGAAATCATTAAGACTAGTTGTGGTAGCAATGTCTATTATTAATGTTTATTATTGGCCTTTAAATTCTGTGTTAAATAACGAAACAGGCAAATTTTAGGTCGGGCAAAAATGAGGAAGATAGATTTTAAGCGCCTTTGGGGCAGATTCTTCCGAATCTAAGTAAATGCTGTCGAGAATTAGTTTTTTTTTAATAGGAATCGCTAGGGAGGGTAGGCGAGTAAAGCCACGCGTTTGAAAGTTTCATATAAAAAAAATACAGGTGTACTTTTTTAGTAGTCAAAACGTTGCGTTGCCTAAGTTTATCACAATTTTGTATTTTTAATAAATGTCGACCGACTAAGCTTCGTCTAAAATTGATTAAAATCACATTCCTGAGGTCAGAGAGTTGTAAAAAGAAAGATTACGGCATGTTCAAATCATGGTGAAATCTTATCATATATCGGAATATTAATTTATTTATTATTGCAATCAATAAAACTACCTACTTAATATGGTTTGTAAATAATAACAATACAACTTCCTAAAATATAGACCTGACGTGAGACACAAAGAAGGAGGAATATATTCGCGTGAAAGTCGATATGATAATGGGACAAATGCAAATTTAAATAGTGTAAATAGTATTACAATTATTTTGAGGGATACTTTTAAATGTGCACTGAATGTCATTCCTAGAAATTTGAATACTTGTGATAGGGGATTTACAATGCAGGTTTTGAAATGCAAAACATTTCGAATCTGAAGTAACTTCAGGTGAAAGGCTGCCTACACTTCACGTTGTCATAAGGGTACCCAAAGATATTGGCCTTACCACAATGAATACCTTCTTCAAATTATTGTATGAGCGACCTCTAGAATGTTTTATTACACAATACCTTAAGTATGATAAAAATGACGTCTTCTGGTCTTAAATTACAAATTATCCAACTATACTACAATAAAAGCTGATAATGGCAGTCTAGATACATTTTCATTTATTCTTTAATTTTATCAGAGATGACTTTTAAAAATAATCATTTTTATCAAATAATACCCAGAAAATTATAAAAAAATATTTAAATATGGTTAATGCCGTAATATGTACCGATTGTCTTTAAATAGGCCTTTTTTATGACATTTTTCACAACACTTCAATTTTGTCAAATTGGAAGAGATATTTACGGTGTGAGGTAAATATCTAAAAAGAGTTATTTGACTGAATACACAGTGAGTTTAAAAAATATGTTTTTCGTAAATTGACAAATCTGTCATTTACTCGTATTTTAATTCCCTGTTCCATGCAAAACAAAAATAATTTGGCAACACAACTTACAGACCCGTCAAAGTAAAATGACATTAAGACGGCTTGAACGGAAACTATTTTGGATAAAATACTCGTATTGCCTAGATAGGTCAAATAAATTCAAGATATAACCTATTTTTTGAGAGATTTGTATGAATTGAATGAAAGCAAATATACAGACACATATCGACGCAGTGCATCGAAAAATCAGAAGGTTTAAATGCAATGAGTGTGATTATACAAGTGCATATAAATCACAATTAAAGATACATATTGCTGTAGTGCATCAAAAAGTAATAAAATTTAAATGTAGCGAGTGCGATCATACAACTTCAGGTAAAACAGATTTACAAAAACATGTCAATGCAGTGCATCGAAAAAATTAGAAAAATTTAATGCAGCGAGTGCACTCACACGAGTTCATATAAAGCACAATTACAGATCCATTTCAATGCAGTTTTGATATAACAAGATCTTTTAAAGAACCTAATTTTATTATAAATATGGCATTATCCTGTGTTTTTATATTTTACAAATGTTATATTTATCTTTTACTTTTAGTTTACAAATGAATAATGTCAGTAACATTAACGGAACGGAGCGGGTAACGGATTAATTATTATGAAGTAATTAATCATAAAATCATTGTAAATCTATATAAATGCGCGTTTATAAGGTTGAAGGTTATCGTTCTGTTTTCTCGGAAATATTAATAAAAAATGGCGAAAGAATCGACTTCATCTTTAATTGACCTTTGACGAACATTCGACACATTTGCATAACTTCGGATAGAGGATAGGTTAGTTATATCGGGTAGGTTTATTGAATGTAGTTTTTGATAAAATAGGCGAATCGATTCATTTAACAAGCAATTTGTATTCATTTTTTAATATCTGATATGTTTAACTTTAATTCTGCTAAATTCCAATTTTTCTTAATATTTTAAACTGCTAAATTTAAATTCTGAATGTTAAATTCATTCTGATTTCAGACCAGGTCCATAACGACCTAGTTAACCGTCCTTCAAACTAAAACCATGTCAATAAACTGGTGTTTTTTAAACAAACATTTTTTCATTAACGTGTATATTAAGTTTATTTAATAATCTACAACAAATAAAGCCTACATTAGAACGGGCGCTGCTTAGATATAGGTAGAGTTTTGAAAATATGTTTGTGTAATTTAAAAACAAATTATTATTATTAATATTAACTAAAAACCATTTTACTTTGTGCAAATCGAAAAAAATAAGCTAGTTTTGCGTTTATGCAGCCAACTATAATTGAAATACATTGCTAGCGTGCTATTTATAGTTACAGCCGCGTGCAAAAGAAACACTCAGCCACAAGAATGGAGTAAAATTGTGGGATCAGTGTATTCCATCCAACCGGTAAGGATTATCCTGGGGGACAGCTCACGCTACTAGTAAAAAAAGGTTGGATTCCTGCTCTGGGTTACAGTAATTACTGAGTCTTAATTATGTTTGATGAGCATAGTACCCACATAAATACTGACATAATTATGACTTGAGTTAAAGAGACTCTGATAAGAATATTTGACACCATTATCGCCCCATTCAATTAGAAAGCTGTTCCAGAAAAAAAACGATCTTATGGTTTTAAAAGGTTGGAGACACCATAAAACTGGGTAATATTCAATGACACCAGAATCCTAGCGATGGAGACGATGCAGGCCCATCGATATTGGCTGGTCACTCATAAACCCTTGACTATTCGACGCTCGGTCCGACGAACGCTACTTAAAGGACTACGAGAGGGGTTTTTTTGCTCCTCTTCCATTTTCCCTCCAGGAAAAACTAAACAGAGTTCAATTTAAATCCTTGCGAATTGTTTTATGTGCAATGAGAAACAATCCTACTAATACTCTGTTAGTTGAGAGTTGTGAACATCAGATATCGATTTTTGGCAGACTCATTTTCCACGAAGCGTTTTCCCTATCACTTTGAATCCTTTGAATCCTAAGTAGCAACTTCTGGAAAAGTGTTGTAAAGTTTTCTTTGTTTTTCATGCCTATAAATGAGAAATTAGCCCATGTAACATTTATTTTATTTTTAACTCCTTTTGATGTCCATATTTCTGATTTTTCTTTTCGTATATTGATAAATATTTCACTAAAAATAATTCCTTTTCGTCCACTCAACTAAAGTTTAGGTATACTGATGGATAGAAGGGTGACAATGGAGTACCTATATTATATCAATCGAACATGTTCCGTTTGTCTCGTCTCGCATCGATTTAATCAGCTGAACCTTTGCTATTTTTAAAGATCTTGAAACTGTGGGCGGTTCATCTTGACAGGACCAGAGTTCTTCCATCTCCCTCTGACTCACCCATATTATCTGATTGCGGTCGATGGCGATAAAGACGAAGATCATATATTTTTCTCCAGTTCAATTAATATTCATTATCCGAATTTTATACCTGATTTCTTGTTTTTTAAAATGAAACTTCCTCTCAATTTTTCACACTTGTTAGCGTCAAAAATTTAAACAAAAATATGTAGTTATTTTAAAATATATCAGTCAAGCAGCTTTCAATTTGTTTTATTTCTTTTTTCATTCCATATATTTTTTCCATCTTCTGTAAATACATTTTTGCGTTGTTTTCCAAACGTTAAATTCGGTGGTTATTTTCATAATTGAAAAAATATGTTTTTCCTGGCACGCAGCATAAACTCAAGTCTAATTGCCATATTATATTATGATGAAGAAGAAGAGAATATTTCGTGAAATGCTGTCAATAGTGTGTAATCCTCAATATTTAAATCCTCACTAAAATATCAATAAAACACTAAAGAGGATGAAAATTTTCGATGTGTTGCGTTTGCCTGACCGCTGACCTCGTAACGAAACGTTAAGCGTATTTACTACAGGACTCAGCATCCAATTCTGGTTACCTATCGTTGTTGCGAACCTAGTTGCAACACATCCTAACATGAAATCTAACGAAATTATTGACTGTAACTAGGTGCCTTGAAGATCAAGCAACAACTCCATGGATCCAGGTCAATCGGATATGTCAGAAATCCGCCTTGATATGTTATTTGAAGCAGATCCTACTACATTTATAAAATCGGAATACGCTTGCAATGTTGCAAAATGTATTAAACAAGAATCATTCCGTTTACATAAATACAATATAAAGTGCCTCAAAGTAATATTAAACAAAATAGATTTTACATGTTCCATGTGTAAGTGTTCCCTTGATAAAAGCTGTTCGATAAGATTGTTGCGAAATAGACCGATCAAGTACTTATGTTTCAAATGCAATAATGGTCAAAAAGATAGTACTCTGATAGTAATCAAAAGGAAGAAACAAGATGGCATTCCTAAAAGAAAAAATACAAGGAAAAAATCTGAACATCGGAAAATTAAAAGGTTTCAATGTGGCGAATGTAACAAAATGTATTCGAGTAAAGCTTCAATTATTAGACATATTAATGCCGTTCACCAGAAAATAAAAACGTTTAAATGCAGCGAATGCGATTATGTTAGTTCGCAGAATTATACTTTATGGGCACATATTAATGCCGTTCATCGGAAAATAAAAAATTTTCAATGCAGTGAGTGCGGATATGTTTGTTCACAATCAACCACTTTAAAGACACATATTAATGCCGTTCACCTAAAAATAAAAAAATTTAAATGCAGCGAGTGCGATTACGTTAGTTCAGATTTAAGAAATTTAAAGACACATATTAATGCCGTTCACCTAAAAATAAAAAAATTTAAATGCAGCGAATGCAAATATATGACTTTTTCTAAAAGCACTCTACGTACACATATCAATGCCGTTCATCAGAAAATAAAAAACTTAAAGTGCATCGAGTGCGGATTTGTCTGTTCACTATCAACCACTTTAAAGAACCATATTAGTGCCGTTCATCGGAAAATAAAAAACTTTAAATGCAGCGAGTGCGATTACGTTAGTTCACAATCAAATAATTTAGTGACGCATATTAATGCCGTTCATCGGAAAATAAAAAACTTAAAATGCATCGAATGCGGATATGTTTGTTCACTATCAACCACTTTAAAGAACCATATTAGTGCCGTTCATCGGAAAATAAAAAACTTTAAATGCAGCGAGTGCGATTACGTTAGTTCGCAATCTCAATATTTACGGGCCCATTTTAATGCTGTTCATCGAAAAATAAAAAACTTCAAATGCAGCGAGTGTGTTTATATTAGTTCGACATCTCAATATTTACGGACTCATATTGAGGCTGTTCATCGAAAAATAAAAACAAATAAATGCAGCGAATGCGAATATATGACTTTTTATAAAAGCGCTCTACGTATGCATATCAAACGTGTTCATCGTAAAATAAGAAACTTTAATTGCAGCGAGTGCGATTACGCTAGTTCACAATCAATTAATTTAGTGACACATATTAATGCCGTTCACCGGAAAATAAAAAACTTTAAATGCAGCAAGTGCGATTATGTTAGTTCAACATCTAACTATTTACTGAAACATATTAAAGCCGTTCATCAAAAAATAAAAAATCTTAAATGCAGCGAGTGCGATTATGTTTGTTCACGATCAATTAATCTACGGACACATACTAATGCCATTCATCGGAAAATAAAAAACTTTAAATGTAACGAGTGCGATTATATTAGTTCACAATCAAGTAATCTGCGGACACATATTAATGCCGTTCATCGTAAAATAAGAAACTTTAAATGCAGTGAATGCGATTATGTTAGTTCACAATCTCAGCATTTACGGACACATATTAATGCCGTTCATCAAAAAATAAAAAACCTTAAATGCAATGAGTGCGATTATGTGAGTTCGTTTAAATGCAATTTACGCAAACATATCGAAGTTGTTCATCTTAAGATAAGGAAATTTGCATGTAGCGAATGCGATTATAAGACCTCGTCTAAAAGTAATTTACGGAGACATATTGATGGCGTTCATCGGAAAATAAGAAAGTTTAAATGAAGTGATTGCGACTATATATGTTCACAATCAGCTCATGTACGGAGACATTTTAATGCCGTTTATAAAAGTATGCGAATGTCTGGCCACGGGCATTTTAAATTACCTGTCGCTTTTTCAAAATAGTAACCAAATCGCTGTGCTTTGACATTTCGGAATAGTTTTTTTTTTATTACTGGTATTGACGGTTTTCTATATATATAAAAATGTCTGCTTCTTTGTTTGTCCTTTATGCATTCCTAAACCGTCGGTCCGATTGCGATGACGAGTTTGGGAAGTTGTCGTTAAAATACCCGATTAAGTTTGTGATTAAAAAAAAACATGAAATTCAACCATTAGGGGGGATAATGGGGGTTTGAAGTTTGTATGCCTAGCAGCCAACCCGGGGAAAAACCCGGGGTTGAACATCTTGTTACATTATAATTTAAAGTTTTGTCAGTAAAAAATATTTTGTACCTTCTGTTTATTTTCAAAAAAATTTTTTTTTTTTATAGAATTAGGCATTTGTTAATTTAATTTAGTTTTATCATTGTTTTATGTTGTTTTAAAGGCTATTTTTGAAAACTATGATTTTTTCTTAGTTAATAATTTTGTACGATTTTTTTACAATTTAGTTGTATTATAATTATAACCTTTTTTATAAATAAAAGTTTTGTGTGTTTTATAAATACAATAAATTATTTTATACTTTAATTTTAATTTGGGCAGTTATTTTTATTTTTTGTAGAAATAAGTTTGTATTTAAGTATTTATAGGTTTATTTAGATTTTATTTATTTATAGGGATTTTTTTAACTAAATTTGGTTCTTGTTGGTTATAATCTTTGTTGGAAGTAAAGATGTGGTTAATTTTAGGCACCTTTTTCATTCGTAATGCTGAAAGAAGTAAAAATGAAAAAATAATTTTACTTTTTATCGGAAATCCGGCTTTGACTGAATGTCAAAATACTTTTAACATGCTTTTCATGTTTTCGTCTTCATATTTCTATATTTATGATGAAATATATTTTGTTTGATTCGTTTTTAATCGTTTAGCAAGTTGTCGGGTTTTAAAAATGCACACTTTGTGCAATTATGTAAAATCTATTTTGCATTTATCAATTTTAATATTGCCCAGAGTTTTGAGGTTATCTAGGAATGTCTAATTTAATAAAATAATAACTTCATTTCATAAATATTCTAAGGTTTCTAACTAGAGATTGTTTTTTTACCATAAGTAGGTCTAAAATAATAAAAACTTTTATTAATTAGAATTATATTCTTGTATATTATCGTAAAATGTTACAAATAATTGCCCTATCGAAAAGTGTTACATTTACATTGATTATAACACTTACTATTATATTTTATTACATTATAAATAGAAATAAAACTCTAAAACCTAACATTTTTTTTATTAATAAAACATATTATTTTGTATATAAACATTTATATCTATTTTTTAATATAGAACTTTAATAACAAAATACTTTTTGCTCATAATGAACTTTTTGTAAGTTTAACTTCACTAAGATGTTGGTCCAGATAACATTGAAACCAACTGATATAAACATAGTTGAAATAATTTTCCTCCAATGCAAAGTTTACACTTATTATGAAATAAGTAGATTAGTTTCGGTAAGATCACCGAATTCGATAAGCAATTCATTATATCTTCCCATTTAGAAAAGGCAAAAGGAAGATGTTATGGGAAAAAAATAGTATTTTTACTGAAGAAGATTAAGGAAGTAACGCAAAACGTCAAACACATAAGTTATCTTGTCGTTGGGGTGTCGATATAATAAATAAATAATGCGAAAATGGTTGACGCAAAATTTATTATTTATATTAAAGCACTGGATTTGCTTTTTCGAAAAGAAAACTTAATAATTATGTTCACGGAAATATTCCTTAAAAAGATCAAATGCAGCGAATGAAAAAAATCGTTTGCTAAAACAGATTATCTCGTATTAACCTCGTACTGCAAAATATTGTAATACAAGTGCAAGTTCCAAAAAAGTTCAAGGAAATTGAAAATATACCTTAATACAAGGAAGCCATCAAAACGTGTTTATTTAGGAAAAACTTTTATAATTACAGCGAACTAAGTGACAATAAATTTAAAACAGGTTTTAATACGAAAAGGATGCGTTTTTCTAAAAATTAACTGCGAAGTATATTTTATGTATTGTATCAAATGCTCTTGCTAAATTAGCTTATTCTTGTGTGCGAAAAAAAATGTTTCTATGAAGTATAAAATGCAATTGTAAATAAATTTTTAAAATCGTAAGGCCATTCCTATATATTAAATTACTCATGGAAAATAAATAATGAAAATCACTAAATACACAAAAAAACTATACTTTACATAACGTTGCAACAGACTTCGTAGGCTCATAATCATTTTTGAATATTTTAATATATATTTTAGATGTTCCTACTTACTATAAAGATTTTTGGAAAATTCCGAACAAATAGGAATTAAGGTATTTTTTTATTAGAATGGCGAATTATATTTACTTAGCTGAAAAGTTCATTACAATTATTTATAAAGCTATTTTATTTCTTCGCTTTAATTTAAGGTATAAAAAATATTGTTTATAAGAAGTATTTATAAGTAACAATCGGCGGTCATGCTTTTATTTATTTCCTTCTTAAAAACCCAGGCACTGTCATTGTTTTAAAAAAACCTGTTATTTTTACTAGAAACGGTCATAAACATTGTTTTTATAAATTACTAAACTTAAAAAAGTAGACAGTAAAAATGTTGAGTATTATAAACATAAAGCCATCAGATTGTATCGAGAACGCTATTAAATTAATTTTAAGGCTGGGGTTTTCTATTACCATTCATATTACCGTACATGGGGAAACCTGTTAAATAAATAAATAAAATATTATTAATCTATTAATATTAAAGTCGTACATAATTCATTTAGTTGCTTATTAACTACCTACTTCTATAATAAATGATAAGTATCATATTATTATGTTTGTAGCCACTACCATTTTTTTTTTTTATTTGAATCTTCATAGCAGTTAACCGATATAAAAACGTCCCAATGGTAGTCTAGTGGTTAAGGCGCTAGACTATTGACCCAAAGGTTGCGGGTTCCATCCGATTGGCCCTGTCATTTCGAGTACCTACTTATATCAAAATTCGTGATAATTAATATTAAACGGATCTTGTAATTTATTTATTTATTTATGCCTTTGTTATGATCGCCTAGCTCGCTTTTGTCGACGCACACCCGTTACGGGATCAAGTTTCCTATTCATAATTGGGAAAAAAAATGTTAACCTTCTAAGGGATAACTAACTAATCAACATTAAAATAAACTGATTTATTTTTCATTGCTGCAAACGACAGGTACCTAAATAATTTTAGTTTTTTGCTGTTACCTTTTCCTCATTATTGGGGATAAGATATCAATCAAAATTGAAAGCAATCGTATCAGCTCGCCACTTTAGGGAACTGTCAAAATCAGGACATTCGAGTAGGCAGTTTATTTTTTTGCATTAACTCTACAAATCTGTTATTCAGTTATTTGTTGTCAATCTGATATATTCTTTTGTTCGTGCACATAAAGAAACATGAACCGACAAGATATCATCAAAGCAGAATGCATTGATGATAATGTATTGATGGATATTCTGGAACCAACAACGTCAACAGAAAATAGTGCGGAACACTATCCCACTGATAGTGCTCACGGTATAAATGAATTCGATTTGTTTAATAACAAAAAAATGTATTCTTCAAATATTACACCGAAAAGTGAAGTAAGTCGCCGTGATCATATTAATATAAAAAATGAGATTGATATAGGCGATATAACGTTCGTCAAAACAGAGGCTAAAACATTCGATCAAATAAAATATTGTAAAATGAAAATACATATTGATGCTATTGACAGAAATATTACAATGTTCACGTGCAGCGAGTGTAACAACTCATATACTCAAAAAGGTAACTTGAAGTCACCCATTGATTATGTTCACAGTAATATTATAAAATTCGTTTGCAGCGAGTGTAACAAACCGTTTACTAATAAAAGTCACTTAAAGACGCACATTAATACTGTTCACAGAAATATTAAAAAGTTCAAATGTAGCGAGTGTAACAAACTATTTACTCAAAATAGTCACTTAAAGATACACATTAATCATGTTCACAGAAAGATTAAAAGGTTTATGTGCAGCGAGTGTAACAAATCTTATACTGAAAAGCAAAATTTAAATACACATGTTTACACTGTTCACAGAAATATTAAAATGTTTGCAGCAAATGTCGTGCAGTGATTACAATAAATCGTACAGTAGTACATATGCAACGTTTAAATATGCATATTGAACCTGTTCACAGAAACATTAAAAAGTTCACGTGCAGCGAGCGTAACAAATCATTTCCTCTGAGAAGTCAGTTCAAGACACGCATTGACCAATACTGTTCAGAAAATGATAAACGAGCCAAAAAAAGATAGATTAACAAATTGACGATCTGTTGATGTAGTATGGATGCCACGAGCGAAGGATAGAGGATCAAGAAACCTGAATAGGATGTTTACACCCTGCAGTGTCAGATATATAAGGAAGGAATTAAGGCATTGTGGCCGACTAGTATGTAGGTTTAGTGTGTAGTAACTAGTACTTAGTTATAATGTTTTTATTATGATGAGAGAGTCATTTTTGTTTTCTGTTTTAAGAGTTTCTTGTTCTCAGGGTAGATCAGTTTCAAAAGCTGTCGCCCTCTGCGCCGCCGCGCATCGCCCTGCGGCGCTGATGAAGGTGGTCAATGTTCCAGCTGCGATGCATTGGGACTTATCCGATATCGTTCATAGGTTTCGGTTCATATATTAATTAATTAAACGAATATGCATTAAAGTTTTAAAATAAAACTCATAAAAAATGGATGCCTAGACCGTAGGCAGCGAATCAAATATTTATAATTTATTTTATGTAATCAAAATGGCAATATTAACCTTTTAATCGTTCTACTTGCCACTATTTCTCTAAAAATGCAAATTATTCTAGTTTTGTTGCCATGTTTAGCAATTCTTACTTTTATTCACCTAAATATTGTGTACAATAATTATTATTGTAACAGGGAGTTAATATATGTATTAGGTTAATCACCCCCGGTGAAAAAATAGATTTATTTGGTTTCATTGCATAGTTATTATCTTGTTGTCAAATAACAAAAAAAATATATTATAAAATAAAATAGTTAAAAAAATTATATCGTTTTCTTAAGACATTTTGATTTGCAATGGTAATATCTTTTACAAATAGAGGTTCAATATGGAACTATGAAAAATTTGTATAATATATTTACTTGTCAAGTTTTTGTTTCATTAATTTCGTTTTTAAATGTTTTATTTAGACGATGTTTATTATTTGTTTAATAATTGTTTAGATTTATGTAATTTTAACTTTTTTTTCTTCGTATGTAAATGTAAACCACCATTTCTATTAAAATTAAACTTAAATATATAAATAAAATTGTCCTCATTGTAATAAATATAACGCAAAACTATTGAAAATAAATGACATGAATGATTCGAGTTTCAGAGACTCAAAAAATGTTTTTTTCCTCTGACGATAACTTGGCATGAAATAATGTTTGTTCCTACTTAATTGCATGACATCTTTTGCTCTGACCCACTTAAACGCCTGCGCAGTCATCATCATCATCATCGTCGCGCGAAGAAACCGAATCCAGTCATCAGCTACCCGCTTGGGAATGACGCAGAGAGGTCACAGCGAAATCATTAAGACTAGTTGTGGTAGCAATGTCTATTATTAATGTTTATTATTGGACTTTAAATTCTGTGTTAAATAACGAAACAGGCAAATTTTAGGTCGGGCAAAAATGAGGAAGATAGATTTTAAGCGCCTTTGGGGCAGATTCTTCCGAATCTAAGTAAATGCTGTCGAGAATTAGTTTTTTTTTAATAGGAATCGCTAGGGAGGGTAGGCGAGTAAAGCCAAGCGTTTGAAAGTTTCATATAAAAAAAATACAGGTGTACTTTTTTAGTAGTCAAAACGTTGCGTTGCCTAAGTTTATCACAATTTTGTATTTTTAATAAATGTCGACCGACTAAGCTTCGTCTAAAATTGATTAAAATCACATTCCTGAGGTCAGAGAGTTGTAAAAAGAAAGATTACGGCATGTTCAAATCATGGTGAAATCTTATCATATATCGGAATATTAATTTATTTATTATTGCAATCAATAAAACTACCTACTTAATATGGTTTGTAAATAATAACAATACAACTTCCTAAAATATAGACCTGACGTGAGACACAAAGAAGGAGGAATATATTCGCGTGAAAGTCGATATGATAATGGGACAAATGCAAATTTAAATAGTGTAAATAGTATTACAATTATTTTGAGGGATACTTTTAAATGTGCACTGAATGTCATTCCTAGAAATTTGAATACTTGTGATAGGGGATTTACAATGCAGGTTTTGAAATGCAAAACATTTCGAATCTGAAGTAACTTCAGATGAAAGGCTGCCTTCACTTCACGTTGTCATAAGGGTACCCAAAGATATTGGCCTTACCACAATGAATACCTTCTTCAAATTATTGTATGAGCGACCTCTAGAATGTTTTATTACACAATACCTTAAGTATGATAAAAATGACGTCTTCTGGTCTTAAATTACAAATTATCCAACTATACTACAATAAAAGCTGATAATGGCAGTCTAGATACATTTTCATTTATTCTTTAATTTTATCAGAGATGACTTTTAAAAATAATCATTTTTATCAAATAATACCCAGAACATTATAAAAAATATTTAAATATGGTTAATACCGTAAATATGTACCGATTGTCTTTAAATAGGTCATTTTTATGACATTTTTCACAACACTTCAATTTTGTCTAATTGGAAAAGAGATTTACGGTATGAGGTAAATATCAAAAAAGAGTTATTTGCGTTGGAATACAAAGTGAGTTTAAATAATATATTTCTTGTAAATAGACCAATTTGACATTTATTCCTATTTTAATTCCCTGGTCCTTGCAAAACAAAAATAATTTGGCAACACAACTTTCAGACCCGTCAAAGTAAAATGACATTAAGACGGCTTGACAGGAAACAATTTTGGATAAAATACTCGTATTGCCTAGATAGGTCAAATAAATTCAAGATATAACCTATTTTTTGAGAGGTTTGTATGAATTGAATGAAAGCAAATATACAGACACATATCGACGCAGTGCATCGAAAAATCAGAAGGTTTAAATGCAATGAGTGTGATTATACAAGTGCATATAAATCACAATTAAAGATACATATTGCTGTAGTGCATCAAAAAGTAATAAAATTTAAATGTAGCGAGTGCGATCATACAACTTCAGGTAAAACAGATTTACAAAAACATGTCAATGCAGTGCATCGAAAAAATTAGAAAAATTTAATGCAGCGAGTGCACTCACACGAGTTCATATAAAGCACAATTACAGATTCATTTCAATGCAGTTTTGATATAACAAGATCTTTTAATGAACCTAATTTTATTATAAATATGGCATTATCCTGACTCTTTATATTTTACAAATGTTATATTTATCTTTTACTATTACTTTACATATTATTAATGTCTGTAACATTAACGGAACGGAACTGGTAACGGATTTATTATTATGAAGTAAATATTTTATCATAAAAACATTGTAAATCTATATAAATGCGCCTTTATAAGATTGAAAGTTGTCGTTCTTTTTTCTCGGAAATATTAATAAAAAAAGGCGAAAGAATCGACATTATCTTTACTTGACCTTTGACGAATATTCCACACATTTGCATAATTTCGGATAGAGGATAGGTTGGTTATATCGGGTAGGTTTATTGAATGTAGTTTTTAATAAAATAGCCGAATCGATTAATTAAACAAGTAATTTGTATTCATTTGTTATATCTGTTATGTTTAATTTTACTTCTGCTAAATTCCAATAATATTTCTTTATGTTTTAAACTGATACTTTAAATTCTGAATGTTAAATTCATTCTGATTTTTTAATATCTGCTGTAACTAGATTATCATCAGATCCATTTGAAGGGATTCTGGAAATTTGGTCAGTCAATATTTAATATTATTAAATAAGTAGGTTTTGTTGTTTTTTATTTATTTTATCTCGTAAAATAATAACAAATTACTTCCGTACTTGCTTACTGTAACTTTCCCGATAACCTTTTCCCACCAACTCATGGGTACAACCTGTCCCTAGTCGGTCCCAGATGGTGAGACGTGCTGCTCCAGGTCTAGCGATCTGGACCAGGCCAATCTCAGGGCGTTCCAAGAATATTTTGACCAAATTCTTTAAATGTTTATTCAATGTTACGAGAAGTATTTAAATATAACAGTATGCCGGATGCAAATCTATATTAGGTCATTCCTTTGGAGAAGGAATATTCGATCAAATATTTAGTAACCATGACAACTCCAGCAGATAAACCAACAAAGAAATCATGTATGCATTGTTAATTAATTTCAAATCAGGCTTATAGCATTTTAGAGTCATTGACCAGCATTACTCAATGAACCTACTACAGGTCGCTGATACAAGTTAAACGATTTAAGACCATGTCCACAACAACCTAGTTAACAGTCCTTCAAACTAAAACCATGTCAATAAACTGGTGTTTTTTAAACAAACATTTTTTCATTAACGTGTATATTAAGTTTATTTAATAATCTACAACAAATAAAGCCTACATTAGAACGGGCGCTGCTTAGATATAGGTAGAGTTTTGAAAATATGTTTGTGTAATTTAAAAAACAAATTATTATTATTAATATTAACTAAAAACCATTTTACTTTGTGCAAATCGAAAAAAATAAGCTAGTTTTGCGTTTATGCAGCCAACTATAATTGAAATACATTGCTAGCGTGCTATTTATAGTTACAGCCGCGTGCAAAAGAAACACTCAGCCACAAGAATGGAGTAAAATTGTGGGATCAGTGTATTCCATCCAACCGATAAGGATTATCCTGGGGGACAGCTCACGCTACTAGTAAAAAAAGGTTGGATTCCTGCTCTGGGTTACAGTAATTAATTATGTTTGATGAGCATAGTACCCACATAAATACTGACATAATTATGACTTGAGTTAAAGAGACTCTGATAAGAATATTTGACACCATTATGCCCCATTCAATTCGAAAGCTGTTCCAGAAAGTTGAGAGTTGTGAACATCAGATATCGACTTTTGGCAGACTCATTTTCCACGAAGCGTTTTCCCTATCACTTTGAATCCTTTGAATCCTAAGTAGTAACTTCTGGAAAAGTGTTGTAAAGTTTTCTTTGTTTTTCATGCCTATAAATGAGAAATTAGGCCATGTAAAATTTATTTTATTTTTAACTCCTTTTGATGTCCATATTTCTGATTTTTCTTTTCGTATATTGATAAATATTTCACTAAAAATAATTCCTTTTCGTCCACTCAACTAAAGTTTAGGTATACTGATGGATAGAAGGGTGACAATGGAGTACCTATATTATATCAATCGAACATGTTCCGTTTGTGTCATCTCGCATCGATTTAATCAGCTGAACCTTTGCTGTTTTTAAAGATCTTGAAACTGTGGGCGGTTCATCTTGACAGGACCAGAGTTCTTCCATCTCCCTCTGACTCACCCATATTATCTGATTGCGGTCGATGGCGATAAAGACGAAGATCATATATTTTTCTCCAGTTCAATTAATATTCATTATCCGAATTTTATACCTGATTTCTTGTTTTTTAAAATGAAACTTCCTCTCAATTTATCACACTTGTTAGCGTCAAAAATTTAAACAAAAATATGTAGTTATTTTAAAATATATCAGTCAAGCAGCTTTCAATTTGTTTTATTTCTTTTTTCATTCCATATATTTTTTCCATCTTCTGTAAATACATTTTTGCGTTGTTTTCCACACGTTAAATTCGGTGGTTATTTTCATAATTGAAAAAATATGTTTTTCCTGGCACGCAGCATAAACTCAAGTCTAATTGCCATATTATATTATGATGAAGAAGAAGAGAATATTTCGTGAAATGCTGTCAATAGTGTGTAATCCTCAATATTTAAATCCTCACTAAAATATCAATAAAACACTAAAGAGGATGAAAATATTCGAAGTGTTGCGTTTGCCTGACCGCTGACCTCGTAACAAAACGTTAAGCGTATTTACTACAGGACTCAGCATCCAATTCTGGTTTAATACCTATCGTTGTTGCAACACATCTTAACATGAAATCTAATGAAATTATTGACTGTAACTAGGTGCCTTGAAGATCAAGCAACAACTCCATGGATCCAGGTCAATCGGATATGTCAGAAAACCGCCTTGATTTATTATTTGAAGCAGATCCTACTACATTTATAAAATCGGAATACGCTTGCAATGTTGCAAAATGTATTAAACAAGAATCATTCCGTTTACATAAATACAATATAAATTGCCCCAAAGTAATATTAAACAAAATAGATTTTACATGTTCCATGTGTAAGTGTTCCCTTGATAAAAGCTGTTCGATAAGATTGTTGCGAAATAGACCGATCAAGTACTTATGTTTCAAATGCAATAATGGTCAAAAAGATAGTACTCTGATAGTAATCAAAAGGAAGAAACAAGCTGGCATTCCTAAAAGAAAAAATACAAGGAAAAAATCTGAACATCGGAAAATTAAAAGGTTTCAATGTGGCGAATGTAACAAAATGTATTCGAGTAAAGCTTCAATTATTAGACATATTAATGCCGTTCACCAGAAAATAAAAAACCTTAAATGCAGTGAGTGCGATTATGTGAGTTCGTTTAAATGCAATTTACGCAAACATATCGAAGTTGTTCATCTTAAGATAAGGAAGTTTGAATGTAGCGAATGCGATTATAAGACTTCGTCTAAAAGTAATTTACGGAAACATATTGATGGCGCTCATCGGAAAATAAGAAAGTTTAAATGATGTGAGTGCGACTATATATGTTCACAATCAGCTCATGTACGGAGACATTTTAATGCAGTTTAAAAGTATGCGAATACTTTAAAACCACGGGCATTTTAAATTGCCTGTCGCTTTTTGAAAATAGTAACCGAATCGCTGTGCTTTGACATTTCGGAATAGTTCGGGTTTTTATTACTGTTATTGCCGGTTTTCTATATATATAAAAATGACTGTGTACGAGGCTCGAGTTGTCGCGCGCCGAAGGCGCCGTCAAAGCCGCCTGCAGGGCCTAGCAGCCACCCGAAGAAAAGCCCGAAGTTAAACAGCTCATTAAAGTTAAATTATAAATTAAAGTTTTGTCAGTAAAAAATATTTTTTACCTTTTTTAACTGTTTATTTTCAAAAAAATACGTACTTAGGTTATTTTTTTTATAATTTATTGTTAATTTAATTTATTTTTATCATTGTTTTATGTTATTTTAAAGGCTATTTTTTAAATTTATGTTTCTTTTTGTAGTTAATAATTTTGTAAGATTTTTTTACAAAATTAGTTTTATTATAAGTAATAATAACCTTTTTTAATTTTTATAAATAAAAGTTTTGTGTGTTTTATAAATAAAATAAATTATTTTATACTTAAATTTTAGCCCTTTGGGCAGTTATTTTTATTTTTTGTAGAATAAGTATGCATTTATAGGTTTAATTTAGATTTTATTTATTTTTAAGGATTTTTTTTAACTGTAATTTGGTTTCTTTGTAAAATTGTGAACAAAATAAGTTTTAAAATGAAACGCATAAATAAATCATCTCTTACCAACATCGGTATATGTGGTAACACGTTTATGTTTGAATATGTTTTATTACACTATTATGTGTTTTATTTTAGTCTGATAAAAAAACATGTCTTCTGGTCTCAAACTACCCATATCCTACTAGAACTAGAAAAGAACCGGTTGGGTATGAAAGATGGATAATGCCAGTCTAAACAAATTTTCCTTCACCTATTCTTTAGGTTTTTTTTTAGAGACCACATTTAAAAATAACCATTTTTACGAAAAAGGCCGTGAAGACCGATGAAGACACCGTTTGTCTATAAATAGGTCTTTTCATATTCAGGAGGGGATCGCTAAAAAACACTACTGGACGATTCTCGTTCTAAAAGCAAGTGAATTTATGCCCGCGACCGTACTTATTCATTTTTTATTTATCTTTATTTGGGAAATAAGACAGTTACATAAAACAAATCATATACAGGCAGTATAAAATAATAAAAAGATGATGGTAATGGCAGCCTTGACACATTTTAATTTATTCTTTTATTTTTTAGATTTCACTTTTCAAAATACTCATTTTCGTGAAATAAGGCCGATAACATCAAAGAAAAATATTTAAACACGCTTAATTCCGTACCACCGATTGTCTATAAATAGGTCCTGTCCATTACATTTTTTACAACACTTCATATTAATTGTTAGATGGGAAAGCGATTTAAGGTGTGACCGATTAATATAAAAAGAGCTTTTTGACACAGTGAATTTAAAAAAATACAAATTATATTTACCTACCTATCGTATATCGGCCAAGCCAACACTTATTTTCACAGGTCCACACAAAATAAAAATAATTTGGTAACACAGCCTGCATACGTCAAAATAAAACACTACCTACTAGCCACGAGAAAGCATAACAAAAACAATATTCGCTATAAAAATACTCGCATTGGCTAGATAAGTCCAATAAATTGGTTTTTGTCAGGTTTAAATGTAATATTACTTTTTAAAGACTAAGTCACTAGCAAGAATGAAACATTTTTTTATTACCTTTAAGAACTTTGTCATTTTATGCTATGACATAACTTTGGCTAAATTTTAACCAAAACTTTAACCAAATTGACCAACTTCACAATAAAAATAACTATGGAGGGAAACAAATATATCTCTAATATTAAATTAGAAAAATTCTATTGTCATAATATGGCATTTAAAAATGAGCAAGCGGTTGATTGCAATTCATCCAGCAGTGATTAAAATAATAAAGGTAGATGGAAAAATGCAAATATAATACTATTTTAATGGTGATAAACTTTTTTTACTTGTTTTATAACGACACATAATAACCTTGACGAACAACCTTGTTGTTAATTTTATTTATTGAATGACAAAATGGTTAGACCAACAAAGATTTTTAACATATTAAGGTCTTCAGAAGAAAATATTCATATTTCATTTATTTCGATATTAAATATTAAATGTCTGTTACTTAATGATTCGGGATACAAATAAAATTTATTCAATTTAAGTAGGCTTGGCTATATATGGCCAATATAATACTAGGCAGTGGCAATTTTTTTTTTTTAAACAAACGTCGAACGTAGTAGCGATAAGCGAGTGGTTCGCCGCCTTCGCCCCGCCGCCGGCGAAATGTCAAACGCACAAACATAACCTCACTTCTCGCGCTTTTCTATACACATTCAATTTATCAGTACTCGAGGCTAGAACCCGCATTTAATCTCCCGCGATGTTCCTCGGCGCCCTGTCGCTGCTGTGGTGCGCCTTCACGCTCGCCTACCGGCTGGCCCTGCAGCTGTTCGCCTGGTCGCACGCCGTGCTGCCGTGGGGCGCCGACCTGGCGCTCCTGCTGGCGCTGTCGGCGAGGCTGACGAGACTCCGGCGCCCCGACGGGGCGGCCGTCGACGCGGCCCTGGCGCCCCTCGAGCCGCCGTCGCGGTGCGTCGCGCACAGGGGCGCCGCGTTGGACGCGCCCGAGAACACCCTGCAAGCCTTCAAATACGTGAGTCCCCTCTAATGTTAAGGAATTATTTATTTCGAATCAAGTTCCGCGTAAACGGGTTGACGCCCGTACTAAGGCAGACTTTTATTTATTTATCAAAGTACAAAACAGCGATACAAGAGATCTTACGGTGTTATATTTTCTATTTTTACTATTAATACGTACAATTATTACTAGTTAATGTAATCATAACAACATTTGTGGTTATTTTAAGCGTGGTTTATCATTCGTTCGTTGTTAATATAGTGCAATATTCAACGATTTGGATTCTCTGTATGGGAGATAAAAAAAAATCTAAGTTATTTTACAGTTGCAGTGAAATATTTGTGCAGATTACGAGTAAGCACGTTGAATTTAGTGTCGTGCTACACTAAAAAAAAAATCGGCATGTGTCCGTCATTCCCAACGTAAATATGCCGATAATTTACTTATATATCTTATTTATTTATTGGTTATTTACTTTATTTATAGTGTAATATTAGTATTATATATTTAAAGATTTATTAAGAAGTCCCGTAGCTTGCGTCAAAATGCTAAACTACTGTTAAAAATGATTGGCGTCTCTTTGGAACAGCAAATTGTGCTATAAAGGTGATGCACAAAACTAATCCATTACACGTGATTACAAATTACAATAATTTACGTACAAGTAATATATTTATTGTGTAAACACTATTTTGCTTTTATATGTAAGAGTGCATGTAAATGACTATGTTAATGATAATAATACGTTACACTAATTATTATTATAACTCACTTTACGAATTTCATTTATAAAACACGGAAAGTAATACATAGGAATATATTAGGTGCACTCGTCGCTCGGCCGTATTTCTCCACAAAGTTCAATCGTTCCGACACATCCTGTATATAAAAACATAAATTAAATAGCGGATGAATTGATTGCGATTGTGGGAAGAAATTTTTATTTTTTTATTCAATTAAACGTGATTAAATTTATAATTGATTTGCCGTTTAGGCGGTATTTTTAGGAAAATGTCACTATCGTGAAGATTACGTAAAGCGAAATGTCTTAGAAATATATACATTTATTTTTATTAAGAATTGCCATATACAATTATTTTGCACCACACTCAACTAGGCCAAATGTGTCTGTGTTAGACTCAGGGGAGATGGTGGTAATGAAGCATTAAAAACGGTACGACCATGTGCGGATTCAAACCCGCGACCTTTGTATTCTCTACGGTTTCGTCGTGAAAAAAGAGATTCCTGAGGCGTTTGTAGCAACTGTTAGCGTCTTGAATTCGTGCTTACAATGTTTCTAACTCATCAGTACACGCTCGTCGCGAGGCTCCGCCTAATGAAATAGCACGCTTTAAGCCACTACCAGTTAGAGTTTGCGCATCCGGCTGTGCCTCTCTTAATCTACTCTACAATAACTTGTTCAACGACACCGAAATACTTTACTTAAATAGATTCGCATATTAATTTATTTAATTTTTTTCCTTATTATGAGCATCGTAATAGATATACTTGTTTATACAATCCAGTCAGATTTATTTAGCTCACAGCGTTTGTATGCCGGTTTAGGTCAAAACTTGCGAGCTGAATTGGAACCACCTCCTCTTGTGCTGCGGAGTTGAAATTTGGCATGTTCGTTCAGCTCCGATGACAATGCATTTTTATGGTCAGCACGACCTGATTTCATACCCAAGAATGGCTCCAGGCGAAAGAACTCCTCAACGGTCAACAGCGCAGACACGAAATATTGTACACGCATTCGAGCACTTAAATGAAAGCTTTTTTTATTAATGAAGACAAATGCTGATGTAAAAAAGCAAATAGTGTAATTAAAATTAATACAATATTCTAGAATTATAAACATATTCGTACTATTTGCGACGTTCGCTCCGTCGGGTAGATGACCCCGAGCGATAACTGCTCCGCTGCACAAAACAAACTTCCATCCTCGTGGGTATTTTGTACCGTGAAGAACTTGGCTCCGTTAATTAAAGGCCTAATCGGTTTAATTGTCGCCTGCCCGTTAGAAAAAATGTGTCCTCTCGATAGAACTTCGTATCGATAACTACTTAAAGAATCTTCAAAGTTTCAAGTTGTGGATATAAGACAAACCTTCGCCAAAAGGTGCCTTTTTTGACTTGACGACCATAAAGTAGTTTGTCACAGAATAGTTACGAGGCAACTTAGTAGCCACCGACATACTATACCGAAAGCGAAGACAAGGTTTTGCTCAGAGACGCTTCTTATAAAATAAAGATCTCCTGGGAATGTCTCCGTCTTTGTTATATACCTTCAAACTTCTTTTTTTTGCGAATATACCACGTGTATAAAAATCAGGAATACTCTAATCTTCATAATAAGTATTTTGTTTAATACTTAATCTATAACAATAATATAATTGTATGTATATGTATTACTGCTATATATATAATCGTATAATTGAGTTGTAAAGTTATTTGACTTATATTTGATAAATATTTGACAATATTTTACACTAAAGAGGACAGGTGAGAGTAAAATGCATTTTTATAAAACTCAGCGCTGGGTTTAAACCGACATCCTGCGCTCTCAAGTACAGGACCTCTTTAGAACCTTTATAAATATTATGCAATCCAGCACTTTATCAAATAATTCAAAAAAAAACAATATTGTCAAAGATTGTGTAATTAATCTTTTCAGGCGATTTACCGCTATTAAAAAACAATCATCAAATATTACTGCTATATTATATACCATAAATTCATATTATATATAATATTGTAAGTGAGTTTTAAATTAAAAACAATATAATTGTTCGTTCTTCGACTTGAAACTTTTGATAATTTATTAGTGCGAGCGCTTCCTAGTTAGGTAGAGTTTTTTGTAAAATATGTTTGTGTAATTTAAAAACCAATAAATAAATATTGAAATAAAGAAGGTAGTTATTTTTAAAGCGAATGGTTTTGGGGACGAGCTGTACTGCCAATTTTCTGTGATCTCGACTGGTTTATTTATTATTATTATTCTCAGTTGCCAGCGATTGGCCTAGATTCAGGGAATTCATCTTGAACTGGTTCACACTTATAGCTTCCACCACTTCCTGTGGTAGCCGATTCCAATTATCCACGACTCTATTGGAGATGAAGTCCTTCCTAGGATTAGTGGAACAAAGACATTCAGATTCCATATTTGATACCCGTACTCAAGCAAAGGCCGCACATATTTGTAGATCTTCAGGAGATTTTTTTTATTAAATATATAAAATAATTAGCTTTCTTCGCAATTGCTTCAATGTGGGTCTCGCATTTCAATATTAATGATCTTTTGTAAGAGTTTTATCGATGGAGACGTTTCCTTTCAGTGCGTGGACCGCGGCTGCAGCTTCGTGGAGTTCGACGTGCGCATGACGTCGGACGGCGCGTGCGTGCTGCTCCACGACGACACGCTGTCGAGGGTGGCGCAGGTCAACGTGAACGTCGCCACCGCCGCGTGGGAGCGCATCAAGGACGTCGACCTCAGCGTCAACCATCCGCTCAAGTAAGATTCAGCGCTTGTATCGATGGAGCTAAATCCAAGTTTTATCCAAAGGAAAGACAATTCAGGTTGTGTTAGAACCGCGCGTTGATTTAATTTCTCATAGATAATTTATTTCCAATGAATATAATCCTACTCAACTAGGCCAAATGTGCCTGCGTTAGATTCAGAGGAGATGGCGGTAATGAAGCGTTAAAAATGGTACGACCTTTGGGTCAATAGTCCAACGCCTTAACCACTAAATCTTATACATGTGTCGTTATAAAAGTATCCTACTAAGTAAGTGTGGTATAAAATTGTTTTCCTTTTATTTATTTTTTTTAAATTTCCAGTAATTTATTGAATATTTTTGGGCCGTTTGTATCCGACTATTCCTAAAAATACTTGAAATAGTGATTATTTCCATATATTTGCCGTGGTTTGCATATATTTGTAGTTGTGAATGTATGCAGACTTCTAAAATGTATTGCAAAGTGAAAGTAGGGTTGCCATACGTCCGTATTTTGTACCGACGGGGTGTATTTTACACGCCGTGTCATTTTAGAAGCTTCATAGAACGTTACGTTCAGTTTTAGGTGTAGAGTGGTGTACCGTGTAAAAACCACTTACAGTAAGACCCCCCGGTCGCCTCGAAAATGGGCTCGCCTGGCCGGTGCGCTGTCAGTTTTTTTTGTTAGCAAAAGCAGCTTTTAAAATCGATTGAGTTTTGAAGGTGTTAATACTGATTTACCATACTCACTTTTTGTGCTGAAATTTGTGAATTTTTTTATTTTATTTATTATTTAATATTACACTTTATCACTCTATATTTATCTATATAAGAAGAAAATGTCGCATTATGTTCCGCAGGGACCGCTACAGCGACGCTCGCCCCGTCCTGCTCGAAGACGCCCTGGACTATCTGATCGGGCACGGCGTGCACATGTTCATCGACCTCAAGGGCGGCGACGGGCGCGTCGTCGACAAGGTCGTCGCGGCGTTCAGGGCGCGGCCGCACCTCTACAACACCGCCGTCGTCACCTCCTTCAACCCGCTCTACGTTTATCAGGTCGGTCGCCGGTCTTCGTTTTTACTGTCAACGAGCTCTCATTAAAATGGCGCTCCATATGGTTCCAGCAGCCAAGCCCGAGGGTTGTCTGCTGGAGACCAGGTGTGTGAAACACGGATATTAGTATTTGTGGAATATGTTCACATTATTTGATTCCTTTATAAGATAAATACAATATTTTTATAGTATTTTATAGACCCTACTCATAATTTTTGGGCTCTACTCAACTAGGCCAAACATGCCTGTCCTAGAGTCAGGGGAGATGGTGGCAATGAAGCATCAAAATTGTGCGGATTCAAACCCGCACCTTTGGTCAATAGTCCAACGCCTCGACCACTAGTCTACCGGGATCGCTTTAAGCCGATTACCGTAAACATTGTTTTTGTGTTTTGAACTTGTCAGTCTTCTTCGCAGCGGAGTTCCCGTGACCACCTTCCGGCTCCATCCCTCCGATCGGTGTTGAACTGTAATAATTAGTGTGCGATTCGCAGGTCCGACGCGCCGACGCGCGCATCATCGGCGCCCTGGCCTACAGGCCGTTCTGCTTCAGCGCCGTTCAGTTTTCGGCCGAGGACGGTCCGGGCAGGCCCAAGTGAGTGGACTCTGTAATCTATACTTTTTAAGTGTAAGATTTGCCAAAAAGCTAATACTATAATATATGTAATAAATAAATTAAATTAAATTAAATAAAACGCTCATACTACTGACAGATTGACAGAATGAGTTCCGAGGTGTGAATTTTGTATGATTTCAAATAGTCCGTCAATGTCAAGCAAAAATAATGATTTTAAGCCGTCTTTTAATGCTATTAAGGTCACGTCTCATTTTTACGTGAAAGAAAAATTAATTTCATAGTCATTGCGGGGAATTAAGGCGAATAACACACCCTAATAATAGATTTTTAATAGTCATAATAGGTTTTAATAACAGGTTTTTTTTTTAATTAAATATGTTTGGATAGGTTTTTTGAAAATAAATATATACAGGATGGACTTGAAGTCAGCAGCATCCTTTTAAGGGGTGTTTCTGGGCATGAAACTTGAAAACCACCTGTCGTCCGTTGCCGTCAATGCATTTTATAATTCTAGTCCTGTATATAAACTAGTAGTAAACTATAGGCAATGCATTTTTATAGTAAGCACGACCGTGTATTCATTCATGTGGTCGTCTCGGTTGCAGCTATCCCAACAGCCGAGTGCTGCACTGGTGCGCGCGCGCGCTGGACGTGCTGCACGCCTGCCTCTGGGAGTCCTCCGTGCTGGCCCGTTGGTGCGGAGTCAGCGCCGTCCTGCTGCACAAGGACTGCATCAGCCAGTGAGCATATTTATTCACTACGTATGGCTTTTGGTGTCGGGGAGGCGCGGTTCCGACGGCCTTATTGTTGTTTCCGTGGTGCTGAGAAAAGCGCCCTGGTCGAATTGTACCAGAGCCAGGGGCGATGGTGATGATGGAGCGTTAAAAATGGTATGACAGTGCGGATTCGAGCCCGCGACCTCTGGGCTAATAGCCAAACGCCTTAGCCACTGGACTACCACGATCTCAATTAGAAATACACTTTTTGACTAATATTGTTTGTCGAAAAGCGACGAAAACAAAATTTAGAATATTAATTAATTAATTAATAAAAGTTGACCTTCGACAAAAACACATTAAATTAATTTGTATTCGTGTCGAAGGTCAACCAGGTCCGCATCGGGCGACTTTTAGCGTTTATTTATTAAACTCCGCATAATAAAAAGGTCGTACGAACCCGACTGGTTGGTTTTTTTTTTACGATTTGTTTTTTAGTTTTAATTTAAATGCGGAAACTAATCTGCCTAAAAAAAATATAAAATGTGTATAATAATTTCCCTCTTGCGCGTGGTCTCAAATCGTTCCGTCTCATCTAACGGCTCGTGAAAACGGAATCAATTTGCATTTCCTCGATTCTTGTATTCCGGTGTGTCAAAAAAAAAAAAAAGTAAAAAGCCGTAGAAAAATCCTTTTGGGATTTTATTATTTAATTTGTATGGAAAAAAATGTGTCAAAATTGAGAAAACTTGTTCAATTTGGTGTGTAGAATCTTCTCCTTCATACGTATGGCTTGTGTTGTCGGGGAGGCGCTATTGGGCGCAGTTCCGACTGCCTTATTGTTGTTTTTGTCACTTAACTCAGTCGACAGTGTTGAGAAAAACGAAGCGCGGAAGCGACCGAGAACGTAGGTTTATACAACAAAATTGGCTTTCTTTCAGGAAGAGCGTTCACGACTGGCGCCGCAGCGGGTTCCGCGTCCTCGCGTGGACCGTGAACCATCCCGCCGAGAAGCACTACCTCCAGAAGGCGTCCAGGGTGCCGTACTTCTCGGACACGCTCGTCGGCGAGCTCAGGGACGCCGAGGATCCCCTCAAGGTGGCGGTTCTGGACTCTTTTCCCGGTCAATCCTCCATACAAACGCCATAGAAAAATCATATGACTTATCGTTTTAGTGAGAGAGGTGAGATAGATAGATTTAAAAGCACGCGCGAGACAGAGAAGAAGGATTATTATTAATTTCGATTAATTTAGGTGTTCAACATAGTAAAGTTAGTTTTTTAAATTTCTATATAATGAGCTGTAATTAAATAAAAACCAACAATTACAGTCAAAATGGTTAAAATATCTCTTTTGATAATGAACTGACGACGCTCGGAACCTTCACATACAACTGTCAATGTGCGCTCGGCCGTCGCCGTACACCGTAACGGTGTCGAGGCCGTCATCGATCGGCGCGGCATTGGAATCCGCTCGAATTCTGTTAAAAAAACATATATTCGGGGATGTTTTTTTTTTTTTAATTTTTTATATCAATTCCTACTTCCGATAGTCTTCGGAAATGGTCTTGGTACACCCTGTATATTAGCTAAAACAGCGACTACTTTGTAATAATTTTATTAGTATATGTTGTATAGAACGGAGAGCTTTGGATGCACCTAACCCGCCTTTTTTTTGCAGATCTACTCCCTGAGTTACAACGGTAGTGCCACCGCAGAGCCCATCGGGACCACCCTCGCCGGAGACGCCTTCGTGCGGAAACCGTTGGAGGTCGCGCACGCGAACGGGAACGTCGGTGAGGATACATGCAAAATAAAAAAAAACCTTTCCCTACCGCAAGGGTTGCTCATATCGAAAATTGATTCAAACAAAAGTTGTAGGGAAGTTATAGCAAATTATAACAAATAATTTGTGTAAAATTACGGCAGTTGTGCGAAGATATGTCGACATTTTCTTGAAGTCATGACATGGTTCCTAATAGAACCGCTTCCATCAACGTGGTTTATTGTAATTGAGGGGGTTATTTTCAAAACGTGATAATTCCACGTTCCTTTGGGTTTTTTATTTTTTGTCATCTCGTGCGCTGTTTATTCCCGTCAATTAAGTGCAAAATATGACCGTTCCGTCAAATTATAATTTGCCCGTCAAAATGTGACTAGTTCCGTTCCATTGATTATTTATACACCATTATGAATAAATAAATATACAACTCGTTCATCACTAGACCATAGAGTACGATAGAAGACCAATTTAGTCAGAAACACACTAAAATCGGAAAATTTCTTTAAAGTAACGTGAAAAACGTACTTTAATCCATAGATTTATTTATCTATCAAAATATGATTAATCCACTTTATATGTTTAAATAAATTGAAAAGGGTAAGTGTTGGGCTGTTGACCCAGGTCGTGGGTTCGGATCCGCATACATTCATACCATTTCTAACGCTTCTTCCCCAACTCCAGCACAGGCGCATTTAGCTTAGTTGAGTAGGTGTATATTTAATATATAATTATATAATAATTTACTACTACCAGCGAACTGATGATGCATTTATTTATTATTTCGTTTCAGAACCCGCGAGGCCGATTCCCTACGACTGAGCGGTCGCTTTGCGCCCGCCTGTGACCCGGTTTGGAGCAAAATCACCCGGACGCACCTTAATATATAGATTTATTTAGTATATAATCGCAAAAATATTGCATTTGTAAATTTAGTACGGTCGGACAAAATCTTTTTGATAGTTGCGAATCTGCGAAATTTATTTAAGCCGATAACGCTCACTTGAACTCACCTCTTGTACATATTATTTAGTTATACAGGATGTCTCGAGACCATTCCCGAACTAAGGGGGGGGTTTTGTGTAAACCTAAATTTATAATATTTTTTTAAAATGGTAAATTCGATCAGAGCGCAAATTCCAATGCTGCACGGATCGAAAATGGCCTTGATACCATTACGGCGTACGGTGACATCTGAGCGCACGTAGAGTTTAGATTTTTTTTCGCGATAACCATGATGGATTTTGATGTAGATTCTTAACAAATAACGTTAGAAATCGCAGGACTGGTCTTGGGACACGCTGTATGTGGGTGTCGATCGCGGATCATTTCAATTGGATACGCGAGAGAACAAAACCGTGACGTTATCGTATCAACCATGACAAACTTGTCATGTTCCGTCAATCAATTTGGGATTATTTCAGTTAATGCATCGATTCTACTTAATTCGTCTGTTCTGCGACATTCTTATAACCTTCTCGCCGACTGTCAAAACGATCGTCAACGTCCGATCGCATTTAAATACCCAAATCATGCTGGTCATACCAAAGCATTTACGATATTTTTAAGAATTTAAATTTTTTAAAGTTCGACACGAGCCGCCAATCGCTGAAATTGCGATTTTTTTTAATCCCCGATTCCGGTGTTTTTAATTTGGGAACGGTTCGTCGTCGACTTTTCAGACCAGTCGCACTCTGCGGGGCGTTAATGTATAGCACATTCTCATATTTAATACATTTTAGACATATTTTTACACAAAGACCTGGTGCGACACGGATGTCGCACCAGGTCTCATAATGTACTGGAAAAAGCGCATCCGACTCCGCGGAAACGTCGATGGGTTTTAATTATTCCATTATAATTAACTTTTAGGTGGTTTCTAACGAGATATTAGAAAAAAAAGTACCCCTTTTAAAGCACTTTACCGACAGCCTCCGTGAATCGTTTCGATTTCTAAGCGAATTCGCGCTCGCGCCCGTCGCGGGTCTCCGCCTCGTGAATTGGCAAATTAGTAACCTTATATTTCCATTCTATCTCGAGGTTCGTCGGTTGCTGACAGCTCTGCTACTGGTGAAAATATCACTTTGCATTAACGTGGTCAAAGATGGCGCCCGTTCAAGAAAAGTAAAATCATAAAAGTAAAATCGATTCAACAAATTGCAACAATTGCGGTTCAATTATTTTAAAAATTTTATTTCTTTTAAATAAATTTAGATTTAGACATTTTTTATTGTGCGAAAAATTAAATCAGGAAATTTTATAAATATAATTTTGAATGTCTTTTTATTTTCAACCCTCCCGACGTAAACAGAGAGGGTAGGTCCGAAATGACCATTCCCTTAGGGGGGTGTTTATGTTCCCTATTATGCCTCAGAAATTGTATAATAATATGCCTAACCTAACCTTGCCTTGTCACAATGATCCGGGTAGGTCAGACACACACACGCACGCAGATTTAAGTACTCCTGACAAATAATTATAATAATATCCTTCTTAAATTATTCTGGCAACGGAACTGTTAATAATATCGCCATAGACAAAAGAGTTAGGAGCGTAGTGTGGCGTACACCTGCCGGCCAGAGTTTGACAGAGCATGACCCGATTCTACACCCAGAAATGGCTCCAGACAGAGGAACTCCTCAACCGTCAACAGCACAGACCCGAAATTTTGTATATGATTGAAACGATATGAATTATTCCCAACAGGTCTCTGAGGACAGGAACCCGTTCAACCTCAAAGTGGCCACAATCAAAGCGGTTCCCCTTCTGGAGGAGAACGTGGAAACGAAGGTCCGATTCACGGACTCGTGAAAGGTCATAGCAAATATGTGGTTTCCTGTTGAAATTTTTGTATGTACAGAAACGTATCTTGAACTCAAACGCCTAATACAAGTCTAAGCGAAAATGTCAAATCTCGAGTCCCTGCCGCCATTGTTTTTAAGGGGGATCTTCCCGCAGAGCTGTTGTCATTCATACAATTGTTATTAAAAAGGTTTTTATTCTAATCAATCAATACATAATTTGATCTCAAGTTAATAGAAACCAATGCGCCAGTTCCATGTCTATACCCCGACGTGCGTTCTGATGAACCCGCGGACGCTGGGACTGCTGATCTTGGTGTAGACACCCGGGTATTGCTCGTTGGCGCAGCCTATGCCCCAGGATATCACCCCGACGGCTTCTCCGTTGTGGACGAGGGCGCCGCCGGCGTCGTTCTGACACGCGTCCCGTCCGCTGAACGACGGGTCCTCGGCGCAGAGCATACTGCGGAGAGTCAATTCGGATATGTGAGCGAGAATGGTTTGCTATCAATGTTCTGCTTAAATTTACAATTATTAAACCATCGATCGTTGACTCAAAACCGAACGTTCGATGCGATAAATGTCGAACGGAATTCGGAGTGTCGATTAAAAACGTCTGTTTGATTTTTAGATTATTTAAAGGTCCTCCTCCTGACCTCTTAAAACTTTTTATTATAGTGATAAGTATAAAAAATTAAAATAGTTAGATTTTAATAATACATAAGATTTAACATTTCATAAGGGTATTGGTGCATCGGCTATAATAACTAGATTAAATAATTTCCACGTGCGAATAATATATTGTGCAATTTACCTGCCGTCAACGATCTTTTAAAACATATAGATATGGCATACTATACAAATCGTCCTTGTGAAAACCCGACACCGGTAGATTCTTACATTCTTGTAGCTCTACATTCTCCGATACCACACACCACGATTTTTTTTTTGTTATATGTACTGTGTTAAATTGTTGGTTTCTCCAATAAAGATAAATAAATAAATAAACTCCCCCCGCCGCATGCTGGATAGCGATGATATAAGTGGCGTACTTGGGCACGGTGCGTTTTTCACCCTCAGTTACCGTATGTTTTAAAAGATCGTTGCGCTCGGGACTCACTTATCGGTGATTCCCCCGAATCTGGCCAGCCGCTGGTCGCACTGCGCCGACGAGATGATGCTCAGAGTCGCGCACTGCAGGTTTGGGCGCAGCAAATTAACCTAAAAAAAAAAACGAAGGTATTCGATCATCGCAGCGATTTTATCATATGTAGCAATCGCAGAACTCCTCGTTCCGAATTACAGAATTAATATAACTATGACATTCATAACCTCGCTACACGGCATATTCCTTAGCTTTTTACTACCAATTTTTGTTCTGACCGGTAATACAAGTATCACAAACACAGTGTTTCTATAGGATGTTTTTTTTAGAGGCGTGGTTTTCAATCTGGCACTACTTTTTTCGTAGTTGGTGTTTTTGACAGCTGTCACTTGATTTATGCTCAGTTTGGTTCGCCATTTCATAATGAATAGACTTACTCCTGAACAACGTGGCGTGGCCTCCAAGATCGTGCGATTTAACACCGCTGGACTATTTTTTGTGGGGTTATGTGAAGTCGCTTGTCTACGCAGATAAGCCGGACACGATTAACGCCTTGGAAGAGAATATTCGGCGCGTTATTGCTGACATACGGCCCAACTTGCTGCAAAAAGTGGTTGAAAATTGGGCCTCTCGGCTGGAATTTGTTCGAGTCAGCCGCGGCGGCCACTTACCCGAAATCATTTTTAAAACATAATGGCAAACCCTTATCTTTATAATAAAACTAAATTCTTAACCATAACATCAAATTATATGCGTTTTATCTCTTCTTGACAACCACGCCTCTAAAATCATCACCCTATATAATGTTTGTTATATGTTTTTTTAAGTAATTCAATAAAAACAAATTTAAATTTAAAAATAGGTTTTTTTTTGTAAATTCTGCCTTAAGTATAGCATATATATAGTAGGGCATATACCCACTTCGATAGGTTTTGAACGTCTGACTTTGTGATAAAATCGCAACATTAAGTCGCTGTGACGGAGTCGCAGAGTAGCAATGCTCCGGCTAAATCGCAATCATTGCGACTGCGAAGAGTCAAAGTCGCTTTTGTCATTGACAGCCGAGCGTTGGATATATTTTTACATTTAGGCGCCAGTGGCGTTAAACTAATAACGCACGTTCCAAATTCAGGGTTTCCCAATTGAGGCGCCGCGGCCCGGTCATTTCTCCATACAAACGCTGTAATGACGCTTCTAATAAGCTTGAAAAGGTAAATTTCCACTTTTTCTACAAGTTTAGAGCCAAATTCTGTATTCTTCCGTACATTTTATCAAAACTTGACGTTAATATCTCATTGACTGAATACAATAAACGGAAACATAAAAGTACAGGGCCGTATTCGATTTCATAAATAAATTTTAAATAAATTAATTCTCTGTTGCCGGCTTAGCTAAACTAAGCAGCCATTTAATGTAAAAATTAACGTGTGTTAATTAATAAATAACAGGTATTAGCTTCGACTCGATGCAAAGTAAGGACTTGTATGTTAGTTCGACTACCTAAGGATGTGTCTAGTCCGGGAGCGCGGTGATTAAAGACTGAAGACTGAGAATTCCGTCTTTGATTATGAAAACTAATGTGAGAAAGGAATTTATGAGTCGTCTGATTGTCGTCACGACGTGTGAAATGCAAATTAGCATTTCAAGCAATTTGCAAACCGATTAAGTCTACAGTTGACGTCAACTTATGCTATTAATGCTCAAGATTTGACGTTTTCGCTTAGACTTGTATTAGGCGTTTGAGTTCAGGGTTTCAACTAACCGAGTGTCCCCATCCGGCGATCTGAACCCACGCACCGACCTTCGTCTCCATGCCCTCCTCCAGAAGGGGAATCGCTTTGATTGTGGTCACATTGAGGTTGAACGGGTTCCTGTCCTCTGTGACCTATCGGGAATAATTCATATCGTTTCAGTCGTATGTCAATGTGAAGCGATATTTAAAAATAAATTAATATTAAAAAAAAATTGGGTCTGCGTCGGAGCAGACGATGGAAGTTATACTTCTTTGGCCGTTCGCACACACACACAGGATATATAAATGAAAACGTATAAAAAGGCACTCTACGTATACAACGGGCGCAAGGAAGTGTAACTTCAATAAGCTTTTTGTTGAGGTGCTTAAACGCGTGTGCAAAATGTTGTCCATTGAGGAGTTCTTCGTCTGGAGCCATTCCTGTGCGTGGAATCGAGTCATGCTTACCATAAAAATGCATTTCAACTCCCCAGCATAAGAGGAAGTGGTTCAATACAGCTTGCAAGATTTGACCTAAACTCACATACAAACATTGCGAGTTGAATCTCGGCTTAGGGTATAGACTACAGGAAATTTTAGTGGCACAGTAACTATAGATCTACATCCTAAAAGGAGTGCCCTAAATTTTAAAATAGCTGTATATCTCGACGTTATAAAATCGTCGCTTTTGACAGGTGAGCTGACGTTTACGGCGGCCATCTTTTATTCGTTAATTAAGCAAATAAAAGCGAAAGGCGATTGTTACATCCAATTTGACGAGAGCAATGTCGTTGTCTCGAGACTCCGCGGTGAAGCTGGGATGGTGGATGATCTCGGCTGCGAAGTGTTCATACTTGGCCACGAGGTTGCTGATGCTCTTATCGCCCGCTCGGATGGTCACGTTCGACGGCGGGATCGACCTGGAAGGTTGGAAACACGAGGTCAACTTAGCGAAGCCTTCTTATATTTATTATTATATGAAGGCAAAAGTCAACTGCAAGCCAAGTGGAATCCAAGCCTAGCGTTTGCCTTTTTTTTATCTGTCAAATCTGCCAAACTTTCGGATGTCCAGTGGAGCTAGTCCAAAACTGACTCGCTGTCAGTTTGACGTTTGTATAACCACATCAAACTGACAACGAGCGATCGGCGTTATTACATTAGACAAACGTCAATCTGACAACGAGCGATCGGCGTTATTACATTAGACAAACGTCAATCTGACAACGAGCGATCGGCGTTATTACATTAGACAAACGTCAATCTGACAACGAGCGATCGGCGTTATTACATTAGACAAACGTCAATCTGACAACGAGCGATCGGCGTTATTACATTAGACAAACTTCAATCTGACAACGAGCGATCGGCGTTATTACATTATACAAACGTCAATCTGACAACGAGCGATCGGCGTTATTACATTAGACACACGTCAATCTGACAACGAGCGATCGGCGTTATTACATTAGACAAACTTCAATCTGACAACGAGCGATCGGCGTTATTACATTATATAAACGTCAATCTGACAACGAGCGATCGGCGTTATTACATTAGACAAACTTCAATCTGACAACGAGCGATCGGCGTTATTACATTATACAAACGTCAATCTGACAACGAGCGATCGGCGTTATTACATTAGACACACGTCAATCTGACAACGAGCGATCGGCGTTATTACATTAGACAAACTTCAATCTGACAACGAGCGATCGGCGTTATTACATTATACAAACGTCAATCTGACAACGAGCGATCGGCGTTATTACATTAGACAAACGTCAATCTGACAACGAGCGATCGGCGTTATTACATTAGACAAACGTCAATCTGACAACGAGCGATCGGCGTTATTACATTAGACAAACTTCAATCTGACAACGAGCGATCGGCGTTATTACATTAGACAAACGTCAATCTGACAACGAGCGATCGGCGTTATTACATTAGACAAACGTCAATCTGACAACGAGCGATCGGCGTTATTACATTAGACAAACGTCAATCTGACAACGAGCGATCGGCGTTATTACATTATACAAACGTCAATCTGACAACGAGCGATCGGCGTTATTACATTAGACAAACGTCAATCTGACAACGAGTCGCCTACAAACTAACCCCTAAAATCCAAAATGGATAATATCCCCTAAAGCAACGATACTCAACCTGTGGCCGGCCCTTTTAGCTTTTTTGTGTAGCCCTAAACACATTTATTATCAGGGACATGATTTACAAAATCTGCCATTCTATATTTCGTATATCTTGAGATTAATTTTGACTTTGACGAACAAATAGTGACACCCAAAGAGGATTATCGTTTCATATTTCTTTCGTCATACCAGTATAGTGTTGCGGCTCGAAGACAAAAAAGGATGAGTATAGTTGCCCTAAACCGTAAGATTTCGTATTAAGGTAAGTATAAAGTAGTTTTAAATGACGTCTTCTATCTTTTAGTAATGTAAAAGGTGTTTTTTTTTCGTATTTTATAATCATAAGGTTCAAATGAGGCACCTCGCACCAATATGCTAATCTGTTGGCTATTCCAAGAATTTCCCAGGTACCAAGTTTTTGAAAGTATTCAATCACACAAGGTTGCAGTATTGCAAATTTACCCAAAAATCTTTAACTTCCCACGATATTAAAAAATTTTGCGAAAATAAAATGTCATTATTATAGTTTACTTAATATTTAGATACTTGTTATCATATTTGTAAAAAAAAATATTTTAAATATGTTCAAAATGGTAAATATCTTCTAAATGACGTCATCTATCAGTTCCTAAAAGATTTACCATCTTGTATATTGATAATTATTTTATTGTTATCAGCTGACAGCGCTGTATTTAGATAATAAATGTGAGTTGGTTAATAATTGAATAGCAGTCTACCCGTCCAAAACTTACTCGGCCAGGCAGTGCGCCGCGGTCGCCAGCCAAGCATCGGAAAGAATGAAACCGCCACATGAGTGCTCCCCGTTGATTTGTATGGATACCTGAATTATAAATATGTTATTATGAAACATACATATATAAAAACGAAACAATCACTAATTAATTACTAAACCGCCGCTGGATGGCGTTTTTTAAGGCAGTTAACATTGGACAAACGTCAAAGTGACAGCGAGCGAGTGGTGAGTCAGCTTAAACCACGGAGTCTATACAACAGGAGGAGCTTAATCTCCTTGAGAGTTCTGTCAGTGTGTGTAATACGTGAGTCGTCTTCCCCCCCCCCCTCACTCCTGACGACGTTTTGCGTCGCATTGGCTGTCATGCATTTGGGAGAACTCCGTGCTTTAAACTGAAGCCGACTCGCCACTCGCTCGCTGTCAGTTTGACGTTTGTTTAATGGTTCATAGCATTGGACAAACGTCAAAGTGACAGCGAGCGAGTGGCGAACTAGCTTAGACAAACGTCAAAATGACAGCGAGCGAGTGGCGAACTAGCTTAGACAAACGTCAAAGTGACAGCGAGCGAGTGGCGAACTAGCTTAGACAAACGTCAAAGTGACAGCGAGCGAGTGGCGGGTCAGTTTCAGAGTAGACCTAAACCTGCTCGGACGATGTCGACCTCATTGAGAATACTACCTAGATATTGAGATGAAGAAACCTGGTATGGAAAATCCTCAATTTCGCAAAACGCCCCGTGAAAAATGGCGCGCGTCGGCCGCGCCGCGAAATGACACGCGAAGGCGATTAAAACACAAACCGAGTTCCTCATCGCTGCGTCGACTCTATAAACTTTGTAGGTATTTTTTTAATATTGAACTATCTTGAATATCTAGATTGTCTTAATTATTTGATTAAAAATTGGGAAGGATTAGATATCAGTTGATTGATAGATAGTAATAGCTCTGATAAGAACGGCTGTGTGCGTATAGGGCAGGGGTGGGGAACCTATCAACTGCCAAGGGCCACTTGGAATTTATAACATCATTCGCGGGCCAGACAAATAATAATAGTTTTTATTGTTCAACAAATATATATATATATATATATTTGATGATTGTTTTTTAATAGCGGCAAATCGCATGAAAAGATAAATGACACAATCTTTGACAATATTGAAAAATTTTATATAATTTTTAATTTTTTGATAAAGTGCTGGATAGCATAATATTTATAAATAATTTTTTTATAAACAGCACTTTATTAAATAATTAAAAACCTTTTCAAAATTTTTCAATATTGTCAAAGATTGTGTCATTTATCTTTTCAGGCGATTTGCCGCTATTAAAAAATAATCATCAAATATATGTATATATATATATTATAAATAAACAAACATAAAATATATCCATTTCTAACTCATCCTAAACCTGATGTGATGGCTGAAACTGTCTTTCTTTGCTGAGTCGTGTGATATTAGCTGATATTGATGATGTGGTCACTCGCAACTGATTTTCCAGATTTCCGTCGGTCAATCTGGAACGCAGTCGAGTCTTTGCGATCGTAAGTTTAGAAGAGAACTGCTCGCAACAGTAAGTTTATGAATATTTTATTATGAAAAAAAAACAGTATCTCAATAATAAAAATTCCCATATTTCAGAGACAATTCCCCGAATCCCATTTGAGGCTTAAAATTCCCGAAAACGGGAAAATTGGCAACACTGCTCGTGGGCCAGATCAAATGACTTCGCGGGCCGTATGCGGCCCGCGGGCCGGAGGTTCCCCACCCCTGGTGTAGGGTGCGCCAGAATAATTCAACATTCCGAAGGGGGTGTAATGGCGGCATCGAATATGCATAGTCCAGTTACCTGGAGTAAATAATATCTGTTTTGTGTTTGTTGTTTGACAGCTTAAAATATGAAAATGTATTGTTTTGTAACTAAAATTAACATAATGTACTATTAAAAACTACCCCGCTGTACGACACTGCGAGGAGGAGGATATGCGCGTGGATTGATTAGATGCGACACACCTTTGGCGTCAGCGCTTTATTTATCGTTAACGTTTACAAATGCATCTACAGGGTGTACGCATATTTGCTTTATTCGTGCACTTTATTTTTAAACTTTCCAATTCCCATCGGCATGCGGGCGTATATACAGGGTGCCCCGAGGTCAATCCCAATAAAAACATTCAGCTAATAAGTCCTACGATTCCTAGTGTTATTTGTTAAGAAACTATATCAAAGTTAATTATGGTATTCGAGAAAAAAAATGTTGAAGTTTCTATTCTAACTCATGTGAAACAGATATTTTTCAATGGCTCCTCCCTCCGATAACTACGTCACTGGGTCACTAGGCCGCGGTCGTTC
This sequence comes from Neomicropteryx cornuta, assembly GCA_020383195.1. Lineage (NCBI taxonomy): Eukaryota > Metazoa > Arthropoda > Insecta > Lepidoptera > Micropterigidae > Neomicropteryx > Neomicropteryx cornuta. The sequence continues at coordinate 8,411,831 of JAHKQU010000020.1, forward strand.
AAGATCGAGGTTAATGCCCTGCCGCGTTGTTCGAAACGCCCTATTAGGGCGGAGCTAAATGATTGCTGTCAGATGCCACTGGTCGGTCTAAGAAGAAATGGTAACTCCTTCTCTGCGGTTGTAAGAGGGATGCTATTGGTCGACAGATATTGATTTATCGATTTACACCAATTTTATTACAAAAATAATAAATTTGGTGATGAAAAATTTTCGCATTTTGTTACATAATTTCTTACTCTTAATAGGGAACTTAAACACCCCCTAAAGTTTGTAAAAAAAGTGTAATATTTGACAAAATTTGTCAAAACGATAGGAGCACTTTTTTTTAAAAAATCAAAGTGATTTTTATTATAGAGAATTTGATGGTGAATCGTATGATACCAGATTGGTAAAGATTGAACGACTCATGCCTGCTCTATGGATTTTATAGTAGATGAGTGATTTTCCTTGGAGATCTATCAGTTCTCGAGCATTTTGGCGCCAAAATTTTTTGGCGCGAAATCCTGCCTAAACGGGTTTAAGCGAACTTTACTGGAGAGAACGTGACGCGCTCATGAGGTCTCGGGCGACCTTGTGTTCAGTTAGAATTGATTTTACCTAACTCTAACCAATCACACGACCAAATTATTTATTTATTTTTCAAACGGGTTTCCCCATAAAAAATAATGTCTCCAGTCAAACAATAACAAATAAATAATTGACACTAATCTCACAAAGGATGTTTTTCTTAGAGGCGTGGTTTTCAATCTGGCACTACTTTTTTCGTAGTTGGTGTTTTTGAGAGCTGTCACTTGATTTATGCTCAGTTTGGTTTGCCATTTCATAATGAATAGACTTACTCCTGAACAACGTGGCGTGGCCTCCAAGATCGTGCGATTTAACACCGCTGGACTATTTTTTGTGGGGTTATGTGAAGTCGCTCGTCTACGCAGATAAGCCGGACACGATTAACGCCTTGGAAGAGAATATTCGGCGCGTTACTGCTGACATACGGCCCAACTTGCTGCAAAAAGTGGTTGAAAATTGGGCCTCTCGGCTGGAATTTGTTCGAGTCAGCCGCGGCGGCCACTTACCCGAAATCATTTTTAAAACATAATGGCAAACCCTTATCTTTATAATAAAACTAAATTCTTAGCCATAACATCAAATTATATGCGTTTTATCTCTTCTTGAAAACCACTCCTCTAAAAAAAACTCCTTTAGAAAGCAGATTTTTAATCATTTTGGGCGAACAAACGAATATATCAATGGAATTTAATAATCCGACTCTTAGGTGCCTGCTCAAATATGTTATGCGATTATTTAAATATGTTTATATAAATTTACCGCCACAACAGTGGTATAAGCGCCTGCTCCTAATCCAGAGGGCCCGGGTTCGAACGGTTAAGTAACAAGACACAAAAAAAAACGCGTTCAGTTACAGACTTGCGAGATGTTTGCGTGTAATGAACGACCTCGCATCATGAAAATAACGTTAAGGCTGTCGGAACTGCGCCGAATAGCGCCTCCCCGACAGCACAAGCCATACGAACGAAGAAAAAAAAACGCCTCAACGTTTTATTAACAAATAAGCCTAGATAGGTAGGTTTGGCATTTATTTATATCAATATAACATGGCTATTTAACTAAAACTATCAACAAGTGGGTAAGTTAAGTACTTTCTTTATAAAATAGTGTCAAAATTCACAAGTAAAGAAAAAATATCCATTAAAACTATTTTATTACCATAGAATTTAAAATATTATATATACTTATATATATATATACCGGTTAAAGCTAAAATTATAGATAATTTTGTATAATTTCTTCTAGTTTCAATTAGTGTTTTTTTTATATTATTTCATTTAAGACATCGATAATTCTCTGAACGTATTATTGAAACATTTTTAACGCCTCATTATCACCATCTTCCCTGACAAGCAAGTGTAGCTTAGTTGAGTATGGTCCAAAATAACTGAATATGACCTATGTGAAATCATTATTTTAAAATAAAATACCATAATAATAATATATTAGAAGTCATTAGAATTAGGGTTATATTTTTAGGTATGTTTTTTTACATTAAACATTCCAATTGCGTTATTTATCATCGACTATACAGGGTGTCCCAAGGTCAATCCCACAAACTTTAGGGGTGTTTAAGTTCCCTATTAAGAGTAAGAATTATTATTTTTGTAATAAAATTGGTGTAAATCGATAAATCCGACATCTAGTATCTGTCGTATCTGTCTAGTGTCTGTAGTATCTGTCGACAATAGCATCCCTCTTACAACCGCAGAGAAAGGGAAAGGAGTTACCCCTTCTTCTTAGACCGACCTCTGTTCGACCAGTGGCATCTGAGAGCAATCATTTAGCTCTGCCCTAATAGATATATATACAATGTTGCCAGATTCCATATTTTACAACATTTTTTTTCATAGTCAGATCTAAGAAACTTTTTAGAAAATGTTGTTTTGAGAAAAAATGATATTTTCCTCTATCGGAGGCGAACACAATATTAAACCTTCATAAAGTCATAAAACGAAGAGTCTGTGTAAGTTATTAAAATAAAAAAAAAATTGTTATGACCTAGGTCATATATTTTGGGCCCTACTCAACTAGGTTCAATCTGCCTGCGCTGGTATTTTTTTTTGCAACGATCCGAGACCTCGAATAGACCTTTTTTTTAAAAACAATCGTAGTGTTACGATATGCACGAAGTTAAATTTTAAATATGTGCTAAGACGCTCATTAGTTTGAATTTTAATTAGGTCGGTAACTGGTATATTTAGTGAAATCAAGTTCATATAATTATCAATTCTGTATATGATAATAACGACTTATTTAATTAAAACAAGATGTTCAAAATTGCATTGAGTAAGCCTATAAATTCATTTAATAAACTCACCAAAAAATCCATCATCGCAGACATCTTTTTGAAGTGAAGTTTTATTTTTGAAATAGGTTTTTGATGCATCGAGAGCAGCGTAAATGCATAAAGAAAAATCAAACGGTTTCCACTCGCACTAATGTTCTTAATCCTGTGTCATTGCATCACGACGCATTGCATTTGTATTCAATTTAGTATTAATTTTAAATATAATATTATGTTTATTGCGTCAACGACGAGGTATTTGAAATGAACTCTCGGTTATTAAAATTGAAGAAAGCGTTCACCGTTGTGTCAAAATGTATTATTTAGATAGGAGGGGAGAAGGGAGAAATAATTCTACGTAAATCTTTAACAATAATACTATAGCAATTTTATGTAATGTTACTTTATTGCTAACAATGCATGTAATTATTTTATTTAATATTAAATCAGAATTTTCACCGAAATAATACTCCGCTCGGTCTATCCTAACCCCAACAAATTATACCATAAGAGAATTTCAAATTACACAAACGACGAGTCGTACAGATTAAGTCACAAAATATAAAGCAAAAATTATATCGAAATACTAAATTTAACAGGGTAGTCGGAAACAAAAACGGACAATCCCAGAAACTACGGCTTCAATGCGAAAGTCTGCGCATCGACTCTCACCGGTTTGGGGTTTGACCTCGACACAAATCAAATTAACCAACCGATTGGCAAAAGGTTACTAGAAAGGAATTTTTGTCTTACCATTAAATTAAATTTAAATAACTTTTTCCCCCAATCCTCGTCCCGACAGCGCTTGTTTCTATATTTTAAATCTAGATCGGTAACATTAAACAATATACTGACATGATTTTGACAGTTTGAGTAGCAGAATTGCTTAAAAATATTAAATCACTTTCTATACACAAAAAGAAAAAAAATGTTTATATCTTACACATTTTGATACAAAATTGCACTTCTAGAAAAATAGTTCGGGAAAATAAAATTATAAGACAAAGATTATGATATTAAAAATGGCATTATAGGCAACACCGTACTCTACTTCTAACTAGTTTAAATTCTGCGGTAGATCCATGAATATGTATCTCATTCTCGCGCAACGAATCTGACGCCAGCGATACAGTTGCGACGTCGGCTGTACCAAAGACAAACTATTAGGCGGAGTAGGATATAACGTTTGGGATTGATGCGAGGCGAAGATGCAAACCGGGTAATAGGTTCAAAATGTGAATTTTATTTGCATTTTCGTACATTATTCAAAATATAAGTTTTGAAACCGCTGCTCTATAGATCCACTGTGAATGCAGCTTCTATCAAACGACAACAGATGGCAGCAATTTTCATACTAGATCGTAGCTTACCCAAAGATGCCTATTGAAAGTGGTTAAGTGGTTAGAAATACCATTCCATTAGAACCATCGACATTAAAATATGAGAGAAATATACAGTTTTACTGGGGGGGGGGGGGTAATTTGGAATTATTTATTCACGAGTCGCAGTTTGTGACTTTATATAACTTTATATAGGTCATGGCCAATTTCATAACAGAAGTTTTAAAAAGGTGAAAAAAACACAAATTAAAGATTTTGGCATCTCGAAGTTCCTCACCTCGAGTGAGACCCGTCGTATTTCCAACGTCCTCAAAAGTTGACTCCAAAACTTTCTACGTTTTGAAGTCACACTGAAAATTTTTTAACGACGTCTACATGTATCTGTTAACACGATAGCGTCTTAACGCGGAAACCAAAATTGAAAAATTACAAAACATATTGAAATGATTATAAAACATAATTTTGCAGATCTCTACGTAAAAGACCCGTCCGTCCGCTACGAACTAACGACGGGTACTGATGCACTGTTCCGTCCGGTTCCTCGAACGCAACCGCATTTAGAGCTCTGTCGACGGACGGATATGTTCAACTCTCCCCCGAGACGGGATGTGTAACATCTCCGAAACATCGGGATTGAATAGTCTGTGATAAATGACGAGAAAATAGTTTTAAATCAGTTATATTAGCATGAAGTACAGTCGGGGCACTCGGAGCTTTACCTCGATCATTTCAAGTCGGACTGAAACACATAAAAAAAATAGTTGCGTTGTCGAGTAGAATTCGATCTCTGTGTAAATCTTCAGTTGCCTCGACTGTACTTACAAAAATATTTGTAATTTGAAACATAGTTAACCTTCTCGGTTACTCTACACCTAAGTCTTAGATTTTAGTCGAGCAATGTATTTGTATAAACTCTCCCAACCCCAAAATAAAATGAGCACTGGTGCCGCATTTATAGTACGCTGAAACAGAATATACGAGACGAGGGTGCTCCGGTTTTCCAATCGGGTCCAGCCCGGGTTGAAAGTCTACGAGCTGCCGGGTCTTCGTTAACCACTAACCATTCAGAGGTTTGTACGAAGGTCGGAGTTCCGACGCACACCACGCTGTGGGGGTAGAACTATATATGAGTCTATAGAATGAAAAGCAGCGATCTGCCAAAGATATCACCTTAAGGTTTTGGACCGATTTATCTTTATTACAAATTGAAGCAAAATAATAATCTGAAACAGCATTCTGACCCTATAAAAAAAAATATTGACATTACCTTATTGTAGATTTATTTATTTTTATTAAATTACCGCAAAACACGTTTAGTGCAGATTGCCGCTTTTGATTCTATGCGACTCATATCTATGCGTACGCAGGGCGATTGTCAACATTGAAGGGGTGATCGGGGCAGTGTCGTTTTATTCATTCTGACACGTTCACGTTGACACGTTCATGTTTTTATTGTGAACGTTCGGTTCGCGTTCACGTCATCCGTTCTCCGTCAGTCGGTGTGATAGCACCGGTTGAACGAACTTAAACAAGACTAAAATCGACGACTTCCTGATACAAAAAGCATCACCAATGCTTAGATTGACAACATAAGGCGGGCGAAAGGCGATCTTCTCGAGATCTACAAGATATTAACTCACTATTATGATGTTCCAGATTTCGAAACCATATACACAATTAATACAAATTCGCACTTGCGAGGATATCATTTAAAACTCTCAAGTACAACCTTTAGTTCTAATCCGAGGAAGAATTTCATGTCAAATAGAGTGGTGAATGCATGGAATAAGTTACCAAGTGCAGTGATAAGTGGACAAGTTTATCAGAGACGATGCAAGTGCCGATTTAGGCTTATCAGCATTGCAGGATTCACTCTCTAGGTTTTTCAATTTTAAAAGGGCTTTGTTGGGCGTGATGTAATTACAATTAAAATTGTTTAATTAAAAATTTATTAGGCTAAGTTCGCAGGATGCCAGTTTCAGGATGGGATGTAGTTAAGTCACGAAGATTCTACGGGCGGTACTTTGCAATTTAGACCGGCAAGGATATAAAAAAAAATCAAAACTGTTAGATCCGTTCGCTTCGACGATATCAGTGCAATTTCGCATTGTCTGAATTATTTCTAATTAGTTCGTTTTATTTTTAGATCGCTTATAAATGCTCACGGTTCGGAAAGGATCGTTGCGTTGGAACGCTGCCCCAAACACAACAAAACATACGAAACGTTGTATAAGTTATTATTTCCTAAATGTGCCGGAAGATATATTCAAAACACGACTAACTAATTTGGTGGATGCAAATTTATCAGGATTTGCAATTTTATGTATAAATTGCAGAGATAGCATTATTATAAATATTAGTTTAGTTTCTGTAATTTAGAATTTTCAATTATTTATCATGTGTCAAAAAAACGGCCGCTAGATAGCCAAGCGATCGATGTATTCGGACGATTTTATTTATTTGATTCTCAAAGGGCAACCCTATTTCTAAATTCATCATTTTAACGAAGGAACATTCCGGTAAAATATTACAACTTAAATTATAGAAATAAAAATATTCGTTTTGACGCCGTGCGCGGCGCGCCATCTACCGGCGAATAGTCGAAACTCCACAGCGAACACTGAACGCTGCCTGCAAACCGCCTTAAGTTGGCACACTTCGAATATCGGGTCGCAAAAAGACTCGGAATTACTAATTTTGTGATCTATTAGTGTTACAGTAAAGTTTTGAAATAGTTCAATAAATAATTATTCAATTTGCAGTGTTTATTTTTGGAGTGAAATGAGCATTGAAGTTCCATCCAAGTGCGCCAGTGCAGACGACTGTGGTTGGACTAATCTGGACTGATCTATTACCGTCGGCACTGGTGCTAGGGAAAAAACATTCAAAGATTGCCAACTTATGTAAAATAAGTCTCCCTGCGCCGACTCGCTGGGAGCGACGGCGACGACTGGGCGACTAATTTATCCTGAGGGAAGCCGGTACCTGGACAGGTGTAATCCGCAGTTTAGTCGGTGCAATAAGGGCTTACGAGTTCAATTTTTTGAAGTCTCGCTGTGAGCTAAAAGGTCGTATGTGCACTTACGACCTGGAACGCTCAAAGGGCGTATCTTAAAATTTACAAATAGTAATTGAAAAAGATTTAATATTTCAAAGCTTACGATCAATTAATTCTGCTTTTTACTCGTCTACAAAAAATCTCTGAACTACCTTTACGAGCTTTTAAAACGATACTCTAGATATAATGAAAATAAGGCCGCCATTTCACCCCCTTCAAGTTGCATATTTTTTCTATCCATTCTCGGGTATCACATCAACCCGCAACAGCGTTATTTTTAGGTCGACGGTACGGTGAAGTGCCGAGCGATATTGACTAAAAAACTGGGTATTTTGAAAATTGTAAAGGTTGAATAAAAGCATAGATAATAATATTATAGTGGTGTATAGATTGCACAACTCTTTAGTAACAAACAACATGCAGCGGTAATTTAGTAGAAAAATCACACATTTTCACAATTTTAAATTAATAAGTCTAGACTGCAAATTTAAAGACGCTGACGACAGGATCATCATTAGCGCCATCTACGACTTGCGAAGGGTGTCGTTTCTAAACTGTAAACATTGAACTGCACGCGGTTTGCATCTCGCCTATCCGACGTCGGACTAATAATGTGCGAAGATGAGCTATCTAATTTCTGGGACGCCCCGCGTTGATCGGTGCGCCCATTTAATTAAACATTTTTCTCCTGAAAGTCATAATTTTATATATAGGCACGGACAAATTTATACATAACACCTAATCACAATTAATTTGTATGTACACTGTCTTATATTTATCCCATCTTGTCCGCAATTTACAGAAATCTTCTACGGAGCGACGGCGAAAAGGTCGATTACAGCATCGATCGATCTCTCGAAAGTAATCTGAAAAAAAAATGAAAAAAAATATTTATTTATTTAAAAAATATGGGCGTATCGCGTTCAACGAAAAATACGCTAAACTTTTAATGGCGTTAAGGGAGAATATAACGGGTCTGCAATCCTCAGACTCGGGTAATCATCAAACATGTTCGAAGGGCACGATATGGCATCTAAAAATATGCAGGGTTATCTTTCGCCGTGATACGTAGCCATGGCGACGATTGCGATTTAGGAGGAACATTGCCACTCTGCGACTGCTCCGACTCTGTCACGGTGACACGATATTGCGATTTTATCAGTTGCTCTGGACGTCTAATCAAAAAAACTATCAAAGTAGAGGTCTACTTGTGATGGGCGACTTGAATGGAGTTTGACTTTATAGAGAAGTCGATCGCGACCTCAGGCAGAGAATTTACAAAAAAATACTTTTTAAATTATTTTTTTGGATTCTGAATTATTATTATTATTATTAATAATAATAATGTATAAATGTTTGAATTAAATAAAACATAAAAAACATATAGTATTTAGGAATAAATGATTTTTTAAATAACTGTTTAAATTTCGTATTTAAAATCGAGTTTGCCATCTAAGAACAGAATACGCGACGAGTTTGTATGTCGGTTGAGGATCCTCTTCTACGGAGTTATAATCTGACATGCTGGTTCGCTTCCGATTACGATGCATTTTTACGGTGAGCATGAGCTGATTCCACACCCGGGAATGGCTCCAGACGAAGGAACTCCTCGACGGTCAACAGCGCAGACACGAAATTTTGTAAACACATTCGAGCACTTCAATAAAAGCCTGTTTTAAAAATGTATTTTTACTATTATTTTTTTTTTCATATTTAATCAATCTTTAACGGCGACGTTATCGTTACAAGATTAATTCCATCTATCAACGTCTTCAACGAGTCCAATATTAACGCCCCGATTACTCAATTACTGCCATAATTTTATACTAAACACTTTCGAATTGATGCATAAAATTTAAAGGCACAAAATCTCGGTCAAGTTCGTTAATGGGCAAATGAGGGGCGGGAATGGGGGGTACTTCGAACGAGTGATATTTTGCTATAACTTTCTTAGTATAAAAGATATCGAATTTATTTAAATTTTATTTTGCTCCTTAGATGAGGGCCTAAAACTTATCTAAGGAAACTTTCTTGATAGCACCAACCTATATAGTCTATGGGTGGGGAAAATTGGTTTTTCAAAATTCAAAAAGTCATACCTCCCTTACTATTAAGGGAGGTATGATTTTCCCGGGTTTGAAAACCCGTTCAAAATGTTAATTGTACGCTTATAATTTTCCTACAATTTTTGATATGAGCAACCCTTACGGCAAGTATAAAGAGGGATTCGGTACGGCGGATTGTGAGCTGCCGTGCGGGGAGTGGCTCGCGCAGCAGCTCGCACAATGCTTGATACAAGTTCGTACGATTGGAGTTTGCCTATTTTCATCCGGTGAAGTTTACCTCCGCCTTCCGGCGCGCCGAAAGGGATTTTTTTTATTATATATATTGAAAAAACGCTTGGAAATGTCATAGAACTTCAACATAAACCAATTTATTATTAACAATTCTTTGTATCTATTTATCAGCACCTATAGCGGTATATCCCGTAATCGCCGTATACGACAGGTGCCATTTCGGGTAAAATCGTTACCGTCATAATGCGTTTTTATTAATGTTTTATCTGAATTCATGAAACACATAGACTAATCATTGTTTTTAATTCATTTTAGTTCAGTTTTGACGTTTGATTGTTGAATTGGAAGTGTTTTTAGTGGATTTGAAGGTAAATAGGAGTTTTAGTTACAAAAAGCTATGGCAATATAATATTAAATATAAAAAACTAATATTATCATAGTTCTGTACAAATTACTTGAGAATTATAACTTAAATTAAAAAATTAGTTCGTAATCGTCATGAAATTTACTTTTAATAAATTTTTCTAAAAATAGCGACTGTTAATAAATTACACACGCTCGAAAAATAGCTTAAATTCAACCGAAAATGGCTTTTTGAATGCCAAGCAACTTTGAAGGTCTTTTTTCCACAATCTTTTGATATACTTTCTGGTCTTTTCAGAAAGTAATCTGAAAAGACCGCTTCTAAGGGCCGACTTAAGACACGAACCCTCATAAACCCAAAAATTTAATCTGCCTACTTTCAAAATTGTAATCCAATTTGGATAACCACCATGCAATTAGGTTAGGCGGGGTAATCCGTAATTTATTACTACCTATAGATTTTGCAAGTATTAATTAACATCCTAAACTGCGAAATTTCGAGCAAAATCAAAAAATTCTTACCAAAAGAAAATATTCCCATCGACGTGGATTTGTGATTTTATAAGGTGGATGCGTATTTACGCCTCTATCCATAGACACAGTGCATCCTAAGTCATCGCTAAAAGGCCTATCGACAAACACGCAAGCGGGACGATAATGAGATTACGCACCGATACACAAAATATATTCTCAACTAATTCACATCGGTAAATAATTTGCAACATGTCTTTTTTGGGGCTCCGCTAACGAACACAATAGTTATCACAATAAGTATACACTAAGATTTTTTTTATAAGCAACAAAATTCGTGGAAAAATTTACATAAACGCCGTGATTCAAGCGAAACGTGGGTAAAACAAACGGGAAAGAAAAAAAAATAAATTCACAGTCGAACGAGAATAGCGCTCTCAAAGAGTCTGTTGTCCGCGGTCGCCCGGGCCTAGTCGAAGAGCTGCTCCATGGCGCGCTGCACTTCCCAGTTGTTCGAGGAGAGCGCCACCCTGGCGGAGTGCGCGTCCACGCCCATGTTGGACAGCTTCAGGATCTTCTGCTCGAAGTCCGCGTTGCGCGCCGGGCCGCCGGCGTACGCGGACGTCCAGTGGCGCGCGGTGCTGGCGAACATGTCCGGGTGGTCGCGGAACTGCTTCGCGACCACCGCGTCCTGGGGGTCGTTGGGCTCCGCGGCCGACAGCAGAGCCTGCAGCGAGAGGAGCACCGACTGCAGCGTCATCGCCGCCGCCCACTGGTCCTTCAGGATGTCCAGGCAGATCGCGCCGGTCACGGACGAAATGTTCGGATGCCATATCTTCGTGACGAACCGCACCTTGGGCGGATTGAACGGATACGTCTCCGGGATGTTGATCTCGAGAACGAAGGTCCCGCCCTCGTACGGCGTGTCCGGCGGGCCCGCGATCTCGCCGCGGATGTCCGTCCAGCTGTCGTTCACCAGCTCCAGCCGCGTGGTGCACTTGCCAGCGTCCTCGCCGCCCTTGACGACCGCCTCGAACTCGCGCTTGATTCGCTTCGCGGCCATTTTCCCTTCGCTGTTCTGTCTGATCCCCGATTCCTTCAGGAGCGCATTGCGAGGCTGTCGGATCCGAAAAAAAAACACTGATAAATTTTCACTTGCGAAAACGTTGTTTTTTTATTTTGTGTCCAGGCGAGCGAAATGTCACAATTCACGAATGCGCAGGGAACGGAGGTCAGTCAACACTGCCCGTACATTTCGGAGGTGACTTTTTAAAATGACAAAATGACGTTGTCACGCTCTTAGGGATATTTGCCAGGTTATAATTAAATAAAACGCAATAAATAATTATGTAACTATATTAAACAATTATTAAATAACCTAAAATCAAAAAAAAAAAACATTTTAACATTTTTTTAAATGCCATCAACGAATACTAGTCACTTTAGATGAAAGAACCGTACTAAATCGAATACAAAAACTCAACTATACTATAATATGGAAGCTCCTTGAAAAGTTCGCAAAAGGTTTATGTAATATTCGTCATTCATTTTATTTAATGAGGCACGTAATATCTTACGTGTTAAATTGAGTTTAAATTAGCGAGAGAATCCCTAAAGTGACGACATGTTGTTTTAATAACATTATTAATTTAAAGAAGTGTTTTTAGATACGTAGTTACAAATTTTAAAATAGTTAACAAAGTAAATATAATAATACATTATTTATTTATCTCATTAATTTTAATTTTAACATTGCCACGAGTGAAAATAGTTTGGTGTGAAATTTTATTTCGTGTCATTGGCATGACACGTCAAAATGACAGTTCAACACCAACTTTCTTCAGTTACTTATAGGAATAAAAGCAAAGATTGGCATGCTTCTCCTAGTCCCACCTCTCTCATTATTTTGCTAGCAATTAGGCAACGATAATATTTAGATCACTGAGCTTTCACCACAGCCACCACTGAACGTTTGAATTGCGTCTCATCATCGAAAATCTGCTTGCTGCAAAAGCATAAGTATTAACCGACTGAATCAATCGACTGTGCTGGCGGTCTCTGCGTCTGCAACCTATTCGCAGGTCTTGGGTTAATTTAGTGAACCGCATATCATAAACGAGACATTTGTCTAAAACCGGGACATTTTTGCGTCCCTGCAGGACATATGGTTAGGTTAATCGTAACCGCTCCCAGTTGATTGACACGTTCTTGTTATTGAATTTGCTCACTTGCACATATGACTACAGCTCACTATATTCCAACTGCTGAGGAGTTATGGCCCTGGAACAGACTGATATACAACGAAATCTCATCATAAGAGTTCCTATTTTAGACCATTTTGATTAGGAACCCTAAAAATTGGCAGTAAATGAGAAAATTTGAACTCCAACCACGCAACAATTTTGATACCTCAAGTCATACTCAACAGGGTAACTCTAAAATACATGTTTCCGTTGAAATCACACCGTCACAAAAAAAGTATTATCAGATAAATAAAAAACCAAAATAAAATATTTACATGATAGTTTATTAACAACATCAAACATTTATAAAGACAATTCACTTGCATTGCACGTCTCGATCGGCAGAAGCACAGATTTCCTCGAGAACATCATACATATTTATATATTATATTATTTAAAACTAGTGTTAAAAAATCCGCAAGCTATGTGACAGCCCTGAATAACAAAATTAGTATAAAGTTTAATAACAGGAGGGTGGATATTTGAAAATTGTCAAACACGCTCACTTCGTAGAAAGTTACAGCGTGACAGCGTCAATTCCTGGGTGCGTTTGCATTTTATTCGATTTTCAATTGACCATTTCATTATCGAATATTTACATTCTAAATTATTGTTTGTCTACGGTTCAAAGAGCATACCATAGATCATTTTTACATTAATGTTCTGTTGGTTGTATTGGCCTTGAACCCGTAAAAATGTTACAAGTCGTTTTATTGTTCCCAACAAACATTTCATCGGCACCAGTATGTTTGGCACCTCGCCTATAAAACTCGAATAATATTCACACGTGTATAATTTTGATCCGATTTGTTCAATATTTTACTATTTCTAAATGAATATTTTAAAATATCTAAATCTTCGTTTGTTAATAATATTAATCACCGAATATTATGAATAAACGATAATAGTATTTAGAACTCCCGCTGCGTAATGTTATAGGATAATCTTTATAAAAACTTAGTTGGATTTGCATCCATGATGATGTTTGATATACCGTCTTCACAGTCTACTTGAAATCGCATTGCCGATACGGTGGATTTTTTTAATCGGGAATGGTCTTGGGACACAGTGTATAAACGCAGATAATTTTGAGATAAAACGATAGAGTAATATCTTTTTTCTCTATCTACAAAAGGAGTGTTACTGCAACTTATATGTATGGGATAAACGACCGCGTTGAGTCCTTCTAAACTCTAGCTAATTATACTTTTAATTAGAATATTCTAATTATTTATAATACGCGACAAAGATTGTCAATCCGTAACAAATATTGAACCACATATTGATTTAGATAAAACTTTCACCGATAGATAGCATATTCTTCTAGTTAAAAGATATGTTATATAGCATTACGTGAACTTAAACAGAGTCCGAGTAGTAAAAAAAAATGCAGGTGAAACGTAGACCAAATTACGGAAAGTATACTAAAGCTGTGAGAAATTAACAGCTCTGATCGTATCTTTACAGAAAGCAACGGCGAAACGTTTCTAAAAAAGTTTACCTATTATCTTAATCACAGCATATTTTTATATAATATTCTAACACACTCCGTGCCGACGACGAGATATCTCGTCGTTGCTGTATACGCTATTCGCCGTGTACGCTTAAAAACGTCATCGACTCACTGCAATTCAATTAAGTGAAAGGCATAGATTAATCGTCGATTTTATTTCGGTTTTGACATTTGATTATGTAAAAAGCGCACGAGTGAATTGAAAGTGTTTTCGACGGATTTGGCGGTAAATAATTTGAGTTTTATTCACAAAAGCTATGTCAATTTAATATTAAATATATAACGACTCATCTCACGCAAACCATCCCGGAAGAGTGGACAACAATTAGGCAATTTTAACATGGCCGACGCATGGAAAAGTGAATGGTTTAAAAGAAATCCCGACAAGTATGGGTACATTCAAGACCCGATTAAATGCGTTCCAGGTTTTAACCTTCCCAGAAAATCTTGGTGCGCTTTGAACCGCCTAAGAACAGGCCACGGAAAAAGTAAGGATATGCTTTTCAAATGGAAAATATCAGAAAGCCCCAAAATGCGATTGTGGATACGATCAACCGAGTGCGATATATCGTTCGGCGAAGGTCGTTCCCGGCATCATGCGGTCTGCGCGTTTTACGTACGAAGCGAAATGCGTAAGATGATTAGTACCAAAAAAAATTAGGAGTCAATTCTCAAAATCAATCATCGCAGCCAGCAATATCAACCAATTAAAAAATCTACTGGACAAACAGGAATCCAGTCGTCATCAATGAAGTTGTGATCTCAATATGGGCATATCGGCTCTAGCTGCTCGCCCATTAAACAATACTAATAATAATAATAATTTTTCACACTTACAAAAACTACCCACATAATCAAAAACATACAACATAATATATACACTTAGATATTAAACTTGGTATTTATAATATTTGCATTATACTAGATATTTTAATATATACATTTGAATGGGTCATTTTCATTCATCGACGGCTTTTAATGACGGCATTAATGAAGTACGCATAGTTTTCGACCGTGATTATGTTTTTGTCGCTCGCTACAGTCGGCATTGGAAGCTACCATTTCATTTGCGTCAACGTTGTCAAAACCCGTACAGGTCAATTTAACTGTACACAAATATTACACGGTTGGCAATCGACTGTCGGCACACGGCGTCTACAATTATGGATGGTAAAAAAATGACAATTTTTATCAATATAAACGATCGGTTGAAATATACTTAAAAATCGCCGTAATAATCACTGTACAAATGTACTTTTTTTATTTAAAAAAAAACCTATTATAATCTCTAAGAATACTTATTTTTATACGGTTTGTTCCTTTCAGGGTGTTTATTTATTTATCTTTATTGGAAAACCCGACAAATATTACAAAACCATTTTATATCTATATACTAAAATCATTTTATTATATTATATTTAGTTATTTTTTTTTCCTGCGATCGGACGATCCAGGTCAACGTGTGCGTTTGAAAAATCTCAAACGAGGTCAGCTGCGCTTTGAAATTCGACAGCGTTCTCAAACATTTAATTAGTTTCTCTCGTAATTGGGTTTTTTTTTATGCTGATTAATGTTTGATTGCCGATATAGATCAACCCTCTCCGAAAAGGACAAAGTGAATTAAAATAAAGCCTGTATATGCCTCGGTGGTCTCTGCGTAGACAAAGATGGCAGGTATGTTGATTTCTTAATTTTTAATAATTAAATTTACCAAACTAAAGCCGGCTTTTCCGACTTGTCATAATGGAACTCGAGAAACTGCCAAAGCCGAAGATAGATGAACGGAGGTATTTTTATAGCATCGATTTCTTCAAAAGGTTCAGAGCAAGCTTCAATATTCGGCTGAGAAAGGAGTCGAGTCTCTTTCTAACTGCAAAGCGCTGAGCACATTTACCAAGATGTTTTAACAAAGAATAATGTCAGGAAATTTTCAATCAGTGTTGTTATAATTTCCAGCTAAATCGAAGATCTTTAAGCCTTCCATATGAACGAGCTGAGTTTAAACCTGTCGGCGTAATCTATGGACATGATTCGTTCGCCCTGATCGCGACCGCCGGCCCCCGCTATCACGAGGAGTGGCATGAAATGCTCGGCCGCCCCCTGCGGATGAGCGTCGAAGGCGCCTTTCTGATTCCTCCAGTTGACGAGCGCCTTTCTCCGCTCGTCCTCGCCACTGAGGCAGGAGTCGTGGAGGAAATAATCGAAGTGATCGTTAACCGTGCTGGTGGCCGTGGAGTGCTGGCGTGACATGAAATTGATCATGTTATGATAGCTCATCCCGGAGCCGATGATGGCGACGCCGTCCTCGCGCAGGTCGTACAGCGCGCGTCCGAGCTGCCAGTGCTTGTCGGGATCCTGGTTCTTTAGAACGGATATCTGCACGATGGGTATGTCCGCCTCCGGCCGGATGAGCATCATCGGAACGAACACGCCATGGTCCCAGCCACGCTGCGTGTCGATCCTCGCCTCGATGCCGTGCTCCTTAAACTTGTCGCGCAGGCGCTTGGCGAGCGCCGGGCTGCCGGGCGCGTCGTACTTGTACGTGTACGACACTTCTGGAAATCCGTAGTAGTCGAAGTACAAGTCGTGGTGCTCGGCGCCGGAGATCGTCACGACGTCAGCCTCCCAGTGCGCGGTCACCAGGACGATGGCCTTGATGCTGCCGTCGTTGAAGTTGATATGCTGCTTGACCTCGTCCTTCAGGAACTTGGTAAGCGCGCGGTGGTTCTTGTCGTTGAGCAGCGGCAGCGGGCCTCCGCCGTGGTTGACGAAGATCGCCGGGGCGACCATAGCGGCGGACGCTAGGAATCTGCAGTTCTTCCAGGCCGTGTACGCGTTGTGGCCGAACATATGATAGGCCACGTAGGATAGGGCAGCTAGTATGCACTGCACTATTAAATACTTCGCCGAGGGCATCACATAGTGGCGTGGTTATGTGATGATATCACCATTTTGTTTAGAGAAAGTTGACTAGTAGCAACGCTATCCAAATGTTTGCAATCTGAAACATACAACAGATACCACCTTTATTCATTATGCCGTTATGACTGAAAATATGACTTATTTAACTAAAGTTGCATTGGATAAATATGTGCTAAATGCGTAGCTACTTGCGTGCTAAATGCGTACGTAGGAATATGCTTCGGGTTAATAGTCCTCAAACGTTTTTTGTTATTTTTGATTAATAACAAATAATAATTATTAAAGTAAATTATATTTCTTATCGATCCAAATTTTATTTTTAAATAAAATCATGAAAATATTATACGATAATTATCGTTAAAAATACGGAGTGAGGGTCAAGTGACAAAATTATTTGTAAAAAATGCTTGAATTCGAGGAAAAGTAACAGAAAAATTGGTAATATACAACAGTCATCATAAATTGTAAATTGTATCGTAAACTGTACCGTATATTTAATAGTTTTTATAAAAGCAGTAAGTTTAATAGTTTAATAGAACAGTAAGTAGCAGTAAGTTTAATAGTTTTTTAAGCAGTATTTTAAAAAAATGCTAACCGAACATTGTATTTTTTTAAAATAAGATAAAATTTAAAATCTAGTTAGTTTTCACTTTACATTTAATATATTTTAAAACATTGAATTTCATATTTTAACATAGCGTTGCTGTTTATTTTTAAATTTTTGTTTAGTTTATTATTAAATAATATTTGACATGGCAGCTGAAATATGTTCAAATAATCGAATACTAAAAAAATTAAACGAGTTTAATAAGAAACTCAATATAGGCCTAAATGACTATATTTTAAAACTAAGCAAATAAAAACATTAAATTTCCTACCCCAGGAATGGTTGGTCCTATCAAAGTTTACTTTGATGAGTTTTAGGCCCTTATCTAAGGAATAATATAAAATTTAAATGAATTCGATTTTTTATATACTAAGAAAGTTATAGCAATATTTTACTTTTCGTAACCCCCCCCCCTGTAAAGTAAATTCCCGCCCCCCTGATTTTTTTTTACCCATTGGTGTAAAATTACTGCAGCTATCGTGTCCACAAGAAAGTGAAAGTCGAAGTTTTCCGGAAGTCATTCAGCCATTGCAATAGGTAGCTAATTAAATCTACCTAAAACAGGCCTAAAGGGGGAATCAGGTTAGACACGATTACAACCGATTTGGACTCGGTCAATAGTGCGAAAAACTCTTTTTTTAATTAGTTATGAATCGTCTCGTCAACTTATCAAGGAGCTTGTTGTTGGGGGCCCGAAGCACTCTATCTCATAAGATAAGATAAGATTCTCTATTTCCATCACATATATAAATTTATAGGAATGACGTATTTTTTAAATGCTAATAAACTTCCTATGCCCATTAACCAAAGGTCATTTTTTCTAAAATCTAAAATCATTTGCTACACATTAGAAGATAATTATCATGCACATAAATTATAGTAAAACTTGATAGTAATTTGAAAAGAGGCTTCTGAGGGTCGAGCTACGATACTAGCGCTCTTATTTATATACAGATCCGACTGCCTTGTTGTCGCCTTAATGATATCAGCAAGGCATACGACATGTCATGTCTCTGTAAATAATGATTAGGTCAACTAATGGCTATTCCATTTAGTCACTTCGACGATAATTTACGAACCTGTAACCGCGAGATGCCATCACCACAACCGCGATGAGCGACTTGTAATAATTTGTAAGTATAATATCCGATTCAGGCAACTAACCTTGGTTATATTTTGTAGACGTTTCACTGATAGGGCGTCGCAACAAATTTCATTGAAAATATTATCAAGTTACGACACTGATAAAACAACCACACAGTCAATTTAAATGCCTGAAAATAAATAAATAAAACAAATATCCAACCACTACATGACTTTGCGGTGACGAGCGAATGACAGCAAATTCGCAATGAGCGCAGCCACTGCAGCAGTTGTGTGAAAAACTAAAACAATAGATAATTTGTTCATAAAGGAAAGATCCGTGATGCCCAAAGTTACCCTTCGATATACAACGCTCTATTCTATCTCGCTTCTCTGTCTTACACACAAAAGTAAAATATACTTTTAAGGAACTCCCTCTCTCTCTCTGGCGTGAAACAGTACAGCTTTATAGAATAATCTTCTTAGCTGTAATTGATTGGTCACTTATGGTGTTGCAATTTAATAAATCAATAGCTAGAAATCGATGCGGTCATTTTTTCTGCTTTGAATTAATAAATAGAATGTAGATGTTGAACGTCATAGCTTAATTTTAATCTAGTGCTGCAGCAAAAGAACCGATTACTACACGTGCACTCTGGTGAAGTTGAAACCAAATTAAAAACTAAAAAAGCTTGCTACATAATTATTTCGCATACCTTGCTGTAATACAAATATTTTAATAGAGTAAACGTTTAAAATATTTATTTTTTCTTAGTCGGGCCCAGCGCAGCTCTATTACAAGAGTGTAAACACCATAGTTAAATTAATATAAAATATTAAGTGAAAATGATAAAAATGACCGCAAGCAAATTATGTATAACCATGTTACTCGTAATATTCAATTTAGGTAAATGCCATTGGATCTGTTTTTCCAGTTAATTTTACGAACGAACGGAAAGAGGGGTAACGTAAAATGTGTATTTAAAGTCTTACCTAAGATGTAACAAGTCCTGTGTGTACGCATACTACTGAATATGATTTAGAATATATAGAAAGGAAATTTAGTCGCAACTATTTATTGTTGTTTATTATATATACACTGTAGGCTTTAAATATGTAGTATTTATTTATTTTACGAATGGCTTGTTGTCGGAAAGCCGATATTAAGAGCAGTTCTGTTTGCCTTATTATTGTTATCATGATGAGAGGCCATTTATTACAGGCAAAAAACATCTAGTTAGTCTGTAAATGAAAGAGTGTTATTGTGCCCCTGTGTCCTTTGTTACTTAACTCAGTCGACAGGGTTAAATATAATAATAGTATTTTTTTTATTAAAAATAAAAATAAATATTCTGTGTTTTATAAGTAGAAGACTAATACACAATTTTATTGTCGAGTAATTTAAAAATGTGCAATGGTGCCTTAAATTGGTAAGGTTAGCACAGTAACGAACTACGACAGAGAAACCAAATGAAAAAGTGAATCATTTACGTCATTCGCATCTCACAGACATTTAAATCACTTAAGTAACCGAAGAAGGGATGTGTGATTACATTTGAAACATCTATATTATTTATTTTTTTAACCATTGTGTATAAACCTGTAAAATTCAATTTTTTTTAAAATAATGACGTCTGAGAAAAATCGAATAAGTTGATTAATTAATGTTTATTTAAAAAACATATACTTACGTGTAGTTGTTTGTGTAGTTTAATAGCAAATTGTGACAAAAATAAATCTGAATACTATGTTTTCTTTTTAATTATAAATTCATTTTTCTCGTACGATGATGCAGTAGGTAGATTTATTATTTTTGACGTAGCATTTACAACCCTCATTAAAAATTAAAGTAAGAATTTAAAATGGACTTATTAGTTGTAAGTTGACAATATAAGATTGTAGACGTTAATTAAAACTACAAACAAAAAATAGAGGAACTTAGTTGCAATATTATTTCTCGTATTGTCTAAATTCAAAGTATATTAATCAAAGGCAGCGCCTAACAAAAAAATCTAATTTTTCAGAGTTGACAGAAGAATGTTGCCATAGAGACTAAATGCGCAAGCGCATTGGTGTTGAAAGGAGGCCATCAAAAAAATAAAAAATGGTAGCTTTTATGTCGTCCGATGGAAAGTTTCTGTTGGCAAATTGATTTATTGAAGTTAAATATAACATGTGTCTGACAAATAGGTGTATACGGTGTTGAAATTGGCCGTGTTCGACTTTTATAGGAGTGTAAATAGTCGAGTTCGCGATTTCGGGAGCGGTCAGGGCGTTTGACCATTTGTTTACAATCATGTCCGATATTGTATTTCCGACGCCTCGGCGTTGAGCCCGAAGGCGTTCCCTCGTCCGGAAATGGACAAGAAGTCGAAGAAGAAGGAAGGCAAGGCGTCGAAGCGCAAGAGCGACGAGAACTCGCTCGAGGACTCGAAGAAGAAGAGCATCGCGCAGCGGATACGCTTCGAGGATGAGAAGGCGGAGCAGCCCGTCGAGTACACGGTGGGGCCGAACCAGCAGCTGATGCAGTCCGCGCAGATGGACGGCTACGAGCAGCCGGTCTTCGTGAGCCTGAAGGGCGGCGACCCGGTGCAGCTGGGGCCTAACACGGTCATCGTCTACGAGCAGAGCAGCGGCCCCGCGAACTATTCGTTCAGCGGCAACATCGTGATGGACTCGTCCGGCAGACTCGTCATGACGGAGCCCATTTACGACGTGAAGAGCGCGCAGCACGAGCAGGCCCGGATAACTGTCAACAGCGCCCAGCAGGAGGTGAGATCTTTGGCTTAGTTTAGCACCTGCGGCGCCTCGTGCGTCGACCCCCGGGCACAGAATGCATTAGAATGCTTGGTGGGGATCGGTTATCGGTTTAGCCGCAATACTCCCTTACTAAGGATAAAACCTTCCTGATTATTACCTCTATAATATATCATTTGGATTGTTTTTTTCTATATTTTTCTCATTTTAAATAACAATAGTTGACATTTTTATATTATGCATGTGAAGCAAGATGGAATAATCATTTTAACATTTTAGAATTTGTACTTAATTTCATGAATTTTCACAATAAAAGAAATACTTTGTTTATTTAAATTTATTATTTACAAGCTGATTCAACGAACTTTGTTTGCATAAGAATCAATACATGTTGTGTTAACTTATTAACTGAGGTTTTTTATTGAGTTAACTCAAAATGAATTAAGTTCAATAAATGTACAAAAATCAAAATGTGTATTTTGACACATTTCATTTGACACAATGACAAATGTGATAATTCCACAATACAAAGCCGTTTCATACCAAATGTATGAGAAAATGTTTTTTTTTCGTGACTCTTTTCCCATGTTTTAATAGTTATTATGTTATTCGGGGCGGAGACAAATCCAACAAATCGAAGATCATAAAAATTGGTCCAGCCGTTCCTGAGTTATAAATGGTGTAACTAACCCCACTTTCTTTATTGAAAATATGTTTTTTTTGACATTTGGGATTTCACACGAAGCGAGACGACCGCATTTGTCGGTTTTTTACAACAGTATAAAATACGGCTTTTATGCTTAGCAATTTTGTCGCGGCGCCTTTTTACTTAGTGAGCAAGTATGAAATGTAGTTTCGGCGAATATTAAAAATCAATTTTTGGCGTTTCTGGACAAGGTAGAATTATGGTCAAACGATGTCTCTGTACCGATAACTCAGATTTGCCATTTTTGCACTTACGGCCTTTTTCCTTCAGGTCGCAGAGTAGATTTCGAAAGCGACCAATCATAGTCCAATTAAAAAGTCACACAATGAAACACAACGCACTAGAATTCGTACTAAATTTGTGAATTCTAGCGGGGCGATAATTCTGCTTAATTTGAGAAGAGGTACGCTCGCAAAAACTACGCTGCGTTAATTTCTTGCTCAAAACGCAATGCATTTTCTATAATTTTATATGCCAAATACTAATTAAATAAATAAATACATATATTACAAAATCATGCACCGTACACCATGGGTTTTATATACGGCATCTGGTACTTACGTTTGTTGATGTTTTTTCTGCACGATTTTGTATTTTCACATTTTCATGTTAACTCTGTTGTTTTATCCGTTGGATTTTAGTTAGATTTGAGGATAAAACAGCTCATGGTCAATTTCTTGCGGGTATCCTTTCGATTCTTCGGGGTGTCGGACGGAACCGAACGCCCGAGATCTGCTGGTGTGATCACCAGTACCAAACCTGGATTACTCTGTCTACCCACAATGTTTTTATACGTTAAGTATGTTTCGAAATGTTAAATTAAAACACCGTTTAAGTATTATTATAAATGAGACATGTTACCAACTTATTGCCACTGGTGTATCCTGATTGCTGAGCCGGGAGTCAGTACATTTATTGACAATTATCACTTTCTAAGACCAGAACTTGCCATTGGTTTAACTTCACAGACAATTGTCGGACAATCTCTAGCAGTGGGGAATCGGTGATGTTGATGTGAATTCCTCGATTAAAGCATTGCTCGCCGATTGACTATGCTTGGATGATGAATTCAAATTATGTAATTTCAGGTCGAGATACCAACGACGGAGCACATCGAGCTGTCCGTGAGCGAGGCGGCGACGCACAGCGCGGCGAGCGTCGGCTACAACAACCCCGTCTATCAGTACAGCAAGGTCACGATCGTGGACGAGTCCGAAGCGACCAACGAGAGCGTGCAGATTGTGTACGTTGTTTTTTTGTTCTCCGTTCGGCCGCCGCTTGAGGTTGCCGTTTAGAACCGAACTCCACCTTTGGGATTTTATGAAGTGATCATGTACGACTGTTCTCAATTTACAACGTCAAAACGTATAGTATAAAATGATTTCTTCAATGATTGCCAGGAAATGGATTCAAGTCATTTTTTTTTTCTTAAATTGTGGCATCTTTGCGAGCACCATGTGAGCAAATAGCTATGCAGTAAAAAGAAATATATATATACACATGATGAACAAAAATAGTTCAGTACATGTACAGAAACCCCCTTTTAAAGGATACTGCTGACTAAGTTCACCTGTATAGTACCTAGGAAACCTACTTTGCTGCATTTTGAGTACACAAAAGTAATAATATTTGGCAAAATTTCATTTTGAAATAGAAATACGGGAACTACTCAACCCTTCTGAAATATTTTCAAAATCTCCTGTATAATTATAGGGCGATTGGTGGTCACAGGGACGGGGGAGAACTGATCGTGAACAGCGGTCCAGGCGCGGCGCTTTTTGTGAATACATGAATATCGACTGCTCAAAGTTTTCCTATTATAATTCCAGCATTTTTATTTGCCTCAATACACTAGGTAAAATACTAGGTTAGTGAAACATACAACTTCACATACAACAACATACTCTTTTGATCATTGCCATTTTTACTTTTTTAACCCATTCGCCGCGCTGCGTTCGACGGTCGTAAACCCCTTGACTGCCCGGTTGGAACTCGCATGAAATATTCATAAAAAGCATATTCTAGCATACGGTTGGCGATATTACATTTCTATTTTCATATAAAAAAAACGGCGATCGATTTTTTTTATTAAATTTAGTATTAAAATAATAAAATTCATTAAGAAATATTGTTAATTGAACTAGTTTGTTTTGTTTGTCAAATCTATTGGCATAAAAAAAACTAACAGCTATTGATTTGTTCCTGATTATTGAAAATATCAAATCGTTGAATACGTCGCCGACATGTACTGATACCTAATTCATTTATTTTGATTCTAATTAATGTTATTAAATACCAACCTCAGCAATTAAAACGCAGCTGACAACACTCTTTTTAGTTAATACATGTCCGTGATTAAATACTAGCATCTTCTCGCATCGTGTACGTTCGTGAAGGCACGAGAGACACTGTCACCAAATCGCAAATCACTCTAGCGCCGAAAAATGTTAGGTTGGGTAGAGACGGCCATACTAAAGCCGGATTGAAGATGTGTTCTTCGTTTTCCAGCGAGGAGGATGCCACCAATGGAATCGACGCCATATCGGACGAGGACGTCGTCAAATGGATGAACCCGAAGCTCACGGACGTCATGCGAAAGCTGCAAATGAACTACGGTAATGATGCCTTCTCTCTCTCCCTTCAGGTGTCTCCGTGGTGACCTTCGGTAGGACAAAGCCAGCTGCCGGTGGAGTCCAGATTCGATTAAATAAAGATTAGTCAAAATAATAGAAAATATTATTTTTATTATTAAATGCAATTTATCGTAAACAGAATTAGCAGCATATATCTGTCATTTTGACATTAAATATGACTCAATATGGGATTTTGTGATACTTATTTATTGTACAGTTCAAGTCAATGTTTCGGTCGGTACTAATTGGCGTCGTTCGTCGTCTCAACTCGCAGCCGAGACGACGGCCGTAAACATTTTTTAGCAATGCGCAACGGCGTCTGTGAGGGTAGATGATAATGCGGTGTTCTTCGACGTTTCAGATGCGGGCGTCAAGCTGTTGCTGTCGCCGACGGGTTGCATCCAATGCATCTACTTCACCACTCCGAGCATGCAGCTCGCCTTCAACACGGTACCACAGTTCCTATGCATACAAACCGGTACGTACCAACAAATAAAGCAGTGCGCTGTCAAACTTGTGCCAGCGTGGTGTGATTCTCTTATTTATAGATGTAGAAGGAAGTACTCTTTTGGGTAACCTATTAGTAAGAAGTAAGAACGGTTGGTGTCAATTCGGTCGGCGCGCGAATTCCGATGCCGCGCTGGTCGATAATGGCCTTGCCACCATTATAAACAAATTTACAAGATCCATTTACTATTTTCACGTAAAGTTTACATTTTTTTTTCTCGTTTACGTCGATCAATTTTTATAGTTTCTTAATAAATTACACTAGAAATCGTAGGACTTATTAGTTGTTTTTTTTTTTATCGGAAATGGTCACGGTGTATATTTATTTATAGGGAATTAATTTTTATTACTGGGGCAATTTAACCTCCATTGCAACCCCGATATACGTGTGATACGTGGAATAATTACAAAAATAATATAAATTTTCGCAGGTATTGAGTTTTCGACCGTGATGGTCGGCAACGCGGGCATCAGGCACAACGTCTGTCTCTTTCTGGCCGAGGACGGCAACGGCAAGTCGGTGATCGTGAGCGGAGGTGAGAATGACACTTTACATACTGGTGGGGAACGCTGGTTCGAACCTTTCCTCGATCGGCTCGCGCGAGCTGTCGGTGCTGCGACCAAAAAATGGAAAATTGGAGGGACCATAGACCAAGGCTACTCGATGACCCGTACAAACTACACCATTATAAATTAGACAATCAAAATGTCAAAACTGAACTAAATACGACTTGGTCAATCTTCACAATCAATACAGACAAGAGACTCCGCGGAGACTCTTCGAAGCTAAACGAGAATAATTGTGATCCAAACCCAAGAAGGCATTTCTTGTCCAACTCTTGGAATGAACTACCCCAGGAAGTGATAAGCGCTATTTCAGTTAACAGTTTTAAAAATAAATCAGACAAATACTATTAAATGCACTCAATATGGGAAATACACGCATCAGCTCGAAGCTGATGATGAATATAAAATAAATAAATAAATAAATTAGTCTGTGCCTTTCATGAATCGAGTTATACGCTCCCATGGATCGTCTCCAATAGCGAAACGATTTTAAAATTTTAATCAAATCTATATCAGCTAGTGACGGAGCCGGACTTTTAAAATTTGAATTAATACAAATGTTATGTTTAAAAATATTTTCTCTACGGGAAATCCCATATTAAATTATAGAAAAAGAATTTATTTATTTTAAGTTTGCTCCGATATGATTTGATGATCCGATTGAGTTTTTTTTTTCACCGCTCAGGCATATCGACATTCGGCGAGAATCTCCAGTGGCTCCTGGAGACGTTCAAGTCCTGCAATCCGGCGTGGAGGCAGGTGCGTTGCATCGTTGCCGAGCCCAACAAGCACAGACAGGTGAGCGGTCTCCGCTGTTGCATTTAAAACGATCCTTTTGATGATTCATAGAAAGTATAGGGGCGGTGCGAAGTATGCAGGTGTCCTGGATAGAAGCTTTAAATTACCTTGCATGTGTGTATGTCGGCTTAGGTCAAATCTTGCAAGCTAAATTACAACCACTTCCTCTTATCCTGCGGAGTTGAAATTTGACATCTTGGTTCAGTTCCGATGACAGTGCATTTTTATGGTGAGCATGAGCTGATTCCACACCCAGGAATGGCTCCAGACAAAAGAACTCCTCGACGATCAACAGTACAGACACGAAATTCTGTAAATGCATATAAGCACTTAAATATAAACATATTTTTTCTATTAATTTATTTGTAAAAAGTAGGTTTTATAAACAGTTTGACGGAAAAAATGATAGCATCTCGGAATCGTTTCTCGAGCGCCTACCAATTGTATGAGGTTTCTGTGGCAGATTTTTTTTTGGTTCATTTTTATAGTTGTGGTCGATCGCTTGCAGGACGTGCGCGTGTCGTTCCCGTCGGCGCACGTGACCTCGAACGTGTACCAGATATGCGGAGAGGTGACGCGCCTGTGCCTGTCGCTCTTCCAGGAGGACTCCACCGCCGACGCGGCCGACGACCAGGAGCAGCGGCTCAACATCTATCAGAAGGTGAAGGAGTACGTGCTGGCGAAGATCAACTCCGATTTGGATGCTAACATCAGTAACGTGAGTTGCTTTTGATTCTCGTCCCCAATTTCGTACATGAATGTCCTATGTAACACAACAGCAGTTTTTTTATTCATTTCGATTAAGTAGGAATAGGATTTGTACCAATTGAAAGGTCTCGACAAGCGAAGATCTCATCTCAATTATATATTCTATACATTGAAGTATAAGAAGCTACTATCCTCGTCCTTTGCCCGTCTGTCCGTCCATCCGTTGCATCTTTCAATTCGAAAAGTACAAATGCGATAGAGTTGAACTTTTGTGTATAGATTGATGATCTTGAAAGACAACCATAGCCGTTTAGATGACATCGGAGGCTGGTCCGATAATATAAATATGTAACATTAAAGTCAACAAATTTCTAGTACGATTAGATGTGACTTTGACAGTTCGACACAGCTCAAATATCTTTAAAATTTAAGGAATGTCATGTAATGTCAGGTACCACGGGCACGAGTATTCAGGGGGAAGACGGCGTTAATGATGCTCCTAAGGCCTAGCTGTAAGACGTAAGGTTCTGGTTAAATAATTTACTACTACTAAATGTATAGAAGCAGTTGATATTATATGATCGCTACAGGCGTCATAGCCATTCTTGTTTCATTATTTATTCATAGTTGTCTTAAAATGAGCATTTTCACAAGTGACCCTAATTGACAATCGACGACCGTTTTATAAAACGGTCGGAGCATTCGACCAGTGAATCAGTCCACGAAGCACCCGTTCTGTTAGGTTGGCAGCCCTGGAATGACTGCGATGTGTTGTTTGTTGCAGCTTAAGTACCAGCTGCTGTGGCGGCACTGTTCGTCCAAGCTGGAGGAAGCGATGCTATCGCCGGACGGTCCCCTCACCAAGCTGGAATCCTGGCTGGAGGGAGAGAACAACTACACCAATGTATTGCATAAGGTATCCATCCACTATGATCACTCCACTGGAAGTTCCGGGTGACCATATCTGGTCGTATGTTATGAAGTCATCAACTCAATACGACCATGAATTAATTTTAGACAGTTGATGCGATAATCATATAACTGAGATTACGTTATACCCGTCAAAATAGCCTATTACTTGAGCAGCTATAAAATAACTGAGTGATTCGTAGCTGAGCTCATCAGCTCGATGAGACGCGCAATATATTCATATAAACGCATCGCCAAATTATAAATCGACTTCTCTTTTAAAGGTAATTGTCCATGAGGAGACGGAACTAATAATTGTCGCTTTCGCAGGGCCTCGAGAAGATAATAGCCAAGTTCACGATGGTGAGCGCGTCGAGCAACGTCCAACCGGAGAGCTTCATCAGCTGGTTCTTCCAGGTGGCCAACCAGGTGGAGGAGGAACGGAGGACGTTCGCCATCGCCAGGCTGCAGGTGCCGACGTTTCCCCATTATCCCCGTGTTTTTCTTGTAATATTAAGCGAATGCGACGGTACAACTCGGCAAATTACTTCAACTGCGAAATCCAATTTTTTTCGAGCGCAATTGATAGAAAATTGTTTAGGCAGAGTGATTAGGGGTGCAAAACTTTCCTTAGTTGACCGCTTATACAGGATGTCCCAAGACCATTTCCGAAGACTTAAGAAATTATATAAAAAAAATGAAAATAGTATAAGGATCACGCAATAATGTCTTTGTTGTGAGCGCTCAGCTAACGCCGTAACGGTGTCAAGGCCATTATCAATTTGTGCAGCATGCGGTCGCATTAGAATTCATTTTTCAAGCATTTTTGTTTTCGATTTTTAAATAAATTAATTATAATCAATTATAAAAGCGTCGCTGGCTCGCCTTCTTCCTATATATGTCTATAGTCGCATGGCTATACGTGCGTTATAGTTGAAACTCACAGAATAGAATGATAAGACGTGAACATCGACGCTTTTATTATGCGACGAAATCACATTAACATTTCAGCCTTTTTCATTACTGCTTAATGGTCTGAAATTATCTCTATACGTAATATGGCAAAAATTACCATTCGAAGATAGTTCTAACACAAATCCTAAGGAGAACTTTTCGGTACACCGAGCTGTGGACACACGGAACAAATCGACGGAGTACAATTATAGACCAATGATGCTATAATTAAGCCTTGCTAAAATCAGCTAACGAAAACGCTGCTAGCTCCTGTACTATTACGCCGAACAGCCAGACCTGCTCGACTGGTGGTTTTATAATTTAAATTATTAACGACTCGATTTCTCCTCTCGTGCCAGGAAACGATGAACGTGATGGGCGGCACGGGCAACGCCGGCTCGGGCTCGATTCCGGCCGACACGATAACGCAGTACGCCTGCAGCCTCATGAGCCACCAGACGACGCTCGCGCAGCGCGCCCTCGACTCCGCCAACATCAAGGGAAACAGGTTAGCAACACGGAACGAGAGGTCTGTACTGTAACCTCGCGTCTCTTTATTGGAAAAACCCAACGGTCCTTAATACTATCTTGGTAGATTTCATCAGGAAAGCTACCTATTGCAATGGGTACTTCCGAAATGACTTTTGTGGACACGATAACTGCCGTAATTTTACACCAATCACTTTCAAATTGATACATAAAATTTAAGGGCACAAAATCTCGATCAAGTTCGTTAATGGGCACGATCAGGGGGGGGGGGAATGTGGGGGGTTTTCGAAAAAGTAAAATTTTGCTAAATCTTTCTTAGCATATAAGATATTGAATTCATTTAAATATTATATTATTCCTTAGATCAGGGCCTAAAACTTATCTGAGTAAACTTTTTTGATAGCAAAAAAATTGGTTTTTTTTTTTTTTTTAAAAAAAAAATTTTGATAGCAAAAAAATCCTAGGGCTGGAAAAATTGGTTTTTCATAAAAATCCTACCTCCCTTAATAAGTAACGGATCAAATCAGTTCAAAATGTTAATTGTATGCTTATAATTTCCCTACAATTTTTGTTTAAAACAATTATTGATATGCGCAATCCTTGCGGCACTGATCTGACATCACAAACATTTCACTACGTTTGTCAACCCGTCCGAATGTTCCTTCGTAACGTTATTTGTCGATAAGTTTTCATATTTTTCTCCAAATTAGTAAAAAAAAAACATTCTGATCGTCGTTGACTCTCCGCACGAACGGCCCCAAGTCGCACTTAATCCTGTTCGTTTTCTCGATTCTTTGTCAGGTGCAGCCCGCATTCGTCCATCAGCAAGTACGGCACGTCCACGCAGGAGTGCTCGTGTCTGTTCAGCAAGGTGTTCAGGCTGCCGTGCCGGCATATCCTCATGTTGACGACGGAGCTCAAGGCCAGTACCACTCTTTTCGCTTTCTAAATCCGATTCAATACAGGGTGAACTTAAAGTCAACAGTATCCTTTTAAGGGGTGATTCTGGAACTTTCGTTCAACAAGTTTTCATATGGCTAACAAAATAAAATCCCTATAAAATATAAATACCCTATTGAACGTGTTGTCTCTTCCTGACCTAACCAATTGACGTAAATTACAATATTCGCACGCGGGAACCTACCCATCGTTCATTGTCGTCAATACATTTGACCATACTCTAAAGTGTTTTTAAAGTACTCACGGCACTTTTGTTGAATTTATTCAAAATTGCAACTTACTCATAATTTGTTTGGAGATATATTATCACTGTCGTCAATACGTTTTAGGTACGGTGCCCCATGACGTCGTTCAATGACGGGATTGCAGCGTTTAAGCTCACCCTGTATAAGCGCAGATGATTTTTGAGATAGAATACCTATAAATAGTCACAGCACTACAGCGTTTGTATGCAGAAATGATCGGGTTGCGTCTTAAGACGACGTCGACGTTGCCGTGAGTCGTTCCGCTACTAAATGAATATGGTTACCAACTCAAAGATATTTAGTTACTCGAAAAGGTGCAACTGGCAACATTGCAAGGGAGGCGTGAACTTGGTGACCTCATTGAGACAATTGCGATAATATGAAGGACATGTTTACTTCCGATCGTAATCCTCGCTCTAGCTGCTCGCGAGCCCATTAACCAGTAATAATAAATTAACTTGGTTTTGTTCGCAGGTGAAGACTCATATTCCGTTCGAGCCCCGCTGGACAATCCAGCACTGCTTGTTTGGCTGCGGGCTGGAGTCCACGACGCGTGAGTGAAATATTTTGCAATATATTTGGAAATCATCTAAACTGGCAGCCTAAGACGGTGTCTTCGTGATCTTTAAATTGTTGCCTTCTGTGACACGATCTTGATCCACAGAGTAACTATACAGGATGTGTGTTTTTATTCACCATTCGCAAAACAACTCCTTGTTTATAAAGTCAAGCGCCTGCTTTAAAGTAACATACACAAAAAAAAAACAACAAGGCAGTCGGAACTGCACCCGATAGCGCCTCCCCGACAACTCAAGCCATACGAACGAGGAAGTAAACGATGTTTGATTCAGTTTCTCATTTACGGGAGAAATGTGTTTGAAATTTGATCAAAAGTTTGGAAATCACGACGGTGACCTTATGATGCGCGTGTCATTCACTATTTTTAAATATTTATTAGATGTATAAACTATACATTAGTATGTATCACTTGTTCAAAAAAAAGTACAGTTGTTGAAAAAAAATTTTTTCCAAATCAAAAATTTATTTAATTTATTTTGTCACTAAATAATTTCCATAGAGTGATGATGATTATGATTTTTTATCGGTATTTAAACAGTGATTGGTTATTTGCGATTCGAACAGCATAATTAAGAGGGTATTTTCGAACGAATGAGCGCTATAAGATGCTGGCCAGCTCGATGTGTAAACACGCTGATGTCGCTTTCGTTAGAAAGGTGGCGCTGTGCGTCCGTAACTCCATATGTACTCAGAGGTTGCAAAAGAAGGTTAGCTTGGACTCGGCTGGTCAAATGGGGAAATTATAATGTCATGTGGATATTAGTTAATGTATTATTTCTAACGGTAAATCCGCGATTTCGTTAAAAGTTCCCCGTCGCTTTTGGTCTGTTTGTAGAGAACGCGTCTGGCGGGCAGATGAACTACGAGCAGCTCGTGGTGAACTCCTCGGTGGACAACTCGCAGCAACAACAGCACCATCACATACAACAGGTTATTTCTATTTTTTATGAGTTATTCGAGGATTCGTCGAGAATCCCGTAATACTCGGAGAGATTGGTTCCTTTGTTTGTAAGATCAGCGTGAATTATTTATTTGTTATTTTTCACCTAGAGGCATTATTTTTAATTATAGGTAGTTCCATAGTAAAATTCATTGTGGTTTCCGAAATAAAAAATGTATAAATTATTGATAATATTAAACCGTTCTTCGCTGTCGACGGCAAAGGACATTCACGCCGGCGCTTTACTAAAATTAATAATTTTGGTGAAGAATTATTTTCACAATTTTTTTTTAAATAATAAGGTTGTTGACCGAACGGAATATCCCACACGGGTCAGCCACCCAATTTAAAGTTTTAGTTATATTTTCTTATTATTGGCAAATATGAGTACAAAACTGTAAAAATTTTTATTTTTTGTATTTAATATTATATTAACATGGCTTTTGTGAATAAAACTCGAATTATTTACCGCAAAATCCGTCGAAAACACTTTCAATTCACTCGCGCATTTTTCACACTAAAATTTTGACATTTAAACAATCAAATGTCAAAACCGCACTAAAAAGAAAAAAAACGTTGATTAGTCTATGCCTTTCATGAATTCAGGAATACGCAACATGCCACGCTTTTAATTTATAATAGAAATGCAGTGAGGCGATGACGGATTCACCCGCACGTGGCACCCGGCGTATACAGCGACGACGGAATATTCCGTCATCGGCGCTGAGTGTGTTAAAGCAATAGATTGTAGAAAAATTCACCTTCAAAGTTTATTGGGCATTTAAAAGGTAATTTTTGGTCGAATTTAAGGTATTTTTAGAAAAATGTTACCACGCAACAGAAATAAATTTCGAGAACAAAATATTTTCGACATATTCTTTACGGTTGCTTCTTCTCACCCGCACACGCTTGCTGCGAGGCTACGCCTAATGAATTAGGCTTCCGCTCCGCTCTACCCCGAATCTACATTCGGGAAACGCCAAAGCAAATCCCTTGCTCTAAGGTAAAACCTCCATACTTATATAAATATATATCTTCAGCAGGCTACAATGGCGGCTAACCAACAGCAGCACCAACAGTCTCAGTATGTCCTCGCTTCGCAGGCAACCGGCACGCCTCAGGTAAACACACACTACATTTTACCGAGGTCGAGCTCTTCATGAAAGGTGTCGAGGTCAATATTCAAGAAGAGGTCGATATTTAAGAAGGTCGGTATTCAAGACGAGGTCGGTATTGCTGCTCTTTCGGGCTGACTGTCATCAGCTAACATTTCTACCGTCGATAAACAATATATTTTTAAATAATTGTTATTCAATACCATACTAACATCTGACAGCTTATTTGTCCATGACAAAATTATCCTAACCGATGAATTGTGAAGTAATATAAAACATTAATCATCAAAAATATTATGAAAATGTCCAAAAACTGAAAAGACAAATTACAAATTAATTCAAAATCAATCGAATGTTTGTGAGAATGCGAGGCGAGAAAGTGTCGATGAATTACATTGATTGTATTGAAATAAAACTGACAAAATACGAACTAGGAAATGTAGATGTCTTTTCTTACCTAATATTTTTACCAGATTGAAAATAAGACGCAGGGCTGTTGGTTTATATAGAGTTTCGGGCATAGACTACCCTCCAAACTGAACATACAATGGCTTCTTACCGACGCTGCAAAGTCCTCGTCGGTTTAAAATGATTAATATGCGATTTTTGACTTTTTAAGGCCCGCCATTTTTGACGAGCACCGCAGTGACGGCACCGCGGAACCTGGTTTAAGTGGCTAGGCCCCGTTCCGAAATGCAGCTAGAGGCGGTCCCGAGCGCTGCAGGCATGAGTCATCGACTCCGCCCGCAGTGCCCGGCTGCTTAATAACTAGTAATTACTATAATTGCTCGACACTCGAATGGAAATAAGGCGTTGTCGGTGACAATCCATTCGTCTGTTTGCAAATATTGCCGATGGAGCTATCCTCATTATGACGTTCATTCATACCAGCTTATGTACTTTATTTTGTTGTTAACCTGGCGACACCCTTTTTGCGGGTTGTATTGCTGTATAGAAAATGTATAATTTTTCATTACACTTTTAACATGTTTAATTTATTTGCATTTGTTTTCCCTTAGTTTTTTATTGTATCTGGAATAAATTAGTATATTTTATATTTTATAGTTATATTTTCATACATTTTGTAGACAGCATAACATATTGATTTACATTTCCTCGAATCAATAACCATATCTAATTCGTTTCAATGCATTTGTTTGACTATGCGTAACTGCCGTGGATAAACTTTATTTGACCGTGTAATGCTTGATTGACTTATTTATTGACCGTGTAATGCTTGATTGACTTATTTATTGACCGTGTAATGCTTGATTGACTTATTTATTGACCGTGTAATGCTTGATTGACTTATTTATTGACCGTGTAATGCTTGGGCGTATTTTATTTTACAATAGTACTGTCGTACCATTAGTTTTTATGCGTTATTTTGTTAATAAATATCTTTACAAATCCAAACAGTTTTTTTTTAGCTTATTAAAACCATAAAATACATGGAGACATTCACGACTTTGGTTGTCATAATTTTAGAAACCGTCATTTGTATGGGTCCGTGAGGACAGAACTACGTAACCTAACATCTTTGTATGAGTTTAGACGAGCTACCGCGACCTAAAACAGTCTAAAATGGGACTATTTTTGTCTCATTCTGTCGCATGTCAATTTTTTATCTCGGCATGTCCTTATTTGACCCTTATCAAGTAACCGTGGGTTAAATCACTTACCATTTAATTAACTTTGTGTACATCGCGGCCCTGATGTGTTCTACTTTAACGAGGTCCAGTCACCTCAATGCCGAACATACTATTTGGAATCGATCCCGACATTGTATGGACTGTTCTTTCTAGTAACACTTATACCTTAATCGGTATAGCTTTATCTTTATTTAGTGCATAATTAAGTCCGATCCGACTTTAAAATAATTTAAGCACTGTACACACCTGCAAAATTGCCAGATATACAATTCGCACACCCGGTTTAACTGGTAGTTTTCTATTGACGTCAAAGGCAACTAGATTTAATTAGGTTGCAAATTCCTAATTGATAGTCACGAACATTTGCTTTGGAAAAATGCTTATTGCATTGCGAGCTATAAATTCCTTTCTCACGGTTTAGTTTTCATAATCGAAGACGGAACTTTCAGTCTTATTTCACCGCTCTCTCTGAATAGACCTCTTATAATTACAAAAAGTTTGTTAATTAAAGAAATGACCTTATTTTGGTTTTGAAATTGGCGTAATGTCTTAAGCCACAGACCACTTGAATTGAGTGGACTTGGCCTATGTCAAATCATCGTACGACCGAGCGTTTCCAGTTTCAGACTTTGGAACGGTGTTGGTGATTATATGACACAACTAACACCGATGCAATCACCGCCCGACACCAGGCCAAGGGGCGGAGCTTAGTTTTCAACTTTATTTATTTATTTGACTACAATTGCATTCCATTTTTATAAGGTTACGAAAGATTCGTATGTAAATATTAATAATAGTATTGTATCGGAGAGCGATAGGTACCACTGCAACCTCCGTTCGCTGCCTTCTTAACTAGACTAAATGTCTGTCCTAAAGAAGATTTTGTCATGTCATGATTTTGTCATATCCACTGTAGCTCGCTCACGGCGCTTCTGTGCCATTAACTATTTCTATGGTGCCATTGTGCGATTGAAGTAAATGTGCGTTTTCCATCCGCAGGTGATATTCTGCAGCGCGCCCGGCGGCGGCGTTCCGGCGCAGGGCGGCGTCTCGACGCCCGCGGGCGTGTCGTCGCCCGTCATCACGAGCG
Organism: Neomicropteryx cornuta; assembly: GCA_020383195.1. Taxonomy (NCBI): domain Eukaryota; kingdom Metazoa; phylum Arthropoda; class Insecta; order Lepidoptera; family Micropterigidae; genus Neomicropteryx; species Neomicropteryx cornuta. Next base: position 8,448,191 of record JAHKQU010000020.1, read on the forward strand.
TCGTGGGCGGCGCCGTGCTGACGCCCGTGCAGTCGCACGAGCGCGCGTAGCACGCGCGCCATCCCATCGTGTACGCGACGCGCGTGCTGAACCCGACCGACTAGCGAGTGGAGACAATAATTGTGCACCGGCGCTTCCGGATAGAACCGTTAAAATATACTAGTGTTTTAGTGCAAAATGAAATTGGACAAATGACCTCGCATTAAAGACATCCCGTTCTCAGTTACTAGCGATTGGCCTAGATTCAAGAAATTTATCGAGGCGGCTCTTGAACTGGTTTACACTTATAGCTTCCACCACTTCCTGTGGTGGCCGATTCCAATCATCTACAACTCTATTGGAGATAAAGTTCTTCCTTAGTAACTTCATAGAATGGCCGCGTAACTTCTTTCGTAGTTTCAAGATATAACACTCATTCTACTACAGACTTGCAAGATATTGTCTACCTGTAATGAATGGCGGTGCAACACGAAGACGTCAACATGGCAGTTAGGACTGCACTTTAGCGGTTGCCCTGCAATGCGCGCCATAGGATAGAATATGAGGCAATTAAGTCCTTATAAACTGGCCGGAGGAACCGTTCTATACTCACTCAAATATGCCAAGATGCTGAGTAAAGTAGCTTTGATTGTAGATAAGCTGTTATGGGGGTATTTCCATTGACGGCAGCAACTGGCGTGTAAATATTATAAACGCTTAGGTATTAAATAAGTAGGTTTTTTTAAGTTTGAGCTGCTGGTGTTATTCAACGGCGGTTTTCACAGCACTGTCGACAGTGGTAAGCAACAAGCCACGCACTCGACACAAATACATTTAGACTTTGAAGGTTGTCTACTTGTAAACTTGCGTCGCATCTCATGAAGACGCAAGGCTTTTGGAACTGTCTCAAACCTCTCCCGATAACACAAGTCATAGATAAGAACTGATAACATTTATAGGTTAAATTGTACAAAAATGTTGCAAATAACACAAAATAAAAACACGAGTTTACCATATTAGTTAAATTCCGACGCCACCGAGATCGATAATATAACCTCGACACCGTCACCGGCGTGCGGCTACAGCCGAGCGCTCACAAAACACCTTTTTAAAATTTTCGCATAGTTTACAATTTTTTTTTCATGAAACCTTTGATGAATGTTTCTTCACAAATAATACTAAAAATTACAGAACCAATTGGCTGGATTTTTTTATCGGGGATTCCCCTCCGCGGTCAGGCCGAAGATGTTGTCTATGGGAGCAGTAGTGATATTTATTTTCAGTGGTGCCGCACCAGCGGGGGTTCCGTTTTAATAATTGCAACATTTCGTCGTCTCTCCAGCCGAACCTCGTATCCTTATGAAAACGGGTTGAGCTACGGCAACATTTTTAATAGCTATTGATATTGTATTGACTCCAGATCAGAAGGTTGCGTGTTCAAATCACGTCGGGGTCTTCACATCTGCATAGTTATGGAGTGCAGTGTTCAGACAAACGTCTACCGTGATGACCGGGTGTTTCATATTCGATTTCGATCGAAATAATCACAAAACTACCTCACATTGAAGTTGCTCCGCGAATACCGTGCTTTCGATTACGCATGCATAATACTCTGAACCTAGTTTATGGTAAAACTTATTTTTTTTATATATAAAAATTAAAATGACTAATTCTCCGCGGCAGCTTCTAACCGTAAAACATTTAAACCTTGTACATATATTTTTTACTTTACTATACCGATCCCAGGATTACTACAGCGAAGCACGTCCATTGGGTCCCCGGATGGAGTATCGGTACAGTCAAGGCGAAAAGTTTGGTTGCGAGGTTAGTTGAGGGTAGGTAAGTAATCTTATAGGACAGTTTGACTTACGGAGCGTTATGTTTATGTATATAAAATTGTGTGAATGTTGTTTTTCGTGTGTTTTAGTATTCATATATTTTTTTATCGGTAGCTGTTGATTTCCACGTGAATTTCGACCGTAAGTACGAATGAAAATCTGTCTTTCGGGAAGAGGCCCTTTATGGGTTAATTTCGGATTGGCATCGTGTTCGGAGTGGTAGCCGAACGTAACTAGAAGGTTTTACCAGGCGGTGACCTTATAGACAATATTGCACCACAATTTGGCTATGCCCTCAAGCAGTCGCATAATTAATGAGAACGTAATTTTTTTATATTAGCGACTAATTGTCTAATATTTGTAATATGTACATAATTAATCTGGCAATTAAAATTAATTCTAGCGTCGAATCATTCGTTCAATGATGAATAGCTATTAGACGGCGATTACTATAATAAGCTTTATCGATAAGATGAATTAATATATTGGTATAGAATAAAATATCTAGATGTACCGTCGTTTTTATTTTTCCCTATCCTAATAAACTTTTGGAGGTTTTGTATTAATTAAAATAATATTCAATTGGAGGGCCGACGGCCAGAGACAATTTCCGTCGAAGAACTATTAATATTGTCTTTAGTTTATTCATCGATTACGATATAATAGTTTTAGATTGCTCAATAAAACATCGTAATTTATTGGAAATAGTTCATAGTTTCAAAATTTTAATGACAGATGGCAAAATATACTATAGATTAAAACTAAAAATTATTTACAAAACAGTGCGCCATTTTTGAGTTCGCACGATAAACTTTTCTAACCTAAAAATCGAGTTTTGAATTTATGGTATCTATGGAGAGGGAATTCCACACTTTATGTTTCAAGTTATTTTATTCCGCACAATATTTTAAAATATTCAGGAATAACCATTAAAATAACGACAATTAAAAATTCAAGAGAAGGTAAAAAATAAAAAGAAGGTATATAAAGTTAAATTACAAGTTTAACAGCGATAACAATTAGTAATAAAAAACCAAGAACAATAACCAAACTACCGTCAAATTCATTTAAATCACCTTTCAATAGTTTGGATAAATGATATGCTTAAATAAAATATGTGTATAAATATTTTTTTTAAATTAATTGTTATGATTGCCCTACTAAAATATGGCAAGTTGATCGTGCTAGAGTCGGAGGGGTAATGAGACGTTAAAAACGGTCTAAGGGCGGATTCGAACCCGCGCCCGCTGGGTCAACAGTCAAACACCTTAACCACTGGACTACCGAATAATATGGAGGCGATGACATTTCGTCTGCTAGGTGCTGCTCGCATTATATATGCGAAATTTTGACAGGTACTGCACTTCTCTGCTGTAAATAAAAAAAAATATAATTCCTCCTTACTTAAGGCGCCGTCACACGGTTAATAGAGTCATAACCGCTATTTTTAACGTGGAATAGCGCCTTAATTACGGAGGGTGCTCAAGAAACTGTCCTTTATTATGAATTAAGGACAAGAAATCACTCAAAGGAATATTCATACGCGTAGGAAATATTTCAGTGTTATAGAGGCTCTTTTAGATTATTTTGAGTACAAAAATGTCATTGCTAACTTCAGATTAGTTTATGAGATATTTCTTATATAGGGTGATGTTTTTAGAGGCGTGGTTTTCAAGAAGAGATAAAACGCATATAATTTGATGTTATGGCTAAGAATTTAGTTTTATTATAAAGATAAGGGTTTGCCATTATGTTTTAAAAATGATTTCGGGTAAGTGGCCGCCGCGGCTGACTCGAACAAATTCCAGCCGAGAGGCCCAATTTTCAACCACTTTTTGCAGCAAGTTGGGCCGTATGTCAGCAATAACGCGCCGAATATTCTCTTCCAAGGCGTTAATCGTGTCCGGCTTGTCTGCGTAGACAAGCGACTTCACATAACCCCACAAAAAATAGTCCAGCGGTGTTAAATCGCACGATCTTGGAGGCCACGCCACGTTGTTCAGGAGTAAGTCTATTCATTATGAAATGGCAAACCAAACTGAGCATAAATCAAGTGACAGCTGTCAAAAACACCAACTACGAAAAAAGTAGTGCCAGATTGAAAACCACGCCTCTAAAAAAAACAGCCCTATATATTTAAGACTTTTACCATAGAATGGGAGAATGGCGTCACTTATTAAATTTTCTCAGAACCCTCTGATGCTGCAGGAGCGTCGACACTGTACTGCCACCTACCCACCATAGACAATCTACTGGTGTTTTGTTCATCTGAGTATTTATGGCTCGAAAACCGGGAAAACAGATTACAACTAAGAAATACACGAATTTATTAGAAAATTATTGAAAAAAAAACACGCCGTGGGTTCAATTTGATGGTCCCTCGTAGATGACGCTTAAATCTGAGAATTTTTTTACTTATTTGTTTAAAAATATTTAAAAAAAAATGGTACTCTGAGGAATCAATACAATATCTTTTCCTTTGTATAATTTTGTCCCCTATAATATTTAAATAAGATTAATAACCTTGAATATTTACGATTTTCGAGAAACTTCACACCACGAAAAATGCCTTAAAAATGTATTAATTAATAGAAAAAATATATATTTGGGGTTTTAAACCTGTTTTGTTTCACCTGCATATTTGAATTATTATGCAACAGTAATTTAGTTGCCCAATTTAATATTTTTGAAAGAAGTTAAAAAATAACCCGAAAGATTACTTTTGTTTGAGTTTTATTTATGTTACATTAAATTTTGATATTATTGAAGTTATTCTAATATTAAAACTTATTATATTATATTATTCGATGGTTCCATGTGTAGCTTGAAAGAGAATTTATATATATATATGTGTATATAAAAAAGCATCTGGCAACATTGTACTCATCTGTCAAACTCAAATGACTGAAATGTACGAAACTATATTAACCTATTTAAATTTTGATTAGGTACTAAATTTTACCGTTCACTAATAACCAAGTTAACCAATTATTATGGAGGGTAACGAAAACGAACCTAATATCGATGACCATGTCACAATTAAATGTGTGCAAGTGATTGATTGCAATTCACCCAGCAGTGATGTCAAAGGTAAACAAGAGCCATCAAGCCATCAACACGATGTTAAAACCTTTTTAAATCCAGGTCGTTCTGAAACATCAGAAATGGATCACAAAATATGCTGCGGTGTCAAGACAGGAATTATGTTTGATCAAAAGGGTGATTATTTCGAAGAAGAAGATATTAAATTTATTAAATCGGAAACCGATCTGCCGAATATGCAACAAAATGTTTATACGGATTCAAACTTTAAAGATCTAAACATTGAGCAAAATATAAAAAGGCCTATTTTATTAACAAAGGAAATTGCTTTTACGTGCAACTGTTGCAAGTCTACCCTCGATAAATGCGGGTTAATATATACTGCAAGCAATGAACACAATAACTCAGATTTGATATGCTTGGATTGTAAAGAAAGGCAAAACGTTTGTTTAGCAAACGCCGCTACTCAAAACAAACACGATGAGATTTTTCAAACAAAACAAAAAAAAAATGAATGTAGCGAGTATGATCAAACATATTTAAAGCAACGTGTTTTTAAAATACATATTGACGCAGTTAAACGGAAAATAAAAAAAATTAAATGCAGAGAGTGCGATTACGCTACTTCAAGTAAAGCACGTTTACAAGAGCATATAGATGGAGTTCATCGGAAAATAAGAAAATTTAAATGCAGCGAGTGTGATAAAACATATTTAACGAATGACGTTTTAAAAAAACACATCGATGCGGTTCATCGAAAAATAAGAAAATTTCAATGCAGCGAGTGTGATTACGCTACTTCACGTAAAGCACGTTTAGAAGAGCATATAGATGGAGTTCATCGGAAAATAAGAAAATTTAAATGCAGCGAGTGTGATAAAACATATTTAACGAATCACGTTTTAAAAAAACACATCGATGCAGTTCATCGAAAAATAAGAAAATTTAAATGCAGCGAGTGTGATCAAACATATGCAACGAAACAAGTTTTAAAAAAACACATCGATGTAGTTCATCGAAAAATAAGAAAATTTAAATGCAGCGTGTGTGATCACACTAGTTCAAAGAAAACACAATTACAAGAACATATAGATGCAGTTCATCGGAAAATAAGAAAATTTAAATGCAGCGTGTGTGATCAAACATTTTCATGGAAACATGGTTTAATAAAACACATCGATTCAGTTCATCGAAAAATAAGAAAATTTCAATGCAGCGTGTGTGATCAAACATTTTCAAAGAAACATGATTTAATAGAACACATCGATTCAGTTCATCGGAAAATAAGAAAATTTAAATGCAGCGTTTGTGATCAAACATATTCAAAGAAACAAGGTTTAAAAAAACACATCGATGCAGTTCATCGTAAAATAAGACAATTTAAATGCAGCGAGTGCAACCACACAACTTCAGAAAAATCAAATTTACAAATACATATAGATGTAGTTCATCGGAAAATAAGAAAATTTAAATGCAGCGTGTGTGATCAAACATATTCAAAGAAACAAGGTTTAAAAAAACACATCGATGCAGTTCATCGTAAAATAAGACAATTTAAATGCAGCGAGTGCAACCACACAACTTCAGAAAAATCAAATTTACAAATACATATAGATGGAGTTCATCGGAAAATAAGAAAATTTAAATGCAGCGAGTGTGATCAAACATATTCAACGAAACAAGTTTTAAAACGACATATCGATGTAGTTCATCATAAAATAAGAAAATTTAAATGCAGCGTGTGTGATCACACTAGTTCATGTAAAACACTTTTACAAAAACATATAGATGGAGTTCATCGGAAAATAAGAAAATTTAAATGCAGCGAGTGTGATAAGACATATTCAACGAAACAAGTTTTAAAAATTCACATCTTTGCAGTTCATCGAAAAATAAAAAAAATTAAATGCAGCGAGTGTGATAAACCATATTCAACGAAACACGTTTTAAAAAAACACATCGATACAGTTCATCGTAAATTACGACAATTTAAATGCAGCGAGTGTGATAAAACATATTCAACGAAACACGTTTTAAAAAGACACATCGATACAGTTCATCGTAAATTACGACAGTTTAAATGCAGCGAGTGCCATTATACAACTTCAAGTAAATCATATTTATATTTACACATCGATGCAGTTCATCAAAAATAAAAAAGGTGCAGTGTGCTGTCACACAAGTCTCCTCACAGATCTCCTGATGCCATTCCCTTCAGGCTCAACGCGTGTCTCAAAACAGAATATTTTTCATCGCCATCTTGTAATACTTTTTAAATTTAAATATTGTGTCTTATGTACTAGAATAGGTAAAACTAAATATATTAGAATAGCTCGTGCACCTAATCACTTTATTGACATACTGTCTACTTATATATTATAAAAAAACCATCACCTTCGTTTCCCCTTTTTTTTAAACCATAAGATATATTGAATGAAAAAAAATAAGAAATAAAACAATAATTAAAATACAAGGATAGTTGAGTTACCTAATATAATATATTGTCGTCAACTTTGATATTTGAAATTCTAATCGAATATTGCTTTTAATGATTCAGATACAAGAATTGTCAGGAATAAATTCATAAATTGATCGATAGTATCTTAGGTTTTAGTAAATAAAATTTCCATAACTATTTTTTTTATCTACCTTTTCCTTCTATCAAAATAACATACCTACTGACACCAATAGGTATTTTATACTACATATGTATTTTAATGCATACACTACTAAATTAAAATTGTACCAACCCGTTTAAAACAAATAAAATTATTCTTTTATAAACTCTACACACAACTATTCTAATAATCGTACTACTAATAATAGTGTAATTAATATGAGTTTTTTTTTTATGAAATACCAACTAAAACTTTATTATAATTATAATATTTTAAAATGTGTTTCCTTTTATTTTATTTTTTTTTTAACGCCTGAATGTTATGAAAAAATAAAAATTAATCGTACGGAAGTCTTCTTTTATTTTGCATTTCACTTAACATAAACCTAAACCTTCCTAAACTTTCCTAAACCTTCCTAAACTTTCCTAAACCTTCCTAAACTTTCCTAAACCTGCTTCGGAACTTGCCAAACCTAATTACACGAAGACGTTTTCGTCGTGGCTTCCAGTTCACTTATTGTAAACATTATAGTACCTCCGACTGTAGTACACCATGCCTACTCAATATTCCCGCTCGCTGGCTGTAGCGTCTGCCGTACTATAAGTTCTCTTATTACGACATTGCATCTATTGATGTCTTCCTTCAGTTAGGGTGGAGCCTTTTCTTCTGATAGTATCTTATTCCTGGCGTTGCACTTGGTGCGCGTCCCCCTCTTCCATCAGGATAAGTAAGACGATGGTACTTGAGTTTTCTCCCTGTCATTTTCCCATCAGATCTTAACCTTAACAATATAACGAAAAGAAACGATTCTTGAATATTCTTGCACTTTTTTTTACTAATATTTGCACGCATTTTCACTTCGCCGTTAGTTGACTTCTCTAATAGTAATATCTTCTCGCTCTGACGCGTTCGTAACGCGTAAGTATGACAAAGCTAGCACACCAGTTCCGCCGCGTTTTCTATAGGTGTTTTTTTTAGAGGCGTGGTTTTCAATCTGGCACTACTTTTTTCGTAGTTGGTGTTTTTGACAGCTGTCACTTGATTTATGCTCAGTTTGGTTTGCCATTTCATAATGAATAGACTTACTCCTGAACAAGGTGGCGTGGCCTCCAAGATCGTGCGATTTAACACCGCTGGACTATTTTTTGTGGGGTTATGTGAAGTCGCTTGTCTACGCAGATAAGCCGGACACGATTAACGCCTTGGAAGAGAATATTCGGCGCGTTATTGCTGACATACGGCCCAACTTGCTGCAAAAAGTGGTTGAAAATTGGGCCTCTCGGCTGGAATTTGTTCGAGTCAGCCGCGACGGCCACTTACCCGAAATCATTTTTAAAACATAATGGCAAACCCTTATCTTTATAATAAAACTAAATTTTTAGCCATAACATCAAATTATATGCGTTTTATCTCTTCTTGAAAACCACGCCTCTAAAAACATCACCCTATAGAGTAATCGTGCGACGTTGTCACCTTTGCCGGCGTAACAATGCAATGTTGCCGTTTTTACTATAAGAGTGAACGAGTAGGCGAGACTGCTGTCTTCCTTTAAAAGTCACTGCGATCCGAAACACGCATTGTCAATAGAGTACCAGAACCCTGATGTTCTGTAGGCGATGACGATGTAAGATTAACTCTTATATCCTGGAATGTTGGCTTGTTTTATTATCCAGAAATTCTTTTTCTGGGCATTGTATTTTCCAAGCACTTAAAGCCTCTTCCAAATGGCAAATCACTGATCAATCACCCAATGAGGATTCTATGAAAGTGATTAGATCTGTGACCCCAAAACCAAAGGCCAAAACCCGCAATTCATTGGCAATGTTGCTTGACACCATTGTGAACCATTAAAATTCACATTCAAAATTGTTTCTAGACACTTTTTGATGCAAAAGTCAATACTACTAATTTCTTCCAGAAAAAGCCAAGTAGGAGTAAGAATAGAAGGGGTGTTGAAGTAGGTTCTAGTAAGGTCTATTAATTTAGGTTTTGCAAAACAAGATTTTAAAAGAACATACGAAACATGTACTTAGTTGCAATGAAGGTAGGATTTTAAAATTCCATCTAAATATTTTTTTGTGTTCTAAGAATGCTGGTGTTACTTCCAAATAATGGTAAGTTCTCATTACTAGTTACCCTTATACCAGAAATTTAGCTCGGAACATAGTTTTTGAATGGAAAATATATATTACTTATAAATAGTTTAGTATAATAGGAACATAAAGTAAAAAATAAAAGACGGGTGTTATCGTTTTAATTTTTTTTTATTGGTTATCAAATATATAAATTTGATGATAAAATATTTTTTAGCTTTCGCCATTCGGCGAATTCAGAAAATATGTGAAAGATGGCGTTTAAAATACAACCTTCATAAATTCGAAAATCCTAGCATAAGAGTAATTAATTAAGTATAATCATTTATTAGTACTCTTTTGAAAAATTAACTTTTTAGCTCACTAAGTATTTCTTTGACTAAGTATAATTATCGATGTAGTTCTAGCGTGATAACTTTGCACAGTATTTAGAGATCTAATTTGTAGCATACCTCTCTAAATCATTTGCACAACATCTGTGGCCAATTTAATGTAATAATTTAACGTCATCTTCCAGTGGCCACGAAACATAAATAAATAAATATTTCTTTTCTCATTATAACCCAACTCTATTTTAGAGTTCAATACTCTATGTTCTAACAATCGTCGTCACGAAATAAAGCGAAATATATAGATAAATAACTTCTTATAAGGTATAGGGGTGAATATGAGCATTCACCACCTTTAATCGTATAATTGTATCTACAATTGTTTAGCATAAACTACTTGGTACGATGAAGCATTAAGCTTCGTATGTTCAATAATCGTACATTAATAAGATATCGTATAGGCAAATAAAATAACTTAACTGCCAAGTTTGTTTTAATTCCATAGTCAATTCTATCAAGAGACAATTCAGACCTCTATATATCATACCACTAGACTTATCATACCATAGTGGTCGCTTAAGCACGACCATTTAATCATACCATAACCTATAATCTCACTATAACTTGTATCATTGAAGTAAATAAAACATCTTTTAAATTATATATATGATCCTTGTTTTATATATCACACTATCTATCTTATGTATGCGTGTTTGTTTGTAGGCATTCAGATATATTCCGTATATATCCAAATCTATTTGTGTTATAATGTTTTAACGCGGCAACTTTTTAATTAATAGACAAAATGTCTTCCTTAGAACAGGCGAAAGCTTAAGCAAGATATTTTGCATTGTAACATTATGTTTATAACATTTGCTGGATAAATAAACAAATAAAAATCATTATTGAAAAAATTGTGTGTGAGTTAAGTGATTGGTTAACTTTTCAGGGTGTGAGTGCAGAGTGCTCACAGTTACTAAAGGGGCATTCGTGTGTGTGCAAACATTGTGGAGCGAGTGTATTATTGATGTGTATGAAATTTCTTTGATAATCATCTCCGAAGCGAAGAGATTAAATATGATATTTAAAATTACTTTTGGAGAACTGCTATGGAACCTAAGTTAAAGAAATTTTATCTGATTGTCTGCTCCCAGAAATAATTGATTAGGTTAGAATGAAACATGAACATAAGAGAACCAGATTATTTATTAGAGGCAATAAAAAACAGAGTAAAAATTAATGAAATAGCAAAGAAAGGCAAAAATAAAAACATATTTGAAAATATCATAAAACGCAAAGCAAAAGATTAGCATCCGTCGCACTAATATTACGAAAAGGTCTATACATAACTATACTATTCTTTTCCTCTCTTATTACAAGAGAATTGTTTATATCAGTAAAGTTTATAAACAGTTTGTCCCAGAACGATTAAACATCCTTGAAGTAGGTGAAATCGTGGCCTTAAATATGCATAGTTCTTTTCTCAGTTTTATGTTATGTTATTTCTAAGTACTTAATTCTTATACTTATTATTTTTTATTCCTAGTACTTATTTTATTACTCTTTTATATAATTAACTATAAGTATATAGGTATAATTTATACATAAGTAGGTATCTAAAATAAACGAGCGAAATAATAAAATTGATTTTGAAACATCAATGTGCTAAAAATAAGTCTTGAATCTAAATCGAATCTCATTTTTTTTAAAATGGTTTTTTTTTTAATTTGAGAAAACAATAGTTTACTTAAACAGAATATTTAAAAAAAGCTCTATTGAAAATGAACTCCATAATAATATTGTATAAATAACTAAAACCTTATTATAATACCTAATACGTTTTATTTATTCGTTTTTAAAAAACACCTAACGTTTATATAAAATAAATAAAGATACAAAGTTGTTATTCTGAAATTAATTGTATGTTAGTTTTATTTGAAAATTAATACACAAATACGAAAATTAGCCTATTGTTAGATAATTCCATCGTGTTAGTTATTAAAATATTAAAGAAAATTGTTTTTTTTGTATCGAAATATTAAATTATAGATATAAGCGGCATCATGTTTATTTTACAACTTACGAGTGACAGCCCTGTTGAAATAGTGATTTTGTATGGGCAAATGTATGAAGATTTTGCGCCGCGAAATTGTTTATCTTTACTCGATGATATTTCAGTAAATAAAAGTTACACAAAAAAAAAAAAACGTTTCATTGCGACCGTTTCCAAATATAAGAAAGACGATAATCTAAAAAAGTTTAAAAAATGTGGTCGTTTTTAGTAAGAAACGGTGCAAAAATAAGTCTATTTGCACGAAATTCAAGTTTTTACGATTTTTTTCTAATATACGAGTATACCTTGCGAAAATCATGATTCATTCAGACCTAGTTTAAGAGTTACCCTTTTATAGGTTATTTTTATTTGGTCTCTTCGTAAGTGCTTTAAACTTCACTTTGAAATGTCCTTATTTTTCCCTAAAACGGACGACCGGCCCTTAAGGTGGAGTGGTATGCTGATTATAACCCAATAATATTGTATAAGCCACTGCAATGTGGGAAGCGCAGAATTTATTTGCAAAACTTATTTACAAACCTATGTCAATATAATATTTAATATACCTTAAACTCATTAACGGGTGACTGTCCAGCTTGGGATATTCCGTTCGGTCAAAGTATACCTAACCTAGCAGTACGCAGGACAGATTACTTCATGGAATACCACGATGGAGGTGATAATCCTCGACATATAACTATACATGGGAGATCACAGTCACTGAATTTAAATTTTATATTTTTCTATGCACTGCATCAATGTGTCTATGTAAATGTGCTTTCTGTGAAGTCGCGTGATCGCACTCACTACATCTGAATTTTCTTATTTTTCTATGCACTGAATCAATATGTCTCTGTAAATGTGCGTTACTTGAAGTCGCGTGATCGCAGTCACTGCATTTAAATCTTCTTATTTTTCTATGCACTACATCAATATGTCTCTGTAAATGTGCGTTACTTGAAGTCGCGTGATCGCAGTCACTGCATTTAAATCTTAATTTTCTATGCACGGCATCAATATGTCTCTGTAAATATGTTTTTCTTGGAGTCGCGTGACCGCACTCACTGCATTTAAATTTTCTTATATTTCGGTGCACTACATCAATATGTCTTTGTAAATCTGCTTTAATTGAAGTCGTTTGATGACACTCATTGCATTTAAATCTTATTTTTCTATGCACTGCATCAATATGTCTCTGTAAATGTGCTTTACGCGATGTCGCGTGATCGCACTCATTGCATTTAAATTTTCTTATATTTCGGTGCACTGCATCAATATGTTTCTTTAAATCTGCTTTTCTTGAATTCGTGTGTTCGCAGTCACTGCATTTAAATCTTAATTTTCTATGCACGGCATCAATATGTCTCTTTAAACTCGATTTACTTGAAATCGCGTGATTAGCAATCAATAGTGAACATTTTTGTTTTTCTTTGCAATCCAAGCATATTAAATTTGACTCACTGTGGTCATTATTTACGATATACATCAAACCGTATTTATCAAGGGTACACTTGCAACTGTTACAAGTGAAGTCTATTTGCTTTATTAATACAACAGACCTTTGTGTCATTTGCATTATTTTTTGATTATCTATAGAATTACTCGAAAGATTGGTTTCCAATTTGATAAATTTAGTGTTGTCTTCTTCAAAATTATCACATTGTTGATTTATTATTATATCTTTCTGTAGATCGTAGCCAATTTCTGATTTAACAAAACAGCTTGGATTTATGGTTTCAATACTATCATCTTGTTCGCTTTTTGGCTTTTGTGTAAAGTCAAAATCACTGCTGGATGGATTGCAATCCACATCGTACTCATTTTTAACGGAGATGTGGCCGTCGATTTGTTCTAATTTAACATTCGATGTATTCCCGCTTCCCTCCATAGTTATGTTAGAAATGTACCACGTCGCGAATGACAAGTAAAATAAACAAAATTTACTTTAGGTAGGAACGTTTTTTTAAAGTAACATTATTTTTGACCACAAAAAAAAATATGATGTTCTTTGACTTGACATTATTAGGCCAATCTAGCCAACACGATTATTTTATCTTGAAAATAGTTTCTGTTCAAAACGTCCCGCAGTCCTCAAATTAATTTCATTTTGACAGGTATATAGGCTGTGTTGCCATTTCTATTTTATATAGTATCTACCTTTTAAATGGAATAGGTACCTAACTAAAAATATAGTAGATCTATTTATAGACATTCAGTATAACGTAACATGTTGTTAAACATTTCCTTTGATATCTAGGATTTTTATAAGTGACCTCCGTATTTTGAGTACTGACATAATATAGAGAAGTTACAGTAAGTCATCTTAGAACAAATCACAAATAATATGAAAAATGTTACACGATTGTTGCGTGTTTAGACTTAAATTTATTTTAAACGGCACGCTAAGCATTTTAGCAAACAAAATAGAGACAAACATTTATAAAACGTTTATTTTTCTCATGTTTATTTATACATTTATACTCTTTGAGGCGGACAAACGTCATCCGCTGACACTTCTTACCTCACTTGATGTTCTCATTGCAATCTATTGGTAATTTACTACTTGGTAGAATATATTTTAATAGATAATATAAAAACTAATAATATAAAAAAATGTTATTTCTAAGTCATTATGTACTTACTGCATAACTGGATAGAAATATAAAATAAATCTTGGTAGCAGGTGTAACCTAAAAGTTCATCTTTCAGTACAGGGTCAACTAATAAGCTTAAAGTTAATGTATTTATTTATTTATTAACAGCGTAATAATAGTATATACAATTTTCAAAGGGTTAATAATAAGGCCAATTAAAGCTTACCAATTAAAACTTTGATTAGAATGTGTATGTGTAAGCGTATGGTATAAAAGTGTCTATGAGGGTGTGCGGTTGTGTGTGGTGGTGTGTGGTTGCGTGTGTGCATGGATGTATGTATGAACATCGTATTTGTTGCGTATAGATAAATTAATTTTAATATGCAACGCTTTCATTTTGAATCAGATTGTCGTGAAATATTTCATTATAAATATAGAAATTTGTATGTAAATATAAAGACAAAAACAGGAAAAGCATGTTAAAAGTATTTTATCATTTTTACTTCTTTCAGCATTACGAATGAAAAAGGTGCCTAAAATTGTCAACATTTTTACTTCCAACAAGTATAGAGTAGATTTAGACATTAGTGAATGTTGGCGGCGAAGGTGAAGGTGAGATTACTGCTATTAATGATGGTGATGTTGGAAATTAAAAGGGTCGTAAAAGTGAGTGTAGTAAAAATGGTACGAATATTCTTATATTACTTATTTATCCTATGCAACCACCCATTTTATGGAACAAAACACTGGCGTTGGTTTTTCTAAATGTCTTCGATTGTACCCTGATGGCTTGATACGATCTTGTGCAGAGATCATGATCTCCAGTCAGTCATTAGACGGGTGTAGTGTGTCGGGTATGTCAGTAAACGCAGACTGGCTTTTAGTACTTTCAGTCTGTTTAATCACATCAAATTAAACAATGTAACCGGGGGTAAACCGGGGGGAACGCGAGCGGCAGGGTCTATTTCGCACAGGGTAGCAATTAGCAGACATCCTTAATCCGGCTCTGCATTCAGTGTGTGTCAACTCAATATTCGAAAACTAAATCGGTCTGACAGCTGACATTCTAATTGAAAGCATATTGACAGTCGACCTTAAATTCGTTGCTTTATTTTATTTTTATAGGGCGTCAGGTTTTTCTCTGCGCGCTCAGTAAGCAATTGTTAATTTTTATTTAATTACAGCTTTATTATATAGAAATTAAAAAAACTAACTTTACTATGTTTTAAAACCTTCATTTTTCTTTAAATTACTTTTTTTTCTAAGGCTTTAATGCCTTTTATAAGAAAGCAATTCAACTAAAAAAGAACTTTAAGCAGTTTCTCATTTATTAAATTACTCAGATATAGAATTAAATTTAAATATCTGCTTTTAATATATCGAAGAAATAAGAACAAGGTATAAGACATTATAAGGTATAAACATATATTTTTTATTATTAAATATCCAATGGTTACCAAATGCCAATCATAAAAAAAGGAATAAATGAGTCGAAATTAATGTTTATCATCTTAATGGCGATGGGCATTAAAGTGTCATGCCCTCAACCTATACGAGATATTCAGCGAATAAAAAAACATATAATGATCACTATAATAAATAAGACCTCTAACAAAAAATTAGAATATGTTTTTTTTCTACCAATAAACCAAATTATAGTTAAAAAAAATCGTAAAAATAAATAAAATCTAAATTAAACCTATAAATACATACTTATTTCTACAAAAAATAAAAATAACTGCCCAAATGACTAAAATTAAAGTATAAAATAATTTATTTTATTTATAAAACACACAAAAAAAGGTTATTATTATAATACAACCATTTTGTAAAAAAAATCATACCAAATTATTAGGTAAAAAAAATCATAGTTTTAAAAATAGCCTTTAAAATAACCTAAAACAATGATAAAACAAAATGAATTAACAAATCCTAATTCTACAAAAAAAAAATAACCTATGTATATTTTTGAATATAAACAGTTAAAAAACACCAGTTTATTGACATGGTTTTAGTTTGAAGGACTGTTAACTAGGTCGTTGTGGACATGGTCTTAAATCGTTTAACTTGTATTGTATTGTAGCGACCTGTTGTAGGTTCATTGAGTAATGCTGGTCAATGACTCTAAAATGCTATAAGCCTGATTTGAAATTAATTAACAATGCATACATGATTTCTTTGTTGGTTTATCTGCTGGAGTTGTCATGGTTACTAAATATTTGATCGAATATTCCTTCTCCAAAGGAATGACCTAATATAGATTTGCATCCGGCATACTGTTATATTTAAATACTTCTCGTAACATTGAATAAACATTTAAAGAATTTGGTCAAAATATTCTTGGAACGCCCTGAGATTGGCCTGGTCCAGATCGCTAGACCTGGAGCAGCACGTCTCACCATCTGGGACCGACTAGGGACAGGTTGTACCCATGAGTTGGTGGGAAAAGTTTATCGGGAAAGTTACAGTAAGCAAGTACGGAAGTAATTTGTTATTATTTTACGAGATAAAATAAATAAAAAACAACAAAACCTACTTATTTAATAATATTAAATATTGTCTGACCAAATTTCCAGAATCCCTTCAAATGGATCTGATGATAATCTAGTTACAGCAGATATTAAAAAATCAGAATGAATTTAACATTCAGAATTTAAATTTAGCAGTTTAAAATATTAAGAAAAATTGGAATTTAGCAGAATTAAAGTTAAACATATCAGATATTAAAAAATGAATACAAATTGCTTGTTAAATGAATCGATTCGCCTATTTTATCAAAAACTACATTCAATAAACCTACCCGATATAACCAACCTATCCTCTATCCGAAGTTATGCAAATGTGTGGAATATTCGTTAAAGGTCAAGTAAAGATAAAGTCGATTCTTTCGCCTTTTTTTATTAATATTTCCGAGAAAAAAGAACGACAACTTTCAATCTTATAAAGGCGCATTTATATAGATTTACAATGTTTTTATGATAAAATATTTACTTCATAATAATAAATCCGTTACCAGTTCCGTTCCGTTTATGTTACGGACATTATTAATATGTAAAGTAATAGTAAAAGATAAATATAACATTCGTAAAATATAAAAACACAGGATAAAGCCATATTTATAATAAAATTAGGTACATTAAAAGATCTCGTTATATCAAAACTGCATCGAAATGAATATGTAATTGTGTTTTATATGAACTCATGTGAATGCACTCGCTGCATTAAAATATTCTAAATTTTCGATGCACTGCATTGATATGTTTATGTAAATCTGTTTTATATGAAGTTGTATGATTACACTCACTGCATTTAAATTTTCCTATTTTTCTATGCACTGCATCGATATGTAGCTGTAATCGTGATTTATATGCACTTGTATAATCACACTCATTGCATTTAAACCTTCTGATTTTTCGACGCACTGCGTCGATATGTGTCTGTATATTTGCTTTCATTCAATTCATACAAATCTCTCAAAAAATAGGTTATATCTTGAATTTATTGGGCCTATCTAGGCAATACGAGTATTTTATCCAAAATAGTTTCCGTTCAAGCCGTCCTAATGTCATTTTACTTAGACGGGACTGAAAGTTGTGTTGCCAAATTATTTTTGTTTTGCAAGTACCAGGGAATTAAAATAGGAATAAATGTCAGATTGGTCTATTTACAAGAAATATATTATTTAAACTCGCTGTGTATTCCAACGCAAATAACTCTTTTTTGATATTTACCTCACACGGTAAAACGGTAAATATCTCTTTCAATTTGACAAAATTGAAGTCTTGCGAAAAATGTCATAAAAAAGAACTATTTAAAGTCAATCGGTACATATTACGGAATTAACCATATTTAAATATTTTTTTATTATGTTCTCGGTCTTATTTGATAAAAATGATTATTTTTAAGTCACCTCTGATAAAATTAAAGAATAAATGAAAATGTATCTAGACTGCCATTATCAGCTGTTATTTTAGTATAGTGGGATATAGGTAATTTTTATCATACTCATGGTATTGTGTAATAAAACATACTATAGGTCGCCCAGTGGACATAATTCAACCGTAATTTATAAAACTTTTAAGTTTTAACATTATTGAGGTTCTTATACCTTATAAATACAGTGAGTACCTACCTATACCTATATAATCTTTGCATTTATATATATTTTTTATTACATCGGCTGCGAGCGAATACACATACGTCATTAACGTGTGTTGTTTGCCTTAATTTCCTGCAATACTTACGTAATTTAAAATTTAATGTTACATAATAACAGTTGAAAAAAATATTAAAATTGTATATTTTTTTGAAAAAAATATACAATTTTAGAATATTGAATTGAATTTACGAAATTCTCAAAATATTTTTTGACTTTCTATTTATTGATGGTTCATGTGATGTAAGTCGATCATACAATAATTTGAAGTAGGTATTCATTGTGGTAAGGCCAATATCTTTAGGTTCCCTTATGACAACGTGAAGTGTAGGCAGCCTTTCACCTGAAGTTATTTCAGATTCGAAATGTTTTGCATTTCAAAACCTGCATTGTAAATCCACAATCACAAGTATTGAAATTTCTAGGAATAATTGAATTATTCAAATAATTGTAATACTATTTACACTATTGACGTATGGAAATGACGCGAACAAACGTCTAGCCTGCTCGTGATGACGTCATTCGTAGGCCGTCCGACCTCCAATATATTTTAGAAGGTGAATCGTGAAGGTCATTGTGAAAAGGACCGAATTAGGGTTTAGAATTTCCAAGGATTTCTGAAAATGTGTGAGAAAGCATTTTAGCTTATTTGGTTTGCAACATACAGTTTTTCCCCATGTTTTAGGCAGTCGTATTTTTACTATTTACAAACCATGTTAAGTAGGTAGTTTTATTGATTGCAATATAAATAAATTAATATTCCGATATATGATAAGATTTCACCATGATTTGAACATGCCGTAATCTTTCTTTTTACAACTCTCTGACCTCAAGAATTTGTTTTTAATTTATTTTGACATAAATAGCTTAGTCGGTCGACATTTATTAAAAATACAAAATTGTGATAAACTTAGGCAACGCAACGTTTTGACTCCTAAAAAAATACACCTGTATCTTTTTTATATGAAACTTTCAAACGCGTGGCTTTACTCGCCTACCCTCCCTAGCGATTCCTATTAAAAAAAAACTAATTCTCGACAGCATTTACTTAGATTCGGAAGAATCTGCCCCAAAGGCGCTTAAAATCTATCTTCCTCATTTTTGCCCGACCTAAAATTTGCCTGTTTCGTTATTTAACACAGAATTTAAAGTCCAATAATAAACATTAATAATAGACATTGCTACCACAACTAGTCTTAATGATTTCGCTGTGACCTCTCTGCGTCATTCCCAAGCGGGTAGCTGATGACTGGATTCGGTTTCTTCGCGCGACGATGATGATGATGATGACTGCACAGGCGTTTAAGTGGGTCAGAGCAAAAGATGTCATGTCAATTAAGTAAGAACAAACATTATTTCATGCCAAGTTATCGTCAGAGGAAAAAAACATTTTTTGAGTCTCTGAAACTCGAACATTCATGTCATTTATTTTCAATAGTTTTGCGTTATATTTTATTAAAATACGGCACATTTTATTTATATATTAAGAATAATATGGTGGTTTACATTTACTTAAGACGTACATATATTATACAAATTTTTCATAGTTCCACATTGAACCTCTATTTGTAAAAAAAAATACCATTGACAAATCAATAGGTCGTAAAAAAAACGGTATAATTTTTTTTACCTGTTTTATTTTATATTTTTTTTTATTATTATTTACAACGAGTGGCAAACAACAAGATAATAACTATGCAATGGACTATCAATGAAAACAATAGGACCAATTAAATCTATTTTCTCATCGGGTGTGATTTATTACATATTTTAACGCCTTTTTCAATAATAATTATTGCACACAACATTTACTGTGACTTTATCATCATAAGTCAGAGTTCACTATTGATTACTTCGAACCAACCAAGTGGTGACATTCGCCACGTCGCCCCGACAAAAATCATATTTATTTATTAAAATATCCATTATACAAATTAATATTATAATTTATATTCTTATTTTATTATATTTAACCATTTTGTATTACATAAAATGGCGTAACCAACGATTTTATGATAAATTACTTCATAAGAATTAATTCGTTGCCCGTTCCGTTCCGTTTATATTACTGACATTATTAATTTGAAAAGTAAAAGTAAAACTAAATATAACATATGTAAAATATAAAATATGTATTATGCCATATTTTTAATAAAATTAGGTTCTTTATAAGATCTCGTTAACTGCAACGAAATGAATCTGTAATTGTGCTTTATATGAACTCGTGTGAGTACACTCGCTGCATTAAAAATTGCTAATTTTTCGATTCACTGCCTTGATATGATTATTTAAATCTGCTTTACCTGAAGTTGTATGATTACACTCACTGCATTTAAATTTTCTTATTTTAAGATGCACTGCATCAATATGTAGCTGTAATTATGCCTTTCGTGCACTTGTGTGATCACACTCACTGCATTTAAACCTTCTGATTTTCCGATGCACTGCATCAAATGTATACGTAACTTTGATTTACTTGAAGTTGTATGATCGCACTCGCTGCATTTAATTTTTTTAATTTTTGATGCACCACAGCAATATGTTTCTTTAAATATGATTTATATGCACTAGTGTGATCGCATTTTTATTCCTGCTCTCTTGTTTTTTAAAATGAAACTTCCTCTCAATTTATCACACTTGTTAGCATCAAAAATTAAAAAAAAAAGTTATTTTGAAATATATCACTCAAGCAGCTTTTAATTTGTTTTTATTTAAGTTTTAATTTTTTTTCATTACATCGATTTTTTCTTTCCGTACCACTTGGTCTTGTTCCTCTCTTCTATAAATACATTTATTCGCGTTATTTTCCACCAGTTAAATTCGGTGGTTATTTTCATAATTGAAAAAAAATGTTTTTCGTGGCACACAGCCAAAGTCTAATTGCCATATTGAATGATGATGAAGAAGAAGAGAATATTTCGTGAATTGCTGTCAAAAGTGTGAAAATCTCGATATTTAAATCCTCACTAAAATATCAATAAAACACTAAACAGGATGAAAATATTCGAAGTGTTGCGTTTGCCTGACCGCTGACCTCGTAACGAAACGTTAAGCGTATTTACTACAGGACTCAGCATCCAATTCTGGTTTAATACCTATCGTTGTTGCGAACCTAGTTGCAACACATCTTAACATGAAATCTAACGAAATTATTGACTGTAACTAGGTGCCTTGAAGATCAAGCAACAACTCCATGGATCCAGGTCAATCGGATATGTCAGAAAACCGCCTTGATATGTTATTTGAAGCAGATCCTACTACATTTATAAAGTCGGAATACGCTTGCAATGTTGCAAAATATATTAAACAAGAACCATTCAGTTTAGATAAATACAATATAAAGTGCCTCAAAGTAATATTAAACAAAATAGATTTTACATGTTCCATGTGTAAGTGTTCCCTTGATAAAAGCTGTTCCATAAGATTGTTGCGAAATAGACCGATCAAGTACTTATGTTTCAAATGCAATAATGGTCAAAAAGATAGTACTCTGATAGTAATCAAAAGGAAGAAACAAGATGGCATTCCTAAAAGAAAAAATACAAGGAAAAAATCTGTACATCGGAAAATTAAAGGGTTTCAATGTAGCGAATGTAATAACATGTATTCGAGTAAAGGTTCAATTACTAAACATATTAATGCCGTTCACCAGAAAATAAAAACGTTTAAATGCAGCGAATGCGATTATGTTAGTTCGCAGAATTATATTTTACGGGCACATATTAATTTCGTCCATCGGAAAATAAAAAACTTTCAATGCAGTGAGTGCGGATATGTTTGTTCAGATTTATATAATTTAAACACACATATTAATGCCGTTCACCTAAAAATAAAAAAACTTGAATGCAGCGAATGCAAATATATGGCTTTTTCTAAAAGCACTCTACGTAAACATATCACAGTCGTTCATCTAAAAATAAAAAACTTTACATGCAGCGAGTGCGATTACGTTAGTTCACAATCAAATAATTTAGTTGCACATATTAATGCCGTTCATCGGAAAATAAAAAACTTTAAGTGCAGCGAGTGCGATTATATTTGTTCGCAATCTCATCATTTACGGGCCCATATTAAGGCCGTTCACCGAAAAATAAAAAACTTTAAGTGCAGCGAGTGCGATTATATTTGTTCCCAATCTCAACATTTACGGGCCCATATTAATGGTGTTCATCGAAAAATAAAAAACTTCAAATGCAGCGAGTGTGTTTATATTAGTTCGACATCTCAGTATTTACTGACTCATATTAATACCGTTCATCGGAAAATAAAAAACTTTAATTGCAACGAGTGCGATTATATTAGTTCACAATCAACTCATCTACGGAGACATATTGATGCCGTTCATCGTAAAATAAGAAACTTTAAATGCAGCGAATGCGATTATGTTACTTCGGAATCTCAGAATTTACGAACACATGTTAAAGGCGTTCATCAAAAAATAAAAAACTTCAAATGCAGCGAGTGTGTTTATATTAGTTCGACATCTCAATATTTACTGACTCATATTAATACCGTTCACCGGAAAATAAAAAACTTAAAATGCAACGAGTGCGATTATATTAGTTCCAATTCAACTCATCTACGGAGACATATTAAGGCCGTTCATCAAAAAATAAAGAACTTTAAATGCAGTGAGTGCCATTACGCTAGTTCACAATCAAATGATTTATTGAAACACATTAATGCCGTTCACCGGAAATTAAAAAACTTTAAATGCAATGAGTGCGATTTTGTGAGTTCGTTTAAACCCAATTTACGCACTCATATCGAAGTTGTTCATCTTAAGATAAGGAACTTTGCATGTAGCGAATGCGATTATAAGACTTCGTCTAAAAGTAATTTACGGAGACATATTGATGGCGTTCATCGGAAAATAAGAAAGTTTAAATGAAGTGATTGCGACTATATATGTTCACAATCAGCTCATGTACGGAGACATTTTAATGCCGTTTATAAAAGTATGCGAATGTCTGGCCACGGCATTTTAAATTGCCTGTCGCTTTTTCAAAATAGTAACCGAATCGCTGTGCTTTGACATTTCGGAATAGTTCGGGTTTTTATTACTGTTATTGCCGGTTTTCTATATATATAAAAATGACTGTGTACGAGGCTCGAGTTGTCGCGCGCCGAAGGCGCCGTCAAAGCCGCCTGCAGGGCCTAACAGTGAACCCGGGGAAAAGCCCAGGGTTGAACAGCTAGTTACATTATAAATTAAAGTTTTGTGAGTAAAAAATATTGTTTTAAAAATACATAGGTTATTTTTTGTATAGAATTAGGCATTTCTTAATTTAATTATATTTTATCACTGTTTTATGTTATTTTAAAGGCTATTTTTTAAAACTATCATTTTTTCTTAGTTAATAATTTTATACGATTATTTTACAAAACTAGTTGTATTATAATAATAACGTTTTTATATTTTTTATAAATAAAATAAATCATTTTATACTTTAATTATAGTCATTTGGGCGGTTATTTTTATGTTTTGTAGAAATAAGTTTGTATTTAAGTATTTTATAGGTTTAATTTAGATTTTATTTATTTTTACGATTTTTTTTAACTATAATTTGGTTTCTTAGTAGAAAAAAAACATATTCTAATTTTTTGTTAGAGGTCTTATTTATTATAGTGATCATTATATGTTTTTTTATTCGCTGAATATCTCGTATAGGTTGAGGGCATGACACTTTAATGCCCATCGCCATTAAGATGATAAACATTAATTTCGACTCATTTATTCCTTTTTTTATGATTGGCATTTGGTAACCATTGGATATTTAATAATAAAAAATATATGTTTATACCTTATAATGTCTTATACCTTGTTCTTATTTCTTCGAAATATCAAAGGCAGATTTTTTAAATTTAATTCTATATCTGAGAACTTTAATAAATGAGAAACTGCTAATAATTCTTTTTTAGTTGAATTGCTTTCTTATAAAAGGCATTAAAGCCTTAGAAAAAAAGTAATTGAAAGAAAAATGAAGGTTTTAAAACATAGTAAAGTTAGTTTTTTTAATTTCTATATAATGAAGCTATAATTAAATAAAAATTAACAATTGATTACTGAGCGCCCAGAGAACAAAACCTAATGCTCTATATAGGATAAATAGATAATCAAATGGGTGGGTTTTATTTATATTGTTTATTATAAGAATATTCGCTCGATGTTTACTACACTCACTCTTACGATACTTTTCATTTCCAACATCACCATCATCAGTAGCCGTAACCTCACCTTCACCTTCACCTCCAACATTCACTAATGTCTTAAATCTACTCTATCTTTGTTGGAAGTAAAGATGTTGTCAATTTTAGGCACCTTTTTCATTCGTAATGCTGAAAGAAGTAAAAATGAAAAAATAATTTTACTTTTTATCGGAAATCCGGCTTTGACTGAATGCTTTTCCTGTTTTTGTCTTCATATATATATACATACAAATTTCTATATTTATATTGAAATATATTTTGTTTAATTCGTTTTTAATCGTTTAGCAAGTTGTCGGGATTTTAAAAATGCACACTTTGTGCAATTATGTAAAATCTATTTTGCATTTATCGTTTTTAATATTGGCCCGAATTTTGAGGTTATCTAGGAATGTCTAATTTAATAAAATAATAACTTCATTTCATAAAATTCTAAGGTTTCTAACTAGAGATTGTTTTTTACCATAACTAGACCCATGATTCGTTGCGTGCACAGCTAAAAAAGAATTACACGGTGGACTAAAATAATAAAATCTTTTATTAATTAGAATTATATTCTTGTATATTATCGTAATATGCTCTAAATAATTGCCCTAATGAAATGTGTTACTTTTACATTGATTATAACACGTACTATTATATTTTATTACATTATAAATGGAAATAAAACCCTAAAACCTAACATGTTTTTATTAATAAAACATATTATTTTACATATAAACATTTATATCTATTTTTTTATATTGAACTTTAATAACAAAATACTTTTTTGCTCATAATGAATTTTTTGTAAGTTTAACTTCACTAAGATGTTGGTCCAAATAACATTGAAACCAACTGATATAAACATAGTTGGAATAATTTTCCTCCAATGCAAAGTTTACACTTATTAAGAAATAAGTAGATTAGTTTCGGTAAGATCACCGAATTCGATAAGCAATTCATTATATCTTCCCATTTAGAAAAATCAGAAGGAAGATGCTATAGGAAAAAAAAATAGTATTTTTTTACTGAAGAAGATTAAGGAAGTAACGCAAAACGTCAAAAACATAAGTTATCTAGTTTCTTGTTCGTTAGGGTGTCGATATAATAAATAAATAATGCGAAAATGGTTGAAACCCAAAATTTATTATTTTTATTAAAGCACTGGAATTGCTTTTTCGAAAAGAAAACTTAATAATTATGTACACGGAAATATTCGTTAAAAAGATCACGTGTCGCGAATAAAACAGATTATCAAGGCATGGAGATTGTTAATAAGAAATTGCTACCAACGGATCGATCCATTTCCATAACACAAGTTAAACCCAACCCAACCAGTTAAGCCCAACCAGTTAAACCTCGTACTGCAAAATATTGTAATACAAGTGCATGTTCCAAAAAAGTTCAAGGAAATTGAAAATATACCTCAATTCAAGAAAGCCATCAAAACGTGTCTATTTAGGAAAAACTTTTATAATTACAGCGAACTAAGTGACAATAAATTTAAAACAGGTTTTAATACGAAAAAGATGCGTTTTTCTAAAAATGAACTGCGAAATATATTTTATGTATTGTATCAAATGCTCTTGCTAAATTAGCTTATTCTTGTGTGCGAAAAAAAATGTTTCTATGAAGTATAAAATGCAATTGTAAATAAATTTTTAAAATCGTAAGGCCATTCCTATATATTAAATTACTCATGGAAAATAAATAATGAAAATCACTAAATACACAAAAAAACTATACTTTACATAACGTTGCAACAGACTTCGTAGGCTCATAATCATTTTTGAATATTTTAATATATATTTTAGATGTTCCTACTTACAATAAAGGTTTTTGGAAAATTCCGAACAAATAAGAATTAAGGTATTTTTTATTAGAATGGTGAATTATATTTACTTAGCTGAAAAGTTTATTACAATTATTTATAAAGCTATTTTATTTCTTCGTTTTAATTTAAGGTATAAAAAAATATTGTTTATAAGAAGTATGTATAAGTAACAATCGGCGGTCATGCTTTTATTTATTTCCTTCGTAAAAACCCAGGCACTGTCAATGGTTTAAAAAAAAAAACAGTTATTTTTACTAGAAACAGTCATAAACATTGTTTTTATAAATTACTAAACTTAAAAAAGTAGACAGTAAAAATGTTGAGTATTATAAACATAAAGCCATCAGATTGTATCGAGAATGCTATTAAATTAATTTTAAGGCTGGGGTTTTCTATTACCATTCATATTACCGTACATGGGGAAACCTGTTAAATAAATAAATAAAATATTATTAATCTATTAATATTAAAGTCGTACATAATTCATTTAGTTGCTTATTAACTACCTACTTCTATAATAAATGATAAGTATCATATTATTATGTTTGTAGCCACAACCATTTTTTTTTTTTTGTTTGAATCTTCATAACAGTTTAACGATATAAAAACGTCCCAATGGTCTAGTGGTATAGGCGCTAGACTATTGACCCAAAGGTTGCGGGTTCCGTCCGATTGGCCCTGTCATTTCGAGTACCTAATTACATCACAATTCGTGATAATTAATATTAAACGGATCTTGTAATTTATTTATTTATTTATGCCTTTGTTATGATCGCCTAGGTCGCTTTTGTCGACGCACACCCGTTACGGCATCAAGATTCCTATTCATAATTGGGAAAAAAAACGTTAACCTTCTAAGGGATAACAAACAATTTTTTTTTTCATAAAAATACGTAACTAATCAACATTAAAATAAACTGATTTATTTTTCATTGCTGCAAACGACAGGTACAAAAATAATTTTAGTTTTTTGCTGTTACCTTTTCCACATTATTGGGGATAAGATATCAATCAAAATTGAAAGCAATCGTATCAGCTCGCCACTTTAGGGAACTGTCAAAATCACGACATTTGAGTAGGCAGTTTATTTTTTTGCATTAACTCTACAAATCTGTTATTCAGTTATTTGTTGACAATCTGATGTATTCTTTTGTTCGTGCACATAAAGAAACATGAACCGACAAGATATCATCAAAGCAGAATGCATTGATGATAATGTATTGATGGATATTCAGGAACCCGCAACGTCAACAGAAAATAGTGCGGAAGACTATCCCACTGATAGTGCTCACGGTATAAATGAATTCGATTTGTTTATAACAAAAAAATGTATTCTTCAAATATTACACCGAAAAGTGAAGTAAGTCGCCGTGATCATATTAATATAAAAAATGAGATTGATATAGGCGATATAACGTTCGTCAAAACTGAGGCTAAAACATTGGATCAAATAAAATATTGTAAAATGAAAATACATAATGATGCTATTCACAGAAATATTACAATGTTCACGTGCAGCGAGTGTAACAACTCATATACTCAAAAAGGTAACTTGAAGTCACACATTGATTATGTTCACAGTAATATTAAAAAATTCGTTTGCAGCGAGTGTAACAAACCGTTTACTAATAAAAGTCACTTAAAGACGCACATTAATACTGTTCACAGAAATATTAAAAAGTTGAAATGCAGCGAGTGTAACAAACTATTTACTCAAAATAGTCACTTAAAGATACACATTAATCATGTTCACAGAAAGATTAAAAGGTTTATGTGCAGCGAGTGTAACAAATCGTATACTGAAAAGCAAAATTTAAATACACATGTTTACACTGTTCACAGAAATATTCTAATGTTTGCAGCAAATGTCGTGCAGTGATCACAATAAATCGTATAGTAGTACATATGCAACGTTTAAATATGCATATTGAAACTGTTCACAGAAACATTAAAAAGTTCACGTGCAGCGAGCGTAACAAATCATTTCCTCTGAGAAGTCAGTTCAAGACACGCATTGACCAATACTGTTCAGAAAATGATAAACGAGCCAAAAAAAGATAGATTAACAAATTGACTATCTGTTGATGTAGTATGGATGCCACGAGCGAAGGATAGAGGATCAAGAAACCTGAATAGGATGTTTACACCCTGCAGTGTCAGATATATAAGGAAGGAATTAAGGCATTGTGACCGACTAGTATGTAGGTTTAGTGTGTAGTAACTAGTACTTAGTTATAATGTTTTTATTATGATGAGAGAGTCATTTTTTTTCTGTTTTTAAGAGTTTCTTGTTCTCAGGGTAGATCAGTTTCAAAAGCTGTCGCCCTCTGCGCCGCCGCGCATCGCCCTGCGGCGCTGATGAAGGTGGTCAATGTTCCAGCTGCGATGCTTTGCGACTGATCCGAAATCGCTCATAGGTTTCGGTTCATATATTAATTAATTAAACGAATATGAATTAAAGTTTTAAAATAAAACTCATAAAAAATGGATGCCTAGACTTAGGCAGCGAATCAAATATTTATAATTTATTTTATGTAATCAAAATGGCAATATTAACCTTTTAATCGTTTTACTTGCCACTATTTCTCTAAAAATACAAATTATTGTAGTTTTGTTGCCACGTTTAGCAATTCTTAATAATTATTATTGTAACAGGGCGTTAAAATGTGTATTAGGTAAATCACACCCGGTGAGAAAATAGATTTAATTGGTTTCATGGCATAGTTATTATCTTGTTGTCAAATATTAAAAAAAATATATTATAAAATAAAACAGTTAAAAAAATTATATCGTTTTCTTAAGACATTTTGATTTGCAATGGTAATATCTTTTACAAATAGAGGTTCAATATGGAACTATGAAAAATTTGTATAATATATGTATTTGTCAAGTTTTTATTTCATTAGTTTCGTTTTTAAATGTTTTATTTAGACGATGTTTATTAATTGTTTAATAATTGTTTAGATTTAAGTAATTTTAACTTTTTTTTCTTCGTATGTAAATGTAAACCACCATTTCTTTTAAAATTAAACTTGAATATATAAATAAAATGTGCCGTATTTTAATAAGATATAACGCAAAACTGTTGAAATTAAATGACATGAATGATTCGAGTTTCAGAGACTCAAAAAATGTTTTTTTCCTCTGACGATAACTTGGCATGAAATAATGTTTGTTCTTACTTAAGTGATATGACATCTTTTGCTCTGACCCACTTAAACGCCTGCGCAGTCATCATCATCATCATCGTCGCGCGAAGAAACCGAATCCAGTCATCAGCTACCCTCTTGGGAATGACGCAGAGAGGTCACAGCGAAATCATTAAGACTAGTTGTGGTAGCAATGTCTATTATTAATGTTTATTATTGGACTTTATATTCTGTGTTAAATAACGAAACAGGCCAATTGTAAGGCGGTGCAAAATGAGGAAGATAGATTTTAAGCGCTTTAGGGCAGATACTTATGAATGAAAGAGATGCAAAAGATGTCGCCATATTTAAAATAAAATGGCCTTTGATGAACACTTTTATTTGCACGAGAAGGTCATTGTCAATGTAAGCGCCTGTAGAGATATTTACAGTTTATTTGCCAAGAATAAGTTGAAATGGCCGTCATTTTGGCAGTCATTCACGATATGTTATCCAAAAGTCAAATGTTTTTAGTATTATTTTAGAGTGCTCACTTATGTTAGAATATTAGTTTTTTTAATGCTAATCTATTTTTTTTTTAAAACGGCAATTGCTTTTAAATAGGCTAGCTTAGGTTAAGTCAAGCCTTGACGTTTGAGTTTCAAATAAAAAAGATACAGGTGTACTTTTTTAGGAGTCAAAACGTTGCGTTGTTTTACTTTATCACAATTTTGTATTTTTAATAAATGTCGACCGACTAAGCTATTTATGTCTCAAATAAATTAAACCCAAATTCTTGGCGGTAGAGAGTTTGAAAAAGAAATATGCGGCATTATGGTGTTAATCTTAATATTGATCACATATTTTTTACTATCGGAATTTTAATTTATTTATTATTAGATAAGATAAGATAAGATAA
Source organism: Neomicropteryx cornuta (assembly GCA_020383195.1). Lineage (NCBI taxonomy): Eukaryota > Metazoa > Arthropoda > Insecta > Lepidoptera > Micropterigidae > Neomicropteryx > Neomicropteryx cornuta. The sequence continues at coordinate 8,478,963 of JAHKQU010000020.1, forward strand.
TTTATTTTCCATGAACAAAGTTATTGTACAGGAATGACAATTACATATTTGTACATACCGTTACATTTCAGTTATATTTTTCAGTTATATATTGCAATCAATAAAACTACCTACTTAATATGGTTTGTAAATAATAACAATACAACTTCCTAAAATATAGACCTGACGTGAGACACAAAGAAGGAGGAATATACATATATTCGCGTGAAAGTCGATATGATAATGGGACAAATGCAAATTTAAATAGTGTAAATAGTATTACAATTATTTTGAGGGATACTTTTAAATGTGCACTGAATGTCATTCCTAGAAATTTGAATACTTGTGATTGGGGATTTAAAATGCAGGTTTTGAAATGCTAAACATTTCGAATCTGAAGTAACTTCAGGTGAAAGGCTGCCTTCACTTCACGTTGTCATAAGGGAACCTAAAGATATTGGCCTTACCACAATGAATACCTACTTCAAATTATTGTATGATCGCCTTACATCACATAAACCTTCAATAAATAGAAAGTCAAAAAATATTTTGAGAATTTCGTAAATTCAATTCAATATTCTAAAATTGTATATTTTTTTCAAAAAAATATACAATTTTAATATTTTTTTCAACTGTTATTATGTAACATTAAATTTTAAATTACGTAAGTATTGCAGGAAATTAAGGCAAACAACACACGTTACTGACGTATGTGTATTCGCTCGCAGCCGATGTAATAAAAAATATATATAAATGCAAAGATTATATAGGTATAGGTAGGTACTCACTGTATTTATAAGGTATAAGAACCTCAATAATGTTAAAACTTAAAAGTTTTATAAATTACGGTTGAATTTCGACCACTGGGCGACCTCTAGTATGTTTTATTACACAATACCTTAAGTATGATAAAAATTACCTATATCCCACTATACTACAATAAAAGCTGATAATGGCAGTCTAGATACATTTTCATTTATTCTTTAATTTTATCAGAGGAGACTCAAAAATAATCATTTTTATCAAATAAGACTGAGAACATAATAAAAAAATATTTAAATATGGTTAATTCCGTAATATGTACCGATTGTCTTTAAATAGATCTTTTTTATGACATTTTTCACAACACTTCAATTTTTTCAAATTGGAAGAGATATTTACGGTATGAGGTAAATATCAAAAAAGAGTTATTTGCGTTGGAATACAAAGTGAGTTTAAATAATATATTTCTTGTAAATAGACCAATTTGACATTTATTCCTATTTTAATTCCCTGGTCCTTGCAAAACAAAAATAATTTGGCAACACAACTTTCAGACCCGTCAAATTAAAATGACATTAGGACGGCTTGAACGGAAACTATTTTGGATAAAATACTCGTATTGCCTAGATAGGCCTTATAAATCCAAAATATAACCTATTTTTTGAGAGGTCTGTATGTAATATCACTTTTAAAAAACTAACTTTAACATACATTCGACCAACTTTCCAACCAAAATAACTATGGAAGAAAACAAAAATATATCTAAAATTAAATCAGAACAAATCGGAGGCCATAGTATATGGATTTTACTTGAATCGGTTGCAAGTATTCACTTGATAAATACGGCTTGATTTATACCGTAATTAATGAATGTGCTTAAAATGGCATCCGAAGTTTTCCCTTCGTGTATTAAAATATATAGATATTCACGGAATGTAAATCTAACCAACTAAAATGAAATGTCCATTATTTATAACATTTTTTTTCACATTTAAAACATAAAGACCGCACTAATGCTTCACACTGTTTATCCAGCTAGTAGATTTTCTTTTACTGGCTAAAGAATGCGGCTTTTAATATTTTATAAAAAAAACACGCGCAGTTATATGAAATTATATGAAGATATCCATTTACAAAATGTGTTTTATTAAAACATCCCGTTAGTTTTGTAATCAGGCAAACTTTCGATAAAATCAAAAAAAAACGATAGTCTGAAGGAAAGCATATTAACCCTATTTTGACTGGTCTATTACTTAGGGTGCCATTACACGGAAACAGTTCTTAGGTGCGTCTGTCGCTTTTGTAATGGCAGCCTTATTTTAGCTGAGAACTTTGTTCTTTGTTGAAATGTTGTCAGTTGCCAAGGAAAAACATATAAACTGCTAAAATACTCACCATTTTGGTCAGCGTCAGTCCAGGCAAAGTATTCTAATGAAAAAAGGTTTCTTTTGTCGAATTCGATTTGTAAGCAAAGCGATCCATTACAGGCAATTATGTGATTTGTGACACAATTTATTATTTAATCACAATATGGCGTCGATATAAGATAAGATTTGTTGAAAGCAATTATTATTTTGAAACAGTGGAGGAGGGTATATCAAATTTACCTTTTAACCTTTTAATACTTCGCATGTGCTAAAACGGTGACGCGGTCTAAAAAAATATTGGTAACAAATCTAACGAATATTAAAGCACGTGGTATTTTTTTTAATTCGTACAGCTATATAAAGGTATTCCTGAACGATCAGAGCTGATCATTTCATTGAAAATTTATTTTGAACATAAAAAGGTAAAATGAAATTACAAATTATAAGAAACAAATAGGCAATGGGGTAATAATTGATTCTGCGATTTCTAGTAATATTTGCTAAGAAAGTATATCAAAATACGTCATGGTTTCCAAGAAAAAAAAATGTAAAACTATCAAAGACAAGTTTATTATTTTCATTAAAGCACTGGTGCAAATTACCTTTTTTATAAACAGCTACCATTGGCCTCGCCGCGGCCACGTCGATCGGCTGTCGTGCGTATTACAAGAACCGTATAATATTATCACAAAAGGTTTAGATTTTCTCAGAAATTGTGATGAAGTTTTAGAAATGCATAAAAAAAATATGTTTTTAGCCTAATTTGGTGCTTTTAAAAAAACATTTTTCTACAAAAACATTGCCGGAGTTGGGAAGTCTTATCTAAAATATTAGGAAAATAATCCACTTATACGTTACCTTATAAATTGATAACTTATATAACTAAAATTAGTAATAAAATAAAACTAAATATTGAATTTATGTATTTATTTATAAAATAAGATTCAAAACTAAATTAAGTAACAATCAAACTACTAATGACAAAAAAACAGCTTAAATATTAGAACGAAAAATCTAGGAAATATTACAAAATTCTTCTTCATAAAAATGCTTTTTCCAATTCACAACATTATTGTTAAAAATTGGCAAATATTATTTCTTATTATAAAAGGCGCTGGAAATTTATTTATGTTTGCGGGGAAATGATTTTTCTACACATTTTCTATTTGAATCATTATTAACAAAAGTTTGAAAAATGTTTTACATACATAAATCGTCGAATCTAGGCAAGTCCTAATTCCGGGGAAAACTGCTTTCTGAATTGTATAGTAAAAGTAAACTATTGTGGGCTACTAAACAAAAACAACAAACTAAATCTGTGCATTAAATTCTGCCTGTTTAAGGTTAAAGAAATACATTTTAACTGTTTAATTTTTCATAAATGTTAGAAGTTAAGGTCAACTTCTCACCATAACATAATTTTTGGTGACCTAACTCAAAGAAATCAAACATAGGATAAACAAGTCTTCAATTATTTATCCTACCCTACGTTAGACGCAGCCCAAATGTAACATCAATAATACATTTATGCAAAAAATATGTTCACATTACTTATAATAAATAATATTAATTGATGATATAGCTGAAATGATACTTATAGATAACTTATACATATAAAATATAGGTCAAAGTAATTATAATTAACTTTTTGACATTGATTTAACTGAACTTTAACTATTACACTGGTCCTTTACTTTTTTGTATCGACTGGTATCGCACTAGCATTATTTAAAATATATACCTAACTATACGATGGCTGTATCTATAATGATACTGTAACAGTTGCTTATATGCACTTACTGCATTTGAATGTTTTATTATGAAATACGATATGGTTTTGTAAATATACTTTAGGTGAAGTATTCGGTTCGCACTCACTACATTTAAAATGTATATTTTTTCCATGAATTATATCGATATAGTTCTGAACTCGGTTTATAAATGCATTCGTGTTATCTTATCCGTCGTATTTAAAATTTTCTTAATTTTCCGATGAACTATATTAATATGGTTCTGAAATTTTTGCTTATATGCAGTCGTGTATTCGCACTCACTGCATTTAAATTGTTTAATTTTCAGATGAACTGCGTCGATATGGGTCTTTAAATTTGCTTTAAGTGAGCACGTGTGATTGCACTCACTGCATTTAAATTTCTTAATTTTCCGATGAAATACGTCGATATGGGTCTTTAAATGTGCTTTACTTGAACATGTGTAATTGCACTCACTGCATTTAAATTGTTTAATGTTTCGATGAACTACGTCGATATGTCTCTTTAAATTTACTTTACATGAGAATGTGTGATTGCATTCACTGCATTTAAATTTTCTTATTTTCCGATGAACTACATCGATATGGCTCTGTAAATATGCTTTACGTGAGCATATGTGATTACACTCACTGCATTTAAAGTGTCTTATTTTCCGATGAACTACATCGATATGGTTCTGTAAATGTGCTTTACTTGAACATGTGTAATTGCACTCACTGCATTTAAAATGTTTAATTTTCCGATGAACTACGTCGATATGTCTCTGTAAATTTACTTTACATGAGAATGTGTGATTGCATTCACTGCATTTAAATTTTCTTATTTTCCGATGAACTACGTCGATATGGTTCTGTAAATGTGCTTTACTTGAACATGTGTAATTGCACTCACTGCATTTAAATTGTTTAATTTTCCGATGAACTACGTCGATATGTCTCTGTAAATTCACTTTACGTGAGAATGTGTTATTGCATTCACTGCATTTAATTTTCTTAATTTTACGATGAACTATATTAATATGATTCTGTAAAAGTTGCTTATATGCAGTCGTGTATTCGCACTCACTGCATTTAAATTGTTTAATTTTCCGATGAACTGCGTCGATATGCTTCTGTAAAAGTTGCTTATATGCAGTCGTGTATTCGCACTCACTGCATTTAAATTGTTTAATTTTCCGATGAACTGCGTCGATATGCTTCTGTAAAAGTTGCTTATATGCAGTCGTGTATTTGCACTCACTGCATTTTAATTGTTTAATTTTTCGATGAACTACGTCGATATGGGTTTTTAAAGTTGCTTTACGTGGACTTGTATATTCGCAATCACTGCATTTAAATTTTCTTATTTTTTGATGTACCTTCTCGATATAAGTTATAGATTTATCTGATCTTACACCATATTTCAATTTAAAACGTTCCTTGGTACAACAAGAACTTAATTTTAAACGATGTTTTCGTTTTTCTTTACAATCCACACATATTAAACATGATTCATATTGTTTATTAATTCCTTTATTTATAAAACAACTTTTATCGAGGGTAGACTTACAACTGCCACAAGTTAAATCGGTTTTCTTCAATATTAAAGTGGGAATTTTCATAGTTTGTGGTGTTGGACGATAAAATTTAAAATTTGATTCTGCTCTAACACAATGTTGGAAACTCGACATATTTGGTTCTGATTTAATAAATTTAGTATTTTCTTCTTCAAAATAATCACAATCCTCAGTTTTTATCATTTCTGTTTGGACACAATCGCATCTTTTACCAAAACGAGTGGGATTTAATGAGGTTTCAAGAATATGCTTGCATGATGGCGTTTGTTTACCGTCAAAACGAGAGTCGAATGAATTGCAATCAATGGCTTCCTCATGTTTATTGCTGATATGGTCATCAATTTGTTCTATTTTAATAAAAGTTTTATTTTTGTTTCTCTCCATATTCGGTTAATAATTGAGGAGATTGATCGTATGGTACACTAACCTCACCTAACTTAAACGACGTGATTAACTTTGGAAAACAAAGTTTTTATATTGTATGTAGTAACGACTTTTTATATTATATAATTTGAACCACAAATTAAATATTCTTTTTGTTTATTGGGCAAATAGAACCACATTCATTATTTATATCAGTTATTTTGGTTTACAGCCGTGTTCAGAAGATTACTCTAGAAATGTCATTTTGACAGATGTTTTCAGTGCTGCCAGATTAAGGAAGTAAAATATCTATAAAAAAATAAATATGTATAATAATTAAAATCATAATCTGGCTGGCCGATAAACCTATCATAAATATGGCGATAAATATTTTAAACACCTAATGCTGTCAATGCTTGAATTTAAACTATTTCTCAAAGTTAAATGGAACTATAGCTTGGTTAACTAAGGAAGTACGTTTTATTTTTAATTTTGCTAAACAATTAATTTTTAGCATTTAAAATTGTTTCAAATGATGTTTCAGAACCCTGAAATTCGAATAGTTATTCTTTTCTATCGTTCACTCCAAAAATTATTCATCTTAACGCTTACATTTTTGTTTTATAATGTTTTCGTGGTTTTCTATATAAAATAAAAATAAGTGAAGTTATAAATATTAGTTAGACATAATGAGTGCAGCGAGTGTTACAAATTGTTTTCTAGAAAATAAAACTTAAAAATACACATAGAATTAAGAATAAAAGGTTGCGGGTGTAACAACTCGTTTACTTAAAAAAAGTTACTTTAAGACACATATTGATGATTAAATGTAATTTCTCTTATCTCTTAATAAAGTCCATGATTTGTTCATAAAAAAAAAACAAAAATTCAAAATCTCTTCATTTTTCTAAAATATACAGAGGAATTTATAATAGGAATTGTATTCACAATAAATTGTTTTGGCTTTTACGGGGGTTGCGTTCCCATAATTAAACCCCGTGGTTTCAGTTTATCATGACCCAGAGGTATTTACAAAGTCAGAGCCCTAATAATATTCAAATTATTAAAACAAAAAATACGTGTAAGTGCGCCTTATTTGAATTCCAGTATTTTTGGAAAACGTACGAAATAGAAAAAGTTTTGGAATCAAAAGAAAACTCGATTATTTTGAACCGGAAAAATGTTTCGCATGGAAAATCGTGAGGCACCACAACCGTCGCGAACAAACTCTAAAAATAGTACTACTTAAAAATATCCTGGACCTTGTCCGCCATTGCTCATTTAAGATCAATATACACGAATTATAATATTATTATTTTTGATTTAATATTGTAAATATTTTGTTTTGTGGGCGTCAGGATTAACTAAATAAAATACGTTTAGTTATTCCACTGTCCTTTTTATTAGTTCTTTTTGCTTATCTTAACACCCACAGTTGTTTAAGAAAAATCTTCCAATCTACCCTCTCTTTAGCTAGCCACTGACACATTGCCTACACACACAAATCAAATGTCACCTAGTCCACTCTGGAGGCAAATTCAAATAGATGATAAATTAAAATTACTACAGTCCGGCCAACAACACTGACCTTCTAGCTGTCCTCAGCAGACCTGGTTATTTTCCAAATAATAAACTAATACATTTGATATCCAAAATGAGCATTGACATACAGATAATAAATGAATTGTAACGAAACATTTACTAATTTATAGCTTATGTGCATACAGTTATTAGTTATACATACATTAGCATAAAGTAATGGAGCTATATTCGCGTCCATCTGATCTTCATCTGATCAGGAGCCACCACACCATTATATGGTTTTTGCGTAACCTGAAATCCTTCAATATCCGTTACCAGATATCTATCAGGATCGAGAACTTTCTAAACAATATACGGCCCCTTGAATTTAGGTATCAATTTCTTGTTTTATTTATTTATTTATTTAATCGAGGAAAAACAACGGGTACAAGAGATGAGATGAAATCTTAGAAAAACTTATGATTTAGGTTAGTCTTGCATCCTTACAAGTTTTTCACATATAGAGTGATTTATTTCATATCTAATGCTAAGTTATATAAATTTACTGACATTAAGATCATGGTTAATTGCATACAATTGCAAGCATAACTAACGCAGTAATACTTTATAACTAAGTACACAAAAGAAAAATTAAAAATAGTGGCAAAAATAAAAATAGAAATATAAATAGTGGCAAGCAAAGTGTCTATGGAGGTGAATTAAGATTAACGACGAAGAGAGCCGAATTCAGGATGCTGAATTTTGAAAAGACTTCAGAAGACTTCAAAAGACTTCAGAATACAGAATTCTTAAAAACTGTGGACTTCGAGAAAACATCCACCTCCGGAAACAATTTGTAGAATGTTGGACCTGGGCGTTACAGGCTCAAAGACTAATTGTCGACGGGAGAATCTCGGCGGTCCATGGAAGTTGATTTGTTCAAGTAATTGAGGACAGTCGAAGTAATTATTACATATTTTGAACAGTACAGTCATATCCAACAGATTCACGGATTCTATACTGTAATGTTTCGAAACACTTTTTCTGAATCATTTCTATGTTAGCGGAGTACTTTTCGTAAAAAGGGTTCCATAAAATGCAAGCATATTCTAATTGAGATCTTACAATAAAACTAAATATTGAATTTATGTATTTATTTATAAAATAAGATTAAAAACTAAATTAAGTAACAATCAAACTACTAATGACAAAAAACCAGCTTAAATATTAGAACGAAAAATCTAGGAAATATTACAAAATTTTTCTTCATAAAAATCCTTTTTCCAATTCACAACATTATTGTTAAAAAGTGGCAAATATTATTTCTTATAAAGGCGCTGGAGATTTATTTATGTTTGCGGGGAAATGATTTTTCTATACCAAAATATTTGAATCATTATTAACAAAAGTTTGAAAAATATTTTTCATACATAAATCGTCGTATCTTGGCAAGTCCCACGTGAAAAACTAATTCCGGGGCAAACTGCTTTCTGAATCGTATAGTAAAAGTAAACTATTGTGGGCTATTTGGTTAACGGATCGTGAACAGCGGTTCAGACGCAGCGCTTTTGTGAATACATAATAAATATAGACTACTGCCCTCTAACGGGACCCTAAATAGTAATATTTGTTTTAAAAAATAATGAAATAAAATAAATTTTACAAAACAGAACCGTTTCAAATTAAGCCTACAACCTAAAAACTAAACAAAAACAACTAAAGATCTGTGCATTAAATTCTGCCTGTTTTAGGTTAAAGAAATACGTTTTAACTGTTCAATTTTTCATAAATATTAGAAGTTAAGGTCAACTTCTCACCCTAACATAATTTTTGGTGACCTAACTCAAAGAAATCAAACATAGGATAAACAAGTCTTCAATTATTTATCCTACCCTACGCTAGACGCAGCCCAAATGTAACATCAATAATACATTTATGCAAAAAATATATTCAACATTACTTATAATAAATAATATTAATTTATGATATAGCTGAAATAATACTTATAGATAACTTATACATAGAAAATATAGACAAAGTAATTATAATTATCTTTTTGACATTGACATTACTGAACTTTAATTATACCATGAAGCTTTGAAATATCTCATAATTAACAGCATTGCAATAGCCCATTACTTTTTTGTATCGACTGGTATCGCACTAGCATTATTTAAAATATATACCTAACTGTACGATGGCTGTATCTATAATGATACTGTAACAGTTGCTTATATGCACTTATTGCATTTGAATGTTTTATTATGTACTACATATATCGATATGTTTCTGTAAAAGCCGCTTATATGCAGTCGTGTATTCGCACTCACTGCATTTAAATTTTATAATTTTCCGATGAACTACGTTGAAATGTCTCTGTAAATGTGCTTTACTTGAGCATGTGTGATTGCACTCACTGCATTTAAATTTTATAATTTTCCGATGAACTATATTAATATGATTCTGTAAATGTTGCTTATATGCAGTCGTGTATTCGCACTCACTGCATTTAAATTGTTTAATTTTCCGATGAACTGCGTCGATATGGGTTTGTAAAGTTGCTTTTAGTGAAAATGTGTGATTGCACTCACGGCATTTAAATTTCTTAATTTTCCGGTGAACTGCGTCGATATGGGTCTGTAAATGTGCTTTACGTGAGAATGTGTGATTGCACTCACGGCATTTAAATTTCTTAATTTTCCGATGAAATGCGTCGATATGGGTCTGTAAATTTGCTTTAAGTGAGAACGTGTGATTGCACTCACTGCATTTAAATTTATTATTTTTCCAATGAACTGCGTCGATATGGGTCTGTAAAAGTGCTTTACGTGAGAATGTGTGATTGCACTTACTGCATTTAAATTTCTTAATTTTCCGATGAACTATATCGATATGATTCTGTAATAGTTGTTTATAAGCAATCGTGTATTCGCACTCACTGCATTTAAATTGTTTAATTTTCCGATGAACTGCGTCGATATGGGTTTGTAAAGTTGCTTTTAGTGAAAATGTGTGATTGCACTCACGGCATTTAAATTTCTTAATTTTCCGATGAACTGCGTCGATATGGGTCTGTAAATGTGCTTTACGTGAGAATGTGTGATTGCACTCACTGCATTTAAATTTCTTAATTTTCCGATGAACTGCGTCGATATGGGTCTGTAAATTTGCTTTAAGTGAGAACGTGTGATGGCACTCACTGCATTTAAATTTATTAATATTCCGATGAACTGCGTCGATATGGGTCTGTAAAAGTGCTTTACGTGAGAATGTGTGATTGCACTCACTGCATTTAAATTTATTAATTTTCCGATGAACTATATCGATATGATTCTGTAATAGTTGTTTATAAGCAATCGTGTATTCGCACTCACTGCATTTAAATTGTTTAATTTTCCGATGAACTATATCAATATGGTTCAGTAATTGTTGCTTATATGCAGTCGTGTATTCGCACTCACTGCATTTAAATTGTTTAATTTTCCGATGAACTGCGTCGATATGGGTTTGTAAAGTTGCTTTAAGTGAGAATGTGTGATTGCACTCGCTGCATTTAAATTTCTTAATTTTCCGATGAACTACGTCAATATGTCTTTGTAAATATGCTTTACCTGAGAATGTGTGGTTGCACTCACTGCATTTAAATTTTATAATTTTCCGATGAACTATATCGATATGATTCTGTAAATGTTGTTTATATGCAGTCGTGTATTCGCACTCACTGCATTTAACTTGTTTAATTTTCCGATGAACTGCGTCGATATGGGTTTGTAAAGTTGCTTTAAGTGAGCACGTGTATTCGCACTCACTGCATTTAAATTGTTTAATTTTCCGATGAACTGCGTCGATATGGGTTTGTAAATTTGCTTTAAGTGGACTTGTATATTCGCACTCACTGCATTTAAATTTTCTAATTTTTCGATGAACTATATCAATATGGTTCGGTAATTGTTGCTTATACGCAGTCGTGTATTCGCACTCACTGCATTTAAATTGTTTAATTTTCCGATGAACTGCGTCGATATGGGTTTGTAAAATTGCTTTACGTGGACTTGTATATTCGCAATCACTGCATTTAAATTTTCTTATTTTTTGATGTACCTTATCGATATAAGTTATAGATTTATCTGAATTTATACCATATTTCAATTTCAACCGTTCCTTGGTACAACAAGTACTTAATTTTGAACGATGTTTTCGTTTTTCTTTACAATCCACACATATTAAATATGATTCATCTTGTTTATTAATTCCTTTATTTATAAAACAACTTTTATCGAGGGTAGACTTACAACTGCCACAAGTTAAATCGGTTTTCTTTAATATTAAAGTGGGAATTTTCATGGTTTGTGGTGTTGGACGATAACATTTGAAATTTGATTCTGCTTTAACACAATGTTGGAAACTCGACATATTTGGTTCTGATTTAATAAATTTAGTATTTTCTTCTTCAAAATAATCACAATCCTCAGTTTTTATCATTTCTTTTTGGACACAATCGCATCTTTTACCAAAACGAGTGGGATTTAATGAGGTTTCAAGAATATGCTTGCATGATGGCGATTGTTTACCGTCAAAACGAGAGTCGAATGAATTGCAATCAATGGCTTCCTCATGTTTATTGCTGATATGGTCATCAATTTGTTCTATTTTAATAGAAGTTTCATTTTCATTTCTCTCCATATTTGGTGTTTAAGTATAATTGGGCAGGTTGATCGTATGTTGTCAGATTGGTCTAACTATCTACCTATACGTCATTATTGACAAATAGTAACGTCTTTTTTACATTTTAACATTTGAACACACAAATTAAAACAAAGAAAAGAAATATATATTTTTTAAATATTATTAAAGGAATAATTTACTTGGTAAATACAGTCACATGCAGTATTTATCAGTTGTTATGGTTAACACTTTAGCCTTGTTCAAAAGCGATGTCCAGAAACGTCATTTTGACAGGTGTTTACAGTGTTGCCAGATTATGGATGTAAAATAGCTACGAAAGAAATATTTTATAATCATATTGTGGCTGGCTGATATATGATAAATATAGGGAAAAATATTTCAAACACGAAATGGTAACAGCAAAACACACAAACCTAATGCAAACAGCAAAAGTATTCCTCTTATTTAAATTAAACTCTTACACAAAAGTTTGTTATCTAGAGATGTACGTTTTTTAACAAAATAGGTAGGTATCTATTTATATCTATCTGTTTATAGGTAGGTATCTGTCAAAGTTTGTAATACATTTAATATCAACGTATGACAGACAGCAGTCTTTATATTTGCCAAGAATATCTCTAAACATTTATTTTTATTAAATGTATATTAAAAGCAATACAGGGTTAGTTAATTTATAATAATAACAATATTATATTATTAAATATTAAATTAATAGTAATTTATAGGAGAAAAGACTAAATATACAGAGATTGCCAACCATATGTCAAATCATTTCTTTATATTAAATGTTTGTTTAAAGCAATATAGTCAGTAAATTATTAGCTAAATATTTCAGTATTATATTTCATCATCTGACAACAAAACGTTCACTAATTAAATTAATTTATAAACAATATGTCAAATCTTATTTGGAATAAATCTCGTGTTTAAAGTTAAATGACTTAAGGCCGGTTTTATAAATATTAGACCTTTTATCCGTCCATTAAAGTCAAGTTATCGAAACTAAACCTTATTTACGAAAGAGTGTTTTATAAAAGAAAATGGTCCATCCGTTAGTAATCGCAAACGGTTCGTTAAATACAACAAACTCTATGTCACTGTGTTTACGAAATTAAAGAAAAATTGTTGAAAGATAAAGAAAAATTGTTGAAAAAAATTGTGGAAACTTCGCGGAATATCAATCAAGAACTTCTGGATCCACCCTCGGTGTAGCAGTGAGTTTTAGAGAATCCGGCGTCCGAAATGGCGGGGGGAATCTACCTGTCGGGTTTTTACAACGACGATTCATATGACATGCCGTATCTATAAGTTTTAAAAGATCGTTGGTTTGCCCTTTTCATGCCGTCAGATGAGATAAAACGGTGATTCAACCGAAACATAGAAGAAGTCTTTCGGGAAGAGGCCCTTAAGGATTGTGAATTGAAACTAAGTACTTACACTTTACTGGTCGTCCTAACTCGCATGCTAGCTACTAGACCGAGTTGGCTTGAAACCGGTGTTTGTTTTAGACAAAATGCTCCAGGAAGGCTTTTAAGAGGTTCGTAGGCGGGGTAAATAAATAAAAGAAAGTAATATTCATTATCAATTCGCGTTAATTATTAATATTTAATTGAAGAAAGGATGCTATCACAACATTTATCCTAACCAATTTCTGACTCAGTAGGAATGCAAATAGAAATTAATAAATTATCGGTAATAGCTTCGACTCGATGTTAGATTGGCTACCTAGGAAGGTATCTAGCCTGGGAGTGCGGTGAGTAAAGACTAAACCGTGAGAAAGGAATTTATAACTCGTCTCAATACGGTCTGATTTGACGTCACAACGCGTGAAATTAAACTTAGCATTTATCCAAATAAAGCAAATGATTGTGACTTTCAATTAGGAAGTCTAGTTGCCTTTGCCGTCAATAGAGAACTTCCAGTTAAACTGGGCATGAGAACTGTATATCTGGCAACTTCGCAGGTGTACAAAGCGATTACTTTACTACATACTTTCTCCAGAGCAGTTTGTTGAGTCCCTCGGCCATGTGAATCCTGAATATAACTCCCGGCCGGAGATGGCTCTGGTACAGGTCCTTCGGTATCTCGAGCACCTTCGTCGACGTCTTGCCGTGTTTCTTCCTGCTACTGCCGCTGTTCCTTCGGGTTGCCTTCGGGACGTCCTGGAAAATATCGCGATGCGATCTGACGTCACAAACATTTCGCTATTGGAGTCGATGGATTGTTTATGATTTATCGTTTTTATATAAGTAATTTGTGCGCATACGCCACTCTCTGTGTATTCATACAAAATTCTACGGAAAAAGATTTAATAGTCTCCGTTTTCGAAACTATATTTTTACCTTCTTCGATAGAGGGCGCGAGTGTACTAGCTGCATATTAAACGTCTGAGTACAATTTCATACAATTATTAGAGTTTTATGCTACTAAAGTTTAAACTATTGCTAGAAAAATATAAACCTGTGAGTTCTGAGTGCTGTTAAGTGTTATCTTAAATCGTTTGCGTTTATATGCTGAGAAATCTGTCAAAAAAAAAAAAAAAACTTACCGCAGAAGTTAACATCGATGGTACTGTCCTTTCTCATTTGACACTGGCTGGATGAATCACAGAAACAATTTGAAAATTGGAAAATTGTAATCCTCAACACCCGTGCACTTGCTATTGTATGGGATATATTATTATAGCACTATCATAAAACAACATCAGGCAAACATCTGTTTTTTTCTTGTATAAAGGCGACATCTACCGGAAACGACAACTTAAAGCGTAGCCCCTGTGCGTGCCTCATTCCAACGCAAAATTATTAATATTTAATTAATTATTAATTTGTGTGATACATATAAACAACTTACAACAAAATAAAGTGCCACCATAGCAACTGTGGTGAAAACCTACTTACGGAAGATGTTTTAGAATGTCGTCATTGCAAATTGAAATATCACTTCCACTGTGTAGGTCAACTTTAGAAAAATGTCTAATGACTATAAAATGAATTGGCAATGTCATAAATATAAATTGAGCAATAAAAAAGACCCTAAATTGGTCAAAAAAACTACAGAACCTGAAACACCTGAAAATAAAAGTGATTATGTTGATATCACAGATTTCCAAATGCTGGTGAAGGAAATTAAGATGCTGAGGATGGATTTCACTACAATGAGAAACCAAATGACAGAATTTAAGTCAGCTATTGATTTTTGTTCTGGAAAAGTGGATGATTTTTCGAAAAAAATGGCAGAGGTTGAAAATGGTTTAAAGCGAATCGACAGCTGTGAAAATGAAATAACAAAATTAAAACATAAATTGGAAATCATAAATAAATCGGAAAATACGAGAGAGCAAAGCATGCTTCTTAATAATTTGGAGATTAGCGGAATTCCACAGGTGAACGGAGAGAATTTATATGCATGTGATTGATGAACGAGACCTGGATTATGCATATCGTATTGAGTCCAGGAATGAAGAACAGGATGAAAGAGCACGTCCCCCACTAGTGATGACCACAAGGAAAAAAAAGAGGAACTCATGGTAGCACTTCGAATTCTTCGGCAATCCAGATCGATCACTACATCCGACTTAGGCATGAAGACATCTCCGCAGAGAATAAACTCTTCGGATCACCTTACACTTTTTAACAGGATTTTGTATAAAAAAACTCGAGACATCGCCAAAGAAAAAAAAGTACAGATTTGTGTGGTTAAAAAACTCAAAAATATATGTCCGCGCGAAAGATACTTCTCCTGTAATTCCTATAATATCGGAGAACGATTTAGTCCGTCTGGAATAGATATTATTAATTATGGAAAATCTTATGCAATTCACTATTTACTAATGGTACTTTTTCTGTTTAAACAACTAAAAATCTTGTATTCACTCTCTGCAAAAATTGACTATGAATCCCTCTTCTATAAGAGGGATTCATAGTCAATTTTAGTTTAGTCAACACCTCGTGTTTACACTACACGATCTTTTGAAAAATCGCTACCGGAGAGTAAATGTTCACATTATAATATATTTCCTTAAAAATAAGATTGACAATCAGTCATATTTTGTTTTATTTCTAAATAATAACACATACTTTATATATTTATATATATATATATATATATATATATATATATAATTAAATTATTCTATTCATGTTTTTACTCTTATTTATTTAATCTTATTTAGTCTATGTTTATTACGACTAGAATTATTTACTTTAAACTTATCTGAATTTTATTATAATTTTCTAATTGTTTGTCAAACAAAGCTTCTTCTAACTATTTTAATGATGATAGTAAAAAAAAATATGGAGGATTTATTTAATGAAATAAATAACACGGAATTTGTCAAAACACTAAATATAAGCTCTCCGCTTAAGTGTAAGACCATATTTAAGGATAATTATGTAAATAAAATACTAAGTTTGAATATACGCAGCTTGCAAAAAAACTTTGATCAGCTAAATCTCCTTACTGCATCAACTAGATTTAAATATTGAAATTATAATCCTAACAGAATGCTGGATTAGCAGCCAAACTCAATTTCCTAATTTGGTAGCTATATTGCATACGGAACGAAGATGGTGTACTAGTTGACATTAAATCCTATTTGAGTGTGACTATTGATTGAAGAATTCGATATTAATGATGCAACGGGTTTTTGCATTAAAGGGCGGGATTTTGCTCTCTTTGCACTTTGCCGCTCTCCATCTCAAAGTAATATTAAGAGATTTTTAACTTCCTTGGACAGCATCTTAAAAAATATGACCTCAAATAGTAGTATTAAACACCGTGACTCGCAGAAGACCTGAATATATCTACGTACGGACATAATCAACATCATCAGGCTGATGACTACCATAAATACAGCGACGAGACAACATAATGGTGTAAAAACATGCATAGATCATATTTACATTCGTAGTAATAACAAACCACATCTGCTGTTATACATACAACATTAACAGATCATTACTCCACCCTTCTGGCCATTCAAGGAAGAAATAGAGTTATAGATATAAAATTAATAAAGTATGAAGCATTACGCATAAGTCTAAAAAATGAGGAATGGGAGACGTTTATAGCCTTATAAACGCGGACACAGCATTTGAAAAGTTTATAGAAACACTAAATACACACATAAAAAAAAAAATAAAACAATACAAATAAAACAAATAAAACTAGAAACAACAAACTTAAGCCATGGATGACCGAGGGAATTATAAATAGTATTGAATATTCGTCAGCAAAGTATTCTAATGAAAAAAGGTTTCTTTTGTCGAATTCGATTTGAAAGCAAAGCGACCATTACAGGCAATGACGCGATTTGTTACACAATTTGTTATTTAATCCCAATATGGCGTCGATACTTTGTTGAATGCAATTATTATTTTGAAACCTTTTAATACTTCGCATGTGCTAAAATGGTGACACGGTCTAAAAAAATATTGGTAACAAATCTATTGAATATTAAAGCATGTGGTATTTTTTTTATTCGTACAACTATATAGAGGTATTCCTGAACGATTAGAGTTGATCACTTTATTGAAAATTTAATTTGAACATAAATAGGTAAAATTAAATTACAAATTATAGGAAAGAAATAGGCAATAGGCTAATAATTGGTCCTGCGATTTCCAGTAATATTTGCTAAGAAAGTATATCAAAATACGCCATGGATAAAACGAACAAAAATAACGTATTAAAAAACGGGTGTTTTTTTTAAATCACTTCTTAGTCGTAATAGGTTACACAACACCGCCCTTAAGCCTTCGGGGCAACCTTTATATAAAATAAATAATATAAGTCTATACGAAAAATTAATAACTAAATATAAATAGACTTAATGGGGTGCTTATGTTCACTATTATAAGAAATTATATAAAAAAAATGTAAAAATAATCCAAACACAAGTTTATTATTCTCATTAAAGCACTGGTGCAAATTACCTTTTTTATAAGCGGCTATCCATTGGCCTCGCCGCGGCCACTTCGATCGGCTGTCGTGCCTATTACAAGAACCGAATAATATTATCACAAAAGGTTTCCTTTTTCTCAGAAATCGTGATGAAGTTTTAGAAATGCATCATCAAAAATGAAGTATATTTTTGTTGGGAAGTCTGTTGACTATTTTTTATCCATTTCGATTTTAACAAAATATTTTAGGATACTTATCTTAAATATTAGAAAAATAATCCACCAGTTAACTTATAAGTTGATAACTTATATAACTAACATTAATAATAAAATAAAACTAAATATTGAATTTGTGTATTTATTTATAAAATAAGATTCAAAACTAAATTAAGTTACAATCGAACCACTAAAGACAAAAAACAACTTAAATATTAGAAAGAAAAATCTAGGAAATATTACAAAATATATATATATATAAATATATAATATATAAAAAAATATATGAATCATTATAAACAAAAGTTTGAAAAAATATTTTTCATACATAAATCGTAGCATCTAGGCAAGTCCCACTTGAAAAACTAATTCCGGGGAAAACTGCTTTCTGAATCGTATAGTAAAAGTAAACTATTGTGGGCTATTTGGTTAACGGATCGTGAACAGCGGTTCAGACGCAGCGCTTTTGAGAATACATAATAAATATAGACTACTACCCTCTAACGTGACCCTAAATAGTAATATTTGTTTTAAAAAATAATAAAATAAAATAAATTTTACGAAACAGAACCGTTTCAAATTAGCTAAGCCTACAACCTAAAAACTAAACAAAAACAACAAACAAAATCTGTGCATTAAATTCTGCCTGTTTAAGGTTAAAGAAATACGTTTTAACTGTTCAATTTTTCATAAATGTTAGAAGTTAAGGTCAACTGCTCACCCTAACATAATTTTTGGTGACCTAACTCAAAGAAATCAAACATAGGATAACCAAGTCTTCAATTATTTATCCTACCCTACGCTAAACTCAGCCCAAATGTAACATCAATAATACATTTATGCAAAAAATATATTCAACATTACTTATAATAAATAATATTAATTTATGATATAGCTGTAATGATACTAAATCTATAACTTATACATATAAAATAGAGACAAAGTAATTATAATTATCTTTTTGACATTGACATTACTAAACTTTAAATATACCATGATGCTTTGAATTATTTCATATTTAACAGCATTGCACTGGTCCTTTACTTTTTTGTATCGACTGGTATCGCACTAGCATTATTTAAAATATATACATAACTATACGATGGCTGTATCTATAATGATACTGTAACAGTTGCTTATATGCACTCACTGCATTTGAATGTTTTATTATGAAATACGATATGGTTCTGTAAATATACTTTAGGTGAAGAATTCGGTTCGCACTCACTACATTTAAAATTTCTATTTGTTCCATGATGTATATCGATATAGTTCTGTACTCTGTTTATAAATGCATTCGTGTTTTCTTATTAGCTGTATTTAAAATTTTCTTTATTTATTGATGAACTACATCGATATGGGTCTGTAAATATGCTTTACCTGAGAATGTGTGATTGCACTCACTGCATTTCAATTTTATAATTTTCTGATGAACAATATCGATATGGTTCTGTAATTGATATTTATAAGCATACCTGTATTCGCACTCACTGCATTTAAATTGTTTAATTTTCCGATGAACTACGTTGATATGGGTTTTTAAATTTGCTTTACATGAGAATGTGTGATTGCACTCACTGCATTTAAATTGTTTAATGTTTCGATGAACTACGTCGATATGGGTCTGTAAATATGCTTTACGTGAGTATGTGTGATTGCACTCACTGCATTTAAATTTTCTAATTTTCCGATGAAATACGTCGATATGAGTCTGTAAATGTTGCTTATATGCAGTCGTGTATTCGCACTCAATGCATTTAAATTGTTTAATTTTCCGATGAAATACGTCGATATGAGTCTGTAAATGTTGCTTATATGCAGTCGTGTATTCGCACTCACTGCATTTAAATTTCTTAATTTTCCGATGAACTGCGTCGATATGGGTTTGTAAATTTGTTTTAAGTGGACTTGTATATTCGCAATCACTGCATTTAAATTTTCTTATTTTTTGATTTACCTTATCGATATAAGTTAAAGATTTATCTGAACTTACACCATATTTCAATTTAAACCGATCCTTGGTACAACAAGAACTTAATTTTAAACGATGTTTTCGTTTTTCTTTACAATCCACACATATTAAATATGATTCATCTTGTTTATTAATTCCTTTATTTATAAAACAACTTTTATCGAGGGTAGACTTACAACTGCCACAAGTTAAATCGGTTTTCTTCAATATTAAAGTGGGAATTTTCATGGTTTGTGGTGTTGGACGATAACATTTAAAATTTGATTCTGCTTTAACACAATGGTGGAAACTCGACATATTTGGTTCTAATTTAATAAATTTAGTATTTTCTTCTTCAAAATAATCAAAATCCTCAGTTTTTATCATTTCTTTTTGGACACAATCGCATCTTTTACCAAAACGAGTGGGATTTAATGAGGTTTCAAGAATATACTTGCATGATGGCGTTTGTTGGTCAAATTCTCGATTGAATGAATTGCAATCAATGGCTTCCTCATGTTTATTGCTGATATGGTCATCAATTTGTTCTATTTTAATAGAAGTTTTATTTTCGTTTCTCTCCATATTTGGTTAATAATTGACGAGGTTGATCGTATGGTACACTAACCTAACCTAACTTAAACGACGTGATTAACTTTGGAAAAAAAAGTTTTTATATTGAATGTAGTAACGACTTTTTATATTATTAATTTGAACACACAAATTAAATATTCTTTTTGTTTATTGGGCAAATAAAGCCACATACATTATTTATATCAGTTATTTTGGTTTACAGCCGTGTTCAGAAGAGTACTCTAGAAATGTCATTTTGACAGATGGTTACAGTGCTGCCAGATTAAGGAAGTAAAATATCTATAAAAAAATAAATATGTATAATAATTAAAATCATAATCTGGCTGGCCGATATATGATAAATATGGCGATAAATATTTTAAACACCTAATGCTGTCAATGCTTGAAGCTAAAGTATTTCTCAACGTTAAATGGAACTACAGCTTGGTTAACTAAGGAAGTACATTTTTTTTTTAATTTTGCTAAACAATTCAATTTTAGCATTTAAAAATTTCGTCATGATGTTTCAGAACCCTGACATTCGTGGTTTTCTATATAAAATAAAAATAAGTGGAGTTATAGATACTATTTAGACATAATGAGTGCTGCTAGTGTTACAAATTGTTTTCTAGAAAATAAAACTTAAAAATACACATTCAATTAATAAATAAAGGCAGCGAGTGTAACAACTCGTTTACTCAAAAAATGTTACTTTAAGACACATATTGACGATTTAATGTAATTTCTCTTATCTCTTAATAAAGTCCATGATTAGTTCATAAAAAAAAAATTCAAAATTCAAAATTTCTTCATTTTTCTAAAATATACAGAGGAATTTATAATAGGAATTGTATTCACAATAAATTGTTTTGGCTTTCACGGGGGTTTCATTCCCATAATTAGTTCCTGTGGTTTCAGTTTATCATGACCCAGAGGTATTTACAGAGTCAGAGCCCTAAGAATATTCAAATTAATAAAAAAAAAAACGTGCAAATGCGCCTTATTTGAATTCCAGTATTTTTGGAAAACGTCCGAAATAGAAAAAGATTTGGAATCAAAAGAAAACACGATATTTTGAACCGGAAAAATGTTTCGCATGGAAAATCGTGAGGCACCACAACCGTCGCGAACAAACTCTAAAAATAGTACTACTTAAAAAAATCCTGGACCTTGTCCGCCGTTGCTCATTTGAGATCAATATACGCGAATTATAATATTATTATTTTTGATTTAATATTGTAAATATTTTGTTTTGTGGGCGTCAGGATGAACTGAATAAAATACGTTTGGTTATTCCACTGTCCTTTTTATTAGTTCTTTTTGCTTATCTTAACACCCACAGTTTTAACACCAAACTTTTAGGGTTCATTTTTCGAATCTGCAGGGAGTTTAAATCGGGTATCGCTCTAAAGACCTTGTTCTTTACTTATGTTCGTAGTGTCCTGGAATATGGCTCCCAAATTTGGAATCCTAAGTACGCGACACATGTATCTAAAATCGAAGCGGTTCAACACAGATTCCTCAAACACATGGATCGTAAGTCCTCCATGCACTTTGCTAATTCATCTGAATCATCTCTATTTCATAAAGTTGAATCCTTAGCTGAGAGAAGGTCTAAAGCTGATGCTGTATATGCATACAAAATAATATCAGGTGCAATTAACTGCAGCTCTCTGCTGGAGCTAATGCGCCTCAGGGTACCTTCACGTGCGACAAGATCAAACGTTTTGTTAGACATCCCACGTCGTAACGGATCGTGAACAGCGGTTCAGACGCAGCGCTTTTGTGAATACATAATAAATATAGACTACTGCCCTCTAACGAGACCCTAAATAGTAATATTTGTTTTAAAAAATAATAAAATAAAACGTAATATATTTTACAAAGTGAACCGTTTCAAATTAAGCCTACAACCTAAAAACTAAACAAAAACAACTAAAGATCTGTGCATTAAATTCTACATGTTTTAGGTTAAATAAATAGTTTTAACTGTTTAATTTTTCATAAATATTAGAAGTTAAGGTCAACTAACGTAATCCCTAACAACCCTAACATAATTTTTGGTGACCCAACTCAAAGAAATCAAACATAGGATAACCAACTCTTCAATTATTTATCCTACCCTACGCTAGACGCAGCCCAAATGTAACATCAATAATACATTTATGCAGAAAATATGTTCAATGTTACTTATAATAAATAATATTAATTTATGATATAGCTGATAT
This sequence comes from Neomicropteryx cornuta, assembly GCA_020383195.1. Lineage (NCBI taxonomy): Eukaryota > Metazoa > Arthropoda > Insecta > Lepidoptera > Micropterigidae > Neomicropteryx > Neomicropteryx cornuta. Next base: position 8,501,839 of record JAHKQU010000020.1, read on the forward strand.
GATACTTGTAGATAATTTATACATAGAAAATATAGACAAAGTAATTATAATTAACTTTTTGACATTGATTTAACTGAACTTTAATTATACCATGATGCTTTGAAATATCTCATATTTAACAGAATTGCACTGGTCCTTTACTTTTTTGTATCGACTGGTATCGCAATAGCATTATTTAAAATATAAACCTAACTATACGATGGCTGTATCTATAATGATACAGCCATGATTTGAATGTTTTATTATGAAATACGATATGGTTTTATAATTATACTTTAGGTTTATTCGGTATTTAAGTATTCGGTTGCACTCACTACATTTAAATTTTCTATTTTTTCATTGAATTATATCGATATAGTTCCGTACTCGGTTTATAAATGCATTCGTGTTTTCTTATGCGTTGTATTTAAAATTTTCTTAATTTTCCGATGAACTACGTCAATATGGGTTTGAAATTTTTGCTTATATGCAGTCGTGTATTCGCACTCACTGCATTTAAATTGTTTAATTTTCCGATGAACTGCGTCGATATGGGTCTTTAAATTTGCTTTAAGTGAGCACGTGTGATTGCACTCACTGCATTTAAATTGTTTAATTTTCCGATGAACTACGTCGATATGTCTCTGTAAATTTACTTTACATGAGAAAGTGTGATTGCATTCACTGCATTTAAATTTTCTTATTTTCCGATGAACTACATCGATATGGCTCTGTAAATATGCTTTACGTGAGCATATGTGATTACACTCACTGCATTTAAAGTGTCTTATTTTCCGATGAACTACGCCGATATGGGTCTGTAAATTTGCTTTACATGAGAATGTGTGATTGCACTCACTGCATTTAAATTTCTTAATTTTTCTATGAACTGCGTCGATATGAGTCTGTAAATGTGATTTAGTTGAGCACATGTGATTGCACTCACTGCATTTAAATTTCTTAATTTTTCGATGAACTGCGTCGATATGGATCTGTAAATGTGCTTTACGTGAGAATATGTGATTGCACTCACTGCATTTAAATTTCTTAATTTTTCTATGAACTGCGTCGATATGGATCTGTAAATGTGCTTTCCGTGAGAATATGTGATTGCATTCACTGCATTTAAATTGTTTAATTTTCCGATGAACTGCCTCGATATGAGTTTGTAAAATTGCTTTAAGTGGACTTGTATATTCGCAATCACTGCATTTAAATTTTCTTATTTTTTGATGTACCTTATCGATATAAGTTATAGATTTATTTGAACTTATACCATATTTCAATTTCAACCGTTCCTTGGTACAACAATTACTTAATTTTGAACGATGTTTTCGTTTTTCTTTACAATCCACACATATTAAATATGATTCATCTTGTTTATTAATTCCTTTATTTATAAAACAACTTTTATCGAGGGTACACTTACAACTGCCACAAGTTAAATCGGTTTTCTTCAATATTAAAGCGGGAATTTTCATGGTTTGTGGTGTTGGACGATAACATTTAAAAGTTGATTCTGCTTCAACACAATGTTGGAAACTCGACATATTTGGTTCTAATTTAATAAATTTGGTATTTTCCTCTTCAAAATAATCACAATCCTCAGTTTTTATCATTTCTTTTTGGACACAATCGCATCTTTTACCAAAACGAGTGGGATTTAATGAGGTTTCAAGAATATGCTTGCATGATGGCGTTTGTTTACCGTCAAAACGAGAGTCGAATGAATTGCAATCAATGGCTTCCTCATGTTTAAAGCTGATTTGGTCATCAATTTGTTCTATTTTAATAGAAGTTTTATTTTCGTTTCTCTCCATATTTGGTTAATAATAAGGAAATTGATCGTATGGTACACTAACCTAACCTAACCAAAACGACGTGATTAACTTTGGAAAAAAAACTTTTTATATTGTATGTAGTAACGACTTTTTATATTATATAATTTGAACACACAAATTAAATATTCTTTTTCTTTATTGGGCAAATAGAGCCACACACATTATTTATATCAGTTATTTTGGTTTACAGCCGTGTTCAGAAGAGTACTCTAGAAATGTCATTTTAACAGATTTTTACAGTGCTGCCAGATTAAAGAAGTAAAATATCTATAAAAGAATAAATAAATATAATCATAATCTGGCTGGCCGATATATGATAAATATGGCGATAAATATTTTAAACACTTAATGCTGTCAATGCTTGAAGCTAAAGTATTTCTCAACGTTAAATGGATCTATAGCTTGGTTAACTAAGGAATTACATTTTTTTTTTAATTTTGCTAAACAATTTAATTTTAGCATTTAAAAATTTCGTCATGATGTTTGAACCCTGACATTCGTGGTTTTCGTGGTTTTCTATATAAAATAAAAATAAGTGGAGTTATAGATACTATTTAGACATAATGAGTGCTGCGAGTGTTACAAATTGTTTTCTAGAAAATAAAACTTAAAAATACACATTCAATTAATAAATAAAGGCTGCGAGTGTAACAACTCGTTTACTCAAAAAAAGTTACTTTAAGACACATATTGATGATTAAATGTAATTTCTCTTATCTCTTAATAAAGTCCATGATTTGTTCATAAAAAAAAACAAAAATTCAAAATTTCTTCATTTTTCTAAAATATACAGAGGAATTTATAATAGGAATTGTATTCAAAATAAATTGTTTTGGCTTTCACGGGGGTTGCATTCCCATAATTTGACCCTGTGGTTTCAGTTTATCATGACCCAGAGGTATTTACAGAGTCAGAGCCCTAAGAATATTCAAATTAATAAAAAAAAATACGTGCAAATGCGCCTTATTTGAATTCAAGTATTTTGGAAAACGTACGAAATAGAAAAAGTTTTGGAATCAAAAGAAAACTCGATTATTTTGAACCGGAAAAATGATTCGCATGGAAAATCGTGAGGCACCACAACCGTCGCGAACAAACTCTAAAAATAGTACTACTTAAAAAAATCCTGGACCTTGTCCGCCGTTGCTCATTTGAGATCAATATACGCGAATTATAATATTATTATTTTTGATTTAATATTGTAAATAATTTGTTTTGTGGGCGTCAGGATGAACTGAATAAAATATGTTTGGTTATTCCACTGTTCTTTTTACTTATCTTACCACCCACAGTTGTTCAAGAAGGAATCCTTCAGGAGGCAAATTCTAATAGATGATAAATTAAAATTACTGCAGCCCGGCCAACAACCTGACTTTCTAGCTGTCCTCAGCAGACCTGGTTATTTTCCAAATAATAAACTAAAACATTTGATATCCAAAATGAGCATTGACATACAGATAATAAATGAATTGTAACGAACCATTTACTAATTTATAGCTTATGTGCATACAGTTATTAGTTATACATACAGTTGCATAAAGTGAATTGTATACGAGTCCATTAGCATAAAGAAATGGAGCTATATTCGCGTCCAATACTTCATCTGATCAGGAGCCACCACACCATTATATGGTTTTTGCATAACCTGAAATCCTTCAATATCCGTTACCTATCAGGTTATCTATCAGGATCGAGAACCTTCTGAACAATATACGGCCCCTTGAATTTAGGTATCAATTTCTTGTTTTATTTATTTATTTATTTAATCGAGGAAAAACAACGGGTACAAGAGATGAGATGAAATCTTAGAAAAACTTATGATTTAGGTTAGTTTTGCATCCTTACAAGTTTTTCACATATAGAGTGATTTATTTCATATCTAATGCCAAGTTATATAAATTTACTGACATTAAGATCATGGTTAATTGCATACAATAGCAAGCATAACTAACGCAGTACTACTTTATAACTAAGTACACAAAAGTAAAATTAAAAATAGTGGCAAAAATAAAAATAGAAATAGAAATAGTGGTAATAGCAAAGTTGCTATGGAGGTGAATTAAGATTAACGATGAAGAGAGCCGAATTCAGGATGCTGAATTTTGAAAAGACTTCAGAAGAGTGAAATCAGAATTCTTAAAAACTGTGGCCTTCGAGAAAACATCCACCTCTAGGAACAATTTGTTGAATGTTGGACCTGGGCGTTAAAGGCTCAAAGACTAATTGTCGACGGGAGAGTCTCGGCGGTCCATGGAAGTTGATTTGTTCAAGTAATTGAGGACAGTCGAAGTCATTATTACATATTTTGAACAGTACAGTTATATCTAACAGATTCACGGATTCTATACTGTAATGTTTCGAAACACTTTTTCTGAATTATTTCTATGTTATCGGAGTACTTTTCGTAAAAAGGGTTCCAAAAAATGCAAGCATATTCTAATTGCGATCTTACGAGAGAATTGTACAAGAATACAAATGATTCTGGTTGACGCCGACACTGCTATCAACGTTTTTAATCATTACATAATCATCCGCATTATATATCCTCGCTCGCTTCCTCAGCAAAAGACTATATTTTTCGAAGCGGATTCGCGGATGGCATGCAAGTCCCTATTAGACCATTACTGAGAATCATTCTGATTTTGTCATTTATTTCACTTATCTGATTTATCCCAAACAATAATCTGCTAGGTGAGTCATTTGTGGATCGAGATATTGAATTGTTTATACCAAATTCTACAATACTTAATTCCCTATCCCATCTCTCAGGACTGTCGCATGACTTTGACAACATTGGGGTCAACATCCGATTGAATCGCTCAACTTGAGTTCCTACGGCGATCAAAACATGTTTGATGATCAAAACATGACACATCTTGTACCAACTGACATCATGATAGGTGCGTATGACATTGTTTTCCATCGACTCCGGCACATTTTAAAATAACTTATTTTTACATTTCCGGTAAACTAATCCATCGCGCAATTCATAAAATTTATTCTCAGACCCCTCTAAACTATCCCGGATCTGACAAATTTCTGGAATCTTATCCTTCTTATGGACAAAGCCTGCTCAAAAGTATTCGCCTGTAATACTAATACGCTATTAGATCTGCTTAACGCATCACCACGTGACATTTGTTTTCCTGGGCGATGCACTATTTCAAAACTATAACTCTGTAAGAACATCGCCCATCGTGAAATGCGCGGATTAATATTTTGCTTGTTTAAAGTTAATCTAAAACTATCACAATCAGTGAATATTTTAAATGCTATCCCTAAAAAATATTTCAACTTCTCTCTATCACTAAATGCAAGACTAAGATAACACATTGGTTGATCATGCTTTAAACTAATCGACATCATTTCGCCAGTTTCAGATTGAATCTCAGCATTATTCTTTTCGTAACATGAATTGTAAATATCTCTTAGTCGATTGGAGTACTGATAATCAATACTTTCGTTAATTAACGCCAAAGGTTATATTTACAGCAGGATGTGACAAAAAATCCCTACCTAAAGCTGGAAAATTCGTAGTGTTATCAGGCACAACAAAAAATCGAATAAATATTCCAATATCGTTAACTACAACATCCTGTTCAAATAAACCTAATATTTCTAATTCTACACCATTAATGCCACAGAAGCTATGTTCACTTTTCGTTACTTTTTCGGCACTTGCGAAACTGTTGGTACAAAGCTTGACCTAATCAAACTTATTGGAGAGCCTGAATCGATCATGGCATTTGCTGATTGCCATCACTATACACGATTGAATATTTTACGGGCACTGAATATGGCTGTAAAACACTGGCATCCTTGGCCTGAACCACACGCGTTGAACTGTCACCAGTTTTCGATTTTCCTTCAGGACAATCTTTCATCTGATGAGATGGCGAATTGCACTTATAGCACAACCTTTCCTTTCGCCTCTTGCGGTCCGTTGACAAGTGTCCAATTTCTCTGCAAACAACACATCGTACATTTCGTCGACCGTCAGAAGACCCGTTACCGTTCCTCGTCACTGGAGCGGAGACATCTCGCTTTGTTTCGTTGAATTTTCTGCTCGTTCCGATTGATGGAAACGCTTTGAAGATATGTTCTCAAAAGCGCTTAGCATATCAGACTTGCACTTGAAACATTGCATTCGTGCCTGATTAGCCAATATTATCTTGTCATGATAATAATCACAAAATGGCTCGTTTATCTGCCAAATATCTTTTTGGTCTGTGATCAAACATGACTTTCATTTGTGTCAATAACTCGTCAACAGACATCGTTATATGATTTGGTATGGAGTGAGACCAACTCAACGCTCTGCCTTTTAATTTCGATCCAATTATGACACGGAGGTCATTATCACTTAGACAATAGGTTTTCTTGAGTAGACCGATTTGTTGGCTCCAATTCCAGAATGCACCATGGTCACTCCCATCAAAATCCGCCAACAAGTCACTAACGCCACGAAGACTAGAATTATTTGACTGTATATTTGTGTGATTGTGCCTGTCCTTCGGTAAAACCTTCTGCAACTCGCTTGCCATATTCATAACTTTTAATTCTTTATGAAGGAGGAGCATTCTCACGACGAAAAGTTCAATTTCGCGCTCTGAAATTGTGGTTTCTTTATCAGTCAAACACCTGCAATCTGAAAATGACACAGATTCTTGAAGTTCTGCATTTACTGCCCCAGGGTTGCATGTAACTGACGTACTGAGGACCTTCCATGAAGCAGGATCAGAGTCCTCCAGCCGACTAATAAGTTGACTTTTGTTCCAACGGCGTTCATATCTTTCGACCTTAGAATGTCTCGCAATTCAGCAACTGTGTAATCACATGCTTTCTTCGGCACAGCACAAGCCAATGCATCCAGGGTAGTCCAAATCCCAGCAATTCCACAATGAACTGCCAATCTTTCAAGCAAACCCGAAACTCCAAACACAAGGACAGCCTTAACAAGCCTTAATCCTCTAATGCTATTTCGGCAAATTTCACACTTTCACTAATTTTGTAAGCACACAGCAAGCAACTTAAGTGAATCCAATTAACCCCACACCTGAGATTAATGTGGGCATCAGGATGAACTGAATAAAATACGTTTAGTTATTCCACTGTTCTTTTTATTAGTTCTTTTTGCTTATCTTAACACCCACAATTGTCCAAGAAAAATCTTCCAATCTACCCTCTCTTTAGCTAGCCACTAACACATTGCCTACACACACAAATCAAATGTCACCTAGTCCACTCTGGAGGCAAATTCAAATAGATGATAAATTAAAGTTTAATCATTTTCTTTAAGTGGGTACTTTGTTGGGACTCTCTTACTTGCAGATTTAGAACAAGAAATATACTGAATATGTTTTATCTCATAATAATTACTATAGGCTAAATTTTTAAACTAAATTAAAATAAAAAAACATTCAACAAAATATTTTAAAAGACATTAATTCTGTTTTTCAATTATAACCAATGTAAGCAATGAGTGTTTTTTTTAGCATGTTTTTAAATGAGACGGAATGGTTTATAACCACACAGAAGACTGCAAAGAGTATTTTCGGCAAGAGATTTCATCAAAAAGTACGTTTCTAGCGATTTTAAAACAATTCTCAGAAAAATACTTCGACAAAAATCGTAGCCGGAGTTCGGAAGTCTGTTGACTATTTCTTATCTATTTCAAGTTTATCAAAATATTTTAGGATACTTATCTAAAACTTTAGAAAAATAATCCACTTATAAGTTACCTTATAAGTTGATAACTTATATAACTAACACTAGCTGACCCGGCCACGCGTTGCTGTGGCTAAAGTTTTTGTTATAATACATTATAGTAAACAATCTAAGAGGAACAATAAGAGAACATCAGTCACGGAGTCCACTATGCTTTTTCACACAGATGGTATTTGTAAAAAAATATGCTGATCTCCTTATTTGACTTTCTACTACTATAACCCTTTAGTACAATGAAATTATTTACGAACAAAGACGAAAATGTTGATGTTGGTATACAAATTCATTGGATTGAGATTTGAAGGGGAAGTACGTTGAACACAATTAATTAAAATGTTCTTACACTTGATACTAAGCAGAAATCAATAGGTAAAAAATAAAAATGCCTGTAATGGAAGGATGTGGTTTTCCTTGTTTCCGTGGCTCCCATTTTTTACTGGATTTGTTCCATGTGAAATAACGTGGAACATCACCATACACCAATGTCTTCGCGAATTGGCCAAAAACATCAGGTTTTTGACACAATGTAAAAAATTCAGTTAGAGTCGTTTTCGGAGCTTCGAACGCTCTTTGGAGAACATTTTCTTCAGTGAAGTATACACGTTGACCGTTTTCAAGATGTATTGCCAGATGTTGGACAGCAGGATCTCTTTCGTGGATGGGAAAGCTGAGAATATGCCAAATAGCTTCATTGCTGCTAATGTATCTGCCCATTTGGTATCGTGCTATTTCGTCATTTTTATTTATGTTTTTTACTTCAAATATGGCCAAATCACTGCCTTTGTTTACATATTTACAAATATACTTAATTGATTTAACAGAACTGCAAAGCTCAACATTGATATGAGCTTTGTAAGTTTTTGAAAGTAGTGGTGGGTATGGTACCACCCACTGATTATCAAACTCAACTTGATTTGGAAAGTTCGGCAGTCGCATTGTAAATGTGTGGCCACCATTCTCAGTACTTCTGCGGCGATACATTGGATAACCATCAATATCCGTGATCGTGTCATTCGTATGCGGCTTTGGGAAGTTTTTTTACATTTTCCATTTTCCATGCACGGTGAGGTCATGTTGAAAACACCGCATGGCCCATGGATCATGTGTTTGGTGACAATATCAAATAATTCTTGATCAATTAATGGGTCTGGAATTTCGGCTGAAATTATTTGATCGATTTCTTCAGGACGGATTCTATCTTTAAGCCAAACCAAAATGTGGGCATGAGGCAAACCTCGCTTTTGCCACTCTATCGTATACAGCCAACAACGTGTGATACCAAAAATTGTATATTTAACAATAAAATCAATTAAGGATTTCAATTTTTGTTTAAACACACGTGCAGTTAAATCATGACGATGAATGGCTTGTTGTCCTGGCAATAGTAAAGTTTGTATCTCTTCCCAATTCGGATTACATGTGAATGTAATAAATAAATCCGGTCGGCCGTAATGACGTACGTAAGTCATCGCATCTTGTATGTATTCCTGCATATTCCGTGGACTGCCGATGTAGCTTGAAGGTAAAATGAAAGCATTACCGATGTCATTGGGATTTAAATTTCCATCGATGTTTCCAGCAACAGCATCTCGTAAGTGAATATATTATTCCGATCGTAGTTTTGCCTAGTTGAATCGAAGGAATCGCAAGCGTTCGCTTTCGACCTTAGCATACATATCAACAATGTATTGATGGAACAGCTGACGATATCGAAGGATATAATTGTCTTGATGTTGTCTAACCATTATTCGGTGTGCGTAGTAGTTCATTGAGCTAACTTTATTATTTCTGTAATCACCTAAAAAAATAAAAAATAAAATGCAATACGAAATTAAAATCTATACATACAGTAAGAAAGTAAATAGATAATTGTCAAATTTACCGGTATTTGGATCATACTGTTTGATATTAAGGTGATATTCATCTTGTCCTTGCCAAAATATCAATGGATATTGTAGTGCGTCATATGAACGGTGTAGATCCTAAATCGTACTGACAGTGTTGTCTCGCCGTGTAATGTTTATAGATCTTTTGTCAACTGGATCACCAACCATGATAACAGCAACCTCATCAACAGTTGGAGCGTTGAATCTACCAGCATGTTCACCTAATGGTACTTTGTCGGCTTTTATGACGATTTGATAATTGTCATTTTGCAGTCGTGGCGAAACTCTTTTGATCAATTGAATTAGTTGATTTAGTTGGATAACCATCAATATCCGTGATCGTGTCATTCGTATGCGGCTTTGGGAAGTTTTTTTTACATTTTCCATTTTCCATGCACGGTGAGGTCATGTTGAAAACACCGCATGGCCCATGGATCATGTGTTTGGTGACAATATCAAATAATTCTTGATCGATTAATGGGTCTGGAATTTCGGCTGAAATTATTTGATCGATTTCTTCAGGACGGATTCTATCTTTAAGCCAAACCAAAATGTGGGCATGAGGCAAACCTCGCTTTTGCCACTCTATCGTATACAGCCAACAACGTGTGATACCAAAAATTGTATATTTAACAATAAAATCAATTAAGGATTTCAATTTTTGTTTAAACACACGTGCAGTTAAATCATGACGATGAATGGCTTGTTGTCCTGGCAATAGTAAAGTTTGTATCTCTTCCCAATTCGGATTACATGTGAATGTAATAAATAAATCCGGTCGGCCGTAATGACGTACGTAAGTCATCGCATCTTGTATGTATTCCTGCATGTTCCGTGGACTGCCGATGTAGCTTGAAGGTAAAATGAAAGCATTACCGATGTCATTGGGATTTAAATTTCCATCGATGTTTCCAGCAACAGCATCTCGTAAGTGAATATATTATTCCGATCGTAGTTTTGACGTTTGCGTTTTGACGTTTGCCGCTCGCGTTGTTGAGGTTAGATTTTTTCGGTGGCATTTGACTGAAAATAATAATTTTCTTGTTCTTATGATATTCTCTTGAAGACGTTCGTTACACTGTTCTTGAGATTCTTGTGCATGACCTGCTGTCCTGATTCTTTGAGCTGGATTTCTTGATTCAATTTGTTCTGCCAACTGATGGGCTCTTTTAATACGTTTGCGTCGAATAACTGTCACTGTCAAATAATAACAGACATTAGCGCCATCAACCCAGTCGAAAGGTATCGACATCTGTCAGTTTTATGACTGCCAAATAATAACAGACAAATAATTAGCGATAAATTAAAATTGCGACTATAATTTGAGATTTAAACTATCCTATCTCTCAAGTGCACATCGAACTGCACATGGTGTTCAAATTTTATTATAATCGGTTAAGTGTTTTAGGAGTCCATTGAGGACAAACATTGTGACACGAGATTTATATATATTAAGATTAGTAAAAAAATAAAACTAAATATTGAATTTATGTATTTATTTATAAAATAAGATTAAAAACTAAATTAAGTAACAATCAAACTACTAATGAAAAAAAAACAGCTTAAATATTAGAACGAAAAATCTAGGAAATATTATAAAATTCTTCTTCATAAAAATCCTTTTCCCAATTCACAACATTATTGTTAAAAATTGGCAAATATTATTTCTTATTATAAAAGGCGCTGGAGATTTATTTATGTTTGCGGGGAAATGATTTTTCTATACCAAAATATTTGAATCATTATTAATCAAACTTTGAAAAAATATTTTTCATACATAAATCGCCGCATCTTGGTAAGTCCCACGTGAAAACTAATTCCGGGGAAAACTGCTTTCTGAATCGTATAGTAAAAGTAAACTATTGTGGGCTATTTGATTAACGGATCGTGAACAGCAGTTCAGACGCAGCGCTTTTGTGAATACATAATAAATATAGACTACTGCCCTCTAACGTGACGCTAAACAATAAGATATTATGTTTTAAAAAATAATAAAATAAAACATAATATATTTTACAAAATGAAACGTTTCAAATACCTACAATATAAAAAACTAAACAAAAACAACTAAAGATCTGTGCATTAAATTCTGCCTGTTTTTTGTTAAATAAATACGTTTTAACTGTTCAATTTTTCATAAATGTTAGAAGTTAAGGTCAACTTCTCACCCTAACATAATTTTTGGTGACCTAACTCAAAGAAATCAAACATAGGATAAACAAGTCTTCAATTATTTATCCTACCCTACGCTAGACGCAGCCCAAATGTAACATCAATAATACATTTATGCAAAAAATATATTCAACATTACTTATAATAAATAATATTAATTTATGATATAGTTGAAATGATACTTATAGATAACTTATGCATAGAAAATATAGAATAAGTAATTATAATTAACATTTTAACATTGATTTAACTGAACTTTAAATATAGCATGATGCTTTGAAATATTTCATATTTAATAGAATTGCATTGGTCTTTACTTTTTTGTATCGACTGGTATCGCACTAGCATTATTTAAAATATATACCTAACTATACGATGGCTGTATCTATAATGATACTGTAACAGTTGCTTATATGCACTTAATGCATTTGAATGTTTTATTATGAAATACGATATAGTTTTGTAAATATACTTTATGTGAAGAATTCGGTTCACACTCACTACATTTAAATTTTATCATTTTTTGATGACCAATGTCAATATGGGTCTGTAATTTTTGCTTATATGCATTCGTGTATTCGCACTCACTGCATTTAAATTGTTTAATTTTCCGATGAACTGTGTCGATATGGGTCTGTAAATTTGCTTTAAGTAAGCACGTGTGATTGCACTCACTGCATTTAAATTTCTTAATTTTTCTATGAATTATATCGATATAGTTCTGAACTCGGTTTATAAATGCATTCGTGTTTTCTTATTCGCTGTAATTAAAATATTCTTAATTTTTGATGAACTGCATAGATATGGGTCTGTTAATCTGACTTCGGTGAACTTGTGACACTACACTCAGTGCATTTAAACATAAATCATTTTATAATTTTATTATGTACTATATCGATATGCTTCTGTAAAAGTTGCTTATATGCAGTCGTATATTCGCACTCACTGCATTTAAATTTCTTAATTTTCCGATGAAATACGTCGATATGGGTCTGTAAATGTGCTTTACGTGTGAATGTGTGCTTGCACTCACTGCATTTAAATTGTTTAATTTTCCGATGAACTGTGTCGATATGGGTCTGTAAATTTGCTTTAAGTGAGCACGTGTGATTGCACTCACTGCATTTAAATTTCTTAATTTTTCTATGAATTATATCGATATAGTTCTGAACTCGGTTTATAAATGCATTCGTGTTTTCTTATTCGCTGTAATTAAAATATTCTTAATTTTTTTGATGAACTGCATAGATATGGGTCTGTTAATCTGACTTCGGTGAACTTGTGACACTACACTCAGTGCATTTAAACATAAATCATTTTATAATTTTATTATGTACTATATCGATATGCTTCTGTAAAAGTTGCTTATATGCAGTTGTATATTCGCACTCACTGCATTTAAATTTCTTAATTTTCCGATGAAATACGTCGATATGGGTCTGTAAATGTGCTTTACGTGTGAATGTGTGCTTGCACTCACTGCATTTAAATTGTTTAATTTTACGATGAACTGTGTCGATATGGGTCTGTAAATTTGCTTTAAGTGAGCACGTGTGATTGCACTCACTGCATTTAAATTTCTTAATTTTCCGATGAACTACGTTGATATGGGTCTGTAATTGTTGCTTATATGCAGTCGTGTATTCGCACTCACTGCATTTAAATTGTTTAATGTTTCGATGAACTACGTCGCTATGTGTCTGTAATTGTTGCTTATATGCAGTCGTGTATTCGCACTCACTGCATTTAAATTGTTTAATGTTTCGATGAACTACGTCGATATGTGTCTGTAAATGTTGCTTATATGCAGTCGTGTATTCGCACTCACTGCATTTAAATTGTTTAATTTTCCGATGAACTGTGTCGATATGGGTCTGTAAATTTGCTTTAAGTGAGCACGTGTGATTGCACTCACTGCATTTAAATTTCTTAAATTTCCGGTGAAGTGCGTTGATATGGGTCTGTAAATTTGCTTTAAGTGAGAATGTGTGATTGCACTCACTGCATTTAAGGTTCATAGTTTTCCGATGAACTACGTCGATATGAGTCTGTAAATGTGATTTAGTTGAGCACATGTGATTGCACTCACTGCATTTAAATTGTTTAATTTTCCGATGAACTGTGTCGATATGGGTCTGTAAATTTGCTTTAAGTGAGCACGTGTGATTGCACTCACTGCATTTAAATTTCTTAATTTTTCTATGAATTATATCGATATAGTTCTGAACTCGGTTTATAAATGCATTCGTGTTTTCTTATTCGCTGTAATTAAAATATTCTTAATTTTTTTGATGAACTGCATAGATATGGGTCTGTTAATCTGACTTCGGTGAACTTGTGACACTACACTCAGTGCATTTAAACATAAATCATTTTATAATTTTATTATGTACTATATCGATATGCTTCTGTAAAAGTTGCTTATATGCAGTCGTATATTCGCACTCACTGCATTTAAATTTCTTAATTTTCCGATGAAATACGTCGATATGGGTCTGTAAATGTGCTTTACGTGTGAATGTGTGCTTGCACTCACTGCATTTAAATTGTTTAATTTTACGATGAACTGTGTCGATATGGGTCTGTAAATTTGCTTTAAGTGAGCACGTGTGATTGCACTCACTGCATTTAAATTTCTTAATTTTCCGATGAACTACGTTGATATGGGTCTGTAATTGTTGCTTATATGCAGTCGTGTATTCGCACTCACTGCATTTAAATTGTTTAATGTTTCGATGAACTACGTCGATATGTGTCTGTAATTGTTGCTTATATGCAGTCGTGTATTCGCACTCACTGCATTTAAATTGTTTAATGTTTCGATGAACTACGTCGATATGTGTCTATAAATGTTGCTTATATGCAGTCGTGTATTCGCACTCACTGCATTTAAATTGTTTAATTTTCCGATGAACTGTGTCGATATGGGTCTGTAAATTTGCTTTAAGTGAGCACGTGTGATTGCACTCACTGCATTTAAATTTCTTAAATTTCCGGTGAAGTGCGTTGATATGGGTCTGTAAATTTGCTTTAAGTGAGAATGTGTGATTGCACTCACTGCATTTAAGGTTCATAGTTTTCCGATGAACTACGTCGATATGAGTCTGTAAATGTGATTTAGTTGAGCACATGTGATTGCACTCACTGCATTTAAATTTCTTAATTTTCCGATGAACTGTGTCGATATGGGTCTGTAAATTTGCTTTAAGTGAGCACGTGTGATTGCACTCACTGCATTTAAATTTCTTAATTTTCCGATGAACTACGTTGATATGGGTCTGTAAATTTGCTTTAAGTGAGAATGTGTGATTGCACTCACTGCATTTAAATTTCTTAATTTTCCGATGAAATACGTCGATATGGTTCTGTATAACTTGCTTATATGCAGTCGTGTATTCGCACTCACTGCATTTAAATTGTTTAATTTTCCGATGAACTGTGTCGATATGGGTCTGTAAATTTACTTTAAGTGAGCACGTGTGATTGCACTCACTGCATTTAAATTTCTTAATTTTCCGATGAACTACGTTGATATGGGTCTGTAAATTTGCTTTAAGTGAGAATGTGTGATTGCACTCACTGCATTTAAATTTCTTAATTTTCCGATGAAATACGTCGATATGGTTCTGTATAACTTGCTTATATGCAGTCGTGTATTCGCACTCACTGCATTTAAATTTTCTTATTTTTTGATTTTCCTTATTGATATAAGTTATAGATTTATCTGAACTTACACCATTTTTCAATTTAAACCGTTCCTTGGTACAACAAGAACTTAATTTTGAACGATGTTTTCGTTTTTCTTTACAATCCACACATATTAAATTTGATTCATCTTGTTTATTAATTCCTCTATTTATAAAACAACTTTTATCGAGGGTAGACTTACAACTGCCACAAGTTAAATCGGTTTTCTTCAATATTAAAGTGGGAATTTTCATGGTTTGTGGTGTTGGACGATAACATTTAAAATTTGATTCTGCTTCAACACAATGTTGGAAACTCGACATATTTGTTTCTGATTTAATAAATTTAGTATTTTCTTCTTCAAAATAACCACAATCCTCACTTTTTATCATTTCTTTTTGGACACATTCGCATCTTTTTCCAAAACGAGTGGGACTTAATGAGGTTTCAAGAATATGCTTGCATGATGGCGTTTGTTTGTCAAAATCACGATTGAATGAATTGCAATCAATGGCTTCCTCATGTTTATTGCTGATATGGTCATCCATTTGTTCTATTTTAATAGAAGTTTTATTTTCGTTTCCCTCCATATTTGGTTAATAATTGAGGAGATTGATCGTATGGTACACTAACCTAACCTAACTTAAACGACGTGATTAACTTTGGGAAAAAAAGTTTTTATATTGTATTTAGTAACAACTTTTTATATTATACTAGCTGACCCGGCCACGCGTTGCTGTGGCTAAAGTTTTTGTTATATTACATTATAGTAAACAATCTAAGAGGAACAATAAGAGAACATCAGTCACGGAGTCCACTATGCTTTTTCACACAGATGGTATTTGTAAAAAAATATGGTGATCTCCTTATTTGACTTTCTACTACTATAACCCTTTAGTACAATGAAATTATTTACGAACTAAGACGAAAATGTTGATGTTGGTATACAAATTCACTGGATTGAGATTTGAAGGGGAAGTACGTTGAACACAATTAATTAAAATGTTCTTACACTTGATACTAAGCAGAAATCAATAGGTAAAAAATAAAAATTTATCAGATTTATTATTTCCATTTAATTTTATAACAAATATAAGTATATTACAGTATAATACAGTAAATTACATGTGACGCTTAAACTCATGAATGAGGTAGGCAAGGCAGACAGTCTTAAACTTTTAAACATTAATATCTTTTTTTTGAATTATAAATACTTTCAATTTCAATTTAATTTAACACCAATCGGTGCACAATGTTTTTGGTTAACCTGTCTTTAGCTAACACAAATAGATTCGACGGTTTCCCAACACGTGAACACGCAACATATAGTTGCCCATGAGAAAAACATGGATTTTCCAAATCTAAACCACAAATGGACATTGTTTGACCTTGAGATTTATTTATAGACATGGCGAAAGCTAAACGAATTGGAAACTGTAGCCTTTTGAAGGGTATGGTAGAATCTGATGGTATCATCGGAATACGTGGCAGCAGGACCACTTTTCCTTTAAACTTCCCAGCCAAAATGGTTGCTTCAAGAATGTTTCCGGTGATCTTTTTGATGACCAAACGCGTACCGTTACATAATTGAGGTGGATTCAAATTACGGAGGAGAATAATAGGGGAACCAATCTTTAATCGAAGATTATGTGGTGGCATTCCAGGGATATCTAATGAATTTAAAAATTCAATCGGAAAATTTACACTTTCATTTTCATCAACAACAGTATCGATTGATTTAAAAGACATCAGATCGCCTGGTAACAACTGTTGTATCTGGAAGTTAATTTCGTCAACATCAACGTTTTTGGCTGCCAAAATCGCCCGTTGACTAAGCCATTCATGATTCAAATAATTATTCTGTATATCCGGGAAAATACTCTGAATCAATTCAGTTTTATCCTGAACAACAGTGCAAAAATTGTCTGGTAGTTTAATGCATTGCGTATTTGGTTGCAGTTTTATTTTACCGTTCCCAATATCTAGTAGTTGTTCGGAAAATATTAGTGCTGATGGATCATTTTGCAATTGTACTCGCATATTTATGGTCAATCGAAGTGTTTCAACACTTCGCCATAAGAATGATTGTTTCAAACATGCATTAATCTCATCCGCGAAAGTAGAGCGAGGTATAACCGGTAAGGTCTGCCGGAAGTCACCAGACAAAAGTAAGATAGCACCACCGAAAAGTTTATTATTGCTGTTTAAATCTTGCATAGTTCTGTTTAATGCTTCAAGTGAATATTTGTGTGCCATTGTGCACTCATCCCAAATTATTATAGAACTCTTCCGCAACACTGCAGCTATTCCACTATTCTTTTTGATGTTACACATTGCATCTGGTTTATTATGAACGTCCAATGGCAGCTTGAATGTTGAATGTGCTGTTCGCCCACCATCCAGTAAAGTAGCCGCAATGCCTGACGATGCTAATGCTAATGCGATGTTTTTGTTGCGACCGTATTTTGGCAAGAATCAACGATATTAAAAATGTCTTACCGGTTCCACCGGGTGCATCCAAGAAAAAAAAACCGCCTTGTTCAGCAGCAACAGCCAGCATAATCCGATCATAAATAATTTTTTGTTCTGCTGTCAGTAATGGTTCACTGTTCATGATAATTGTTGCTAAACTTCCATGGTCATATTGATTTTCTCGTTGTAAATCGGTATTGACTAAGTCGGTGGCTGGACGATTAGGTGATGGCATACCATAATGATTAAGTGGTAAATTTGAAATAAGAACACATAAATCCTCGATCAAGACCAATGCTTCATTGTACATCTCTGGTGTATAATCTATGTTTTGGCATTGATTTGTTTGTCTAATTCGGTGCAAGATGTCTTCTGTCATACAATTTTTATATTTTTCCCACAAAGTTTGTGCTTGCGAGGGATAACATGTCGCCAAAATAATTGCAAACAACTGACGAATGTTATTCGGTGTTGATGTCAACGCAGCATCAGCAAGCGTTAAGTCCCAATGGTTATCGTCTTCTAGCAATTGCAGTTCACGACATGCATCCTGGTATGTATTGAATACTCGACCATTAGCTGTTCGTAAAAATTCAAAAGACGTTGGTCCGGGAACATTCACCAATAACAAACGTAAATAGAAGCACTCACGTTGCTTTGGATGTACCGTGTAAAGTCTCCCCAATGTCTTAGCTTTGAATATGCCTGTAATGGAAGGATGTGGTTTTCCTTGTTTCCGTGGCTCCCATTTTTTACTGGATTTGTTCCATGTGAAATAACGTGGAACATCACCATACACCAATGTCTTCGCGAATTGGCCAAAAACATCAGGTTTTTGACACAATGTAAAAAATTCAGTTAGAGTCGTTTTCGGAGCTTCGAACGCTCTTTGGAGAACATTTTCTTCAGTGAAGTATACACGTTGACCGTTTTCAAGATGTATTGCCAGATGTTGGACAGCAGGATCTCTTTCGTGGATGGGAAAGCTGAGAATATGCCAAATAGCTTCATTGCTGCTAATGTATCTGCCCATTTGGTATCGTGCTATTTCGTCATTTTTATTTATGTTTTTTACTTCAAATATGGCCAAATCACTGCCTTTGTTTACATATTTACAAATATACTTAATTGATTTAACAGAACTGCAAAGCTCAACATTGATATGAGCTTTGTAAGTTTTTGAAAGTAGTGGTGAGTATGGTACCACCCACTGATTATCAAACTCAACTTGATTTGGAAAGTTCGGCAGTCGCATTGTAAATGTGTGGCCACCATTCTCAGTACTTCTGCGGCGATACATTGGATAACCATCAATATCCGTGATCGTGTCATTCGTATGCGGCTTTGGGAAGTTTTTTTTACATTTTCCATTTTCCATGCACGGTGACGTCATGTTGAAAACACCGCATGGCCCATGGATCATGTGTTTGGTGACAATATCAAATAATTCTTGATCAATTAATGGGTCTGGAATTTCGGCTGAAATTATTTGATCGATTTCTTCAGGACGGATTCTATCTTTAAGCCAAACCAAAATGTGGGCATGAGGCAAACCTCGCTTTTGCCACTCTATCGTATTCAGCCAACAACGTGTGATACCAAAAATTGTATATTTAACAATAAAATCAATTAAGGATTTCAATTTTTGTTTAAACACACGTGCAGTTAAATCATGACGATGAATGGCTTGTTGTCCTGGCAATAGTAAAGTTTGTATCTCTTCCCAATTCGGATTACATGTGAATGTAATAAATAAATCCGGTCGGCCGTAATGACGTACGTAAGTCATCGCATCTTGTATGCATGCATGTTCCGTGCCGTTCCGTATCGACATCTGTCAGTTTTATGACTGAATCTACCAGCATGTTCACCTAATGGTACTTTGTCGGCTTTTATGACGATTTGATAATTGTCATTTTGCAGTCGTGGCGAAACTCTTTTGATCAATTGAATTAGTTGATTGTGATCTTCTAAAAAATTTTCCAATAATATCACAATTGCTCTTTCCTCTGCTTGTTCAATAAAATTATACTGGCACCGAGTCGTCACGCGCTCTTCACAATCGCCCATAAAATAAAAAGGTATCGACATCTGTCAGTTTTATGACTGCCAAATAATAACGGACAAAAAATTAGCGATAAATTAAAATTGCGACTATAATTTGAGATTTAAACTATCCTATCTCTCAAGTGCACATCGAACTGCACATGGTGTTCAAATTTTATTATTAGTCCATTATTTTATTATTAGTCCATTGAGGACAAACATTGTGACACGAGATTTATATATATTAAGATAATTAACACACAAATTAAATATTCTTTTTCTTTATTGGGCAAATAGAGCCACATACATTATTTATAAGTTCTTTTGGTTTACAGCCGTGTTCAGAAGAGTACTCTAGAAATGTCATATTGACAGATGTTTTCAGTGCTGCCAGATTAAGGAAGTAAAATATCTATGAAAAAATAAATATGTATAATACATAAAATCATAATCTGGCTGGCTGATATATGATAAATATGGCGATAAATATTTTAAACACTTAATGCTGTCAATGCTTGAAGCTAAAGTATTTCACAACGTTAAATGGATCTATAGCTTGGTTAACTAAGGAAATAAGTTTTTTTTTTTAATTTTGCTAAACAATTCATTTTTAGCATTTAAAATTATTTCAAATGATGTTTCAGAACCCTGAAATTCGAAGTTATTCTTTTCTATCGTTCACTCCAAAAATTATTCATCTTAACGCTTACATTTTTGTTTTATATTGTTTTCGTGGTTTTCTATATAAAATAAAAATAAGTGGAGTTATAGATATTATTTAGACATAATGAGTGCAGCGAGTGTTACAAATTATTTTCTAGAAAATAAAACTTAAAAATACACATAGAATTATTAATAAAAGGCTGCGAGTGTAACAACCCGTTTACTTAATAAAAGTTATTTTAAGACACATATTGATGATTAAATGTAATTTCTCTTATCTCTTAATAAAGTCCATGATTTTTTCTTAAAAAAAAATGAAAAATTCAATATCTCTTAATTTTTCTAAAATATACAGAAGAATTTATAATAGGAATTGTATTCACAATAAATTGTTTTGGCTTTCACGGGGGTTGCGTTCCCATAATTAGACCCTGTGGTTTCAGTTAATCATGACCCAGAGGTATTTACAGAGTCAGAGCTCTAAGAATATTCAAATTAATAAAAAAAAATACGTGCAAATGCGCCTTATTTGAATTCCAGTATTTTTGAAAAACGTACGAAATAGAAAAAGTTTTGGAGTCAAAAGAAAACTCGATTATTTTGAAGCGGAAAAATGTTTCGCATGGAAAATCGTGAGGCACCACAACCGTCGCGAACAAACTCTAAAAATAGTACTACTTAAAAAAATCCTGGACCTTGTCCGCCGTTGCTCATTTGAGATCAATATACGCGAATTATAATATTATTATTTTTGATTTAATATTGTAAATATTTTGTTTTGTGGGCGTCAGGATGAACTGAATAAAATACGTTTGGTTATTCCACTGTTCTTTTTATAAGTTCTTTTTGCTTATCTTAACACCCACAGTTGTACAAGAAGGAATCCTCCAATCTACCCTCTCTTTAGCTAGCCACTGACACATTGCCTACACACACAAATCAAATGTCACCTAGTCCACTCTGGAGGCAAATTCAAATAGATGATAAATTCAAATTACTACAGCCCGGCCAACCACACTGACCTTCTAGCTGTCCTCATCAGACCTGGTTATTTTCTAAATAATAAACTAATACATTTGATATCCAAAATGAGCATTGACATACAGATAATAAATGAATTGTAACGAAACATTTACTAATTTATAGCTTATGTGCATACAGTTATTAGTTATACATACAGTTGCATAAAGTGAATTGTATACGAGTACATTAGCATAAAGAAATGGAGCTATATTCGCGTCCAATACTTCATCTGATCAGGAGCCACCACACCATTATATGGTTTTTGCGTAACCTGAAATCCTTCAATATCCTTTACCAGTAATATCAGGATCGAGAACCTTCTGAACAATGTACGGCCCCTTGAATTTAGGTATCAATTTCTTGTTTTATTTATTTATTTATTTAATCGAGGAAAAACAACGTGTACTTGAGATGAGATGAAATCTTAGAAAAACGTATGATTTAGGTTAGTCTTGCATCCTTACAAGTTTTTCACATATAGAGTGATTTATTTCATATCTAATGTTAGTTATATTAATTTACTGACATTAAGATCATGGTTAATTCTATACAATTGCAAGCATAACTAACGCAGTACTACTTTATAACTAAGTACACAAAATAGAAATAGAAATAGTGGCAAGCAAAGTTGCTATGGAAGTGAATTAAGATTAACGATGAAGGGAGCCGAATTCAGGATGCTGAATTTTGAAAAGACTTCAGAAGAGTGAAAACAGAATTCTTAAAAACTGTGGACTTCGAGAAAACATCCACCTCTAGGAACAATTTGTTGAATGTTGGACCTGGGCGTTAAGGGCTCAAAGACTTATTGTCGACGGGAGAGTCTCGGCGGTCCATGGAAGTTGATTTGTTCAAGTAATTGAGGACAGTCGAAGTCATTATTACATATTTTAAACAGTACAGTCATATCTAACAGATTCACGGATTCTATACTGTAATGTTTTGAAACACTTTTTCTGAATCATTTCTATGTTATCGGAGTACTTTTCGTAAAAAGGGTTCCATAAAATGCAAGCATATTCTAATTGAGATCTTACGAGAGAATTGTACAAGAATACAAATGATTCTGGTTGACGCCGACACTGCTATCAACGTTTTTAATCATTACATAATCACCCGCATTATATATAGTCGCTCGCTTCCTCATTCGGTTATAATACCTTGGCAAAAGACTATATTATTCAAAGCGGATTCACGGATGGCATGCAAGTCCCTATTAGACCATTACTGAGAATCATTCTGATTTTGTCATTTATTTCACTATCTGATTTATCCCAAACAATAATCTGCTAGGTGAGTCATTTGTGGATCGAGATATTGAATTGTTTATACCAAATTCTACAATACTATCCCATCTCTCAGGACTGTCGCATGACTTTGACAACATTGGGGTCAACATCCGATTGAATCGCTCAACTTGAGTTCCTACAGCGATCAAAACATGTTTGATGATCAAAACATGACACATCTTGTACAAACTGACATCATGACAGGTGCGTATGACATTGTTTTCCATTGACTCCGGCACATAAAATAATAATTTATTTTTACATTTCCGGTAAACTAATCCATCGCGCAATTCATAAAATTTATTCTCAGACCCCTCTAAACTATCCCGGATCTGACAAATTTCTGGATCCTTATCCTTCTTATGAACAGAGCCTGCTCAAAAGTATTCGTCTGTAATACTAATACGCTATTAGATCTGCTTAACGCATCACCACGTGACATTTGTTTTCCTGGCCGATGCACTATTTCAAAACTATAACTCTGTAAGAACATCGCCCATCGTGAAATGCGCGGATTAATATTTTGTTTGTTTAAAGTTAATCTAAAACTATCACAATCAGTGAATATTTTAAATGCTATCCCTAAAAAATATTTCAACTTCTCTCTATCACTAAATGCAAGACTAAGATAACACATTGGTTGATCATGCTTTAAACTAATCGACATCATTTCGCCAGTTTCAGATTGAATCTCAGCATTATTCTTTTCGTAACATGAATTGTAAATATCTCTTAGTCGATTGGAGTACTGATAATGAATACTTTCGTTAATTAACGCCAAAGGTTATATTTACAGCAGGATGTGACAAAAAATCCCTACCTAACAAAGCTAGAAAATTCGTAGTGTTATCAGGCACAACAAAAAATCGAATAAATATTCCAATATCGTTAACTACAACATCCTGTTCAAATAAACCTAATATTTCTAATTCTACACCATTAATGCCACAGAAGCTATGTTCACTTTTCGTTACTTTTTCGGCACTTGCGAAACTGTTGGTACAAAGCTTGACCTAATCAAACTTATTGGAGAGCCTGAATCGATCATGGCATTTACTGATTGCCATCAATCACTATACACGATTCGGTCCGTTGACAAGTGTCCAATTTCTCTGCAAACAACACATCGTACATTTCGTCGACCGTCAGAAGACCCGTTACCGTTCCTCGTCACTGGAGCGGAGACATCTCGCTTTGTTTCGTTAAATTTTCTGCTCGTTCCGATTGATGGAAACGCTTCGACGATATGTTCTCAAAAGCGCTTAGCATATCAGACTTGCACTTGAAACATTGCATTCGTGCCTGATTAGCCAATATTATCTTGTCATGACAATAATCACAAAATGGCTCGTTCATCTGCCAAATATCTTTTTGGTCTGTCATCAAACATGACTTCCATTTGTGTCAATAACTCGTCAACACACATCGTTATATGATTTGGTATGGAGTGAAACCAACTCAACGCTCTGCCTTTTAATTTCGATCCAATTATGACACGGAGGTCATTATCACTTAGACAATAGGTTTTCTTCGGTAGATCGATTTGTTGGCTCCAATTCCAGAATGCACCATGGTCACTCCCATCAAAATCCGCCAACAAGTCACTAACGCCACGAAGAATAGAATTATTTGACTGTATATTTGTGTGATTGTGCCTGTCCTTCGGTAAAACCTTCTGCAACTCGTTTGCCATATTCATAACTTTCAATTCTTTATGAAGAAGGAGCATTCTCACGACGAAAAGTTCAATTTCGCGCTCTGAAATTGTGGTTTCTTTATCAGTCAAACACCTGCAATCTGAAAATGACACAGATTCTTGAAGTTCTGCATTTACTGCCCCAGGGTTGCATGTAACTGACGTACTGAGGACCTTCCATGAAGCAGGATCAGAGTCCTCCAGCCGACTAATAAGTTGACTTTTGTTCCAACGGCGTTCATATCTTTCGACCTTAGAATGTCTCGCAATTCAGCAAATGTGTAATCACATGCTTTCTTAGGCACAGCACAAGCCAATGCATCCAGGGTAATCCAGATCCCAGCAATTCCACAATGAACTGCCAATCTTTCAAGCAAACCCGAAACTCCAAACACAAGGACAGCCTTAACAAGCCTTAATCCTCTAATGCTATTTCGGCAAATTTCACACTTTCACTAATTTTGTAAGCACACAGCAAGCAACTTAAGTGAATCTAATTAACCCCACACCTGAGATTAATGTGGGCATCAGGATGAACTGAATAAAATACGTTTGGTTATTCCACTGTTCTTTTTATTAGTTCTTTTTGCTTATCTTAACACCCACAATTGTCCAAGAAAAATCTTCCAATCTACCCTCTCTTTAGCTAGCCACTAACACATTGCCTACACACACAAATCAAATGTCACCTAGTCCACTCTGGAGGCAAATTCAAATAGATGATAAATTAAAGTTTAATCATTTTCTTCAAGTGGGTACTTTGTTGGGACTCTCTTACTTGCAGATTTAGAACAAGAAATATACTGAATATGTTTTATCTCATAATAATTACTATAGGCTAAATTTTTAAACTAAATTAAAATAAAACAAACATTCAACAAAATATTTTAAAACACATTAATTCTGTTTTTCAATTATAACCAATGTAAGCAATGACTGATTTTTTTTGCATGTTTTTAAATGAGACGGAATGGTTTATAACCACACAGAAGACTGAAAAGAGTATTTTCGGCAAGAGATTTCATCAAAAAGTACGTTTCTAGCGATTTTAAAACAATTCTCAGGAAAATACTGAGACAAAAATCGTTGCCGGAGTTCGGAAGTCTGTTGACTATTTCTTATCTATTTCAAGTTTATCAAAATATTTTAGGATACTTATCTAAAACTTTAGAAAAATAATCCACTTATAAGTTACCTTATAAGTTGATAACTTATACAACTAATATTAATAATAAAATAAAACAAAATATTGAATTTATGCATTTATTTATAAAATAAGATTCAAAACTAAATTAAGTAACTATCAAACTACTAATGACAAAAAAACAGCATAAATATTAGAACGAAAAGTCTAGGAAAAATTACAAAATTATTCTTCATAAAAATGCGTTTTCCAATTCATAACATTATTGTTAAAATTTGGCAAATATTATTTCTTATTATAAAAGGCGCTGGAGATTTATTTATGTTTGCGGGAAAATGATTTTTCTGTACCAAAATATTTGAATCTTTATTAACCAAAGTTTGAAAAATATTTTTCATCTTGGCAAATCCCACGTGAAAAACTAATTCCGGGGCAAACTGCTTTCTGAATCGTATAGTAAAAGTAAACTATTGTGGGCTATTTGGTTAACGGATCGTGAACAGCGGTTCAGACGCAGCGCTTTTGTGAATACATAATAAATATAGACTACTGCCCTCTAACGGGACCCTAAATAGTAATATTTGTTTTAAAAAATAATGAAATAAAATAAATTTTTCAAAACAGAACCGTTTCAAATTAAGCCTACAACCTAAAAACTAAACAAAAACAACTAAAGATCTGTGCATTAAATTCTGCCTGTTTTAGGTTAAAGAAATACGTTTTAACTGTTCAATTTTTCATAAATATTAGAAGTTAAGGTCAACTTCTCACCCTAACATAATTTTTGGTGACCTAACTCAAAGAAATCAAACATAGGATAAACAAGTCTTCAATTATTTATCCTACCCTACGCTAGACGCAGCCCAAATGTAACATCAATAATACATTTATGTAAAAAATATATTCAACATTACTTATAATAAAAATCATTATGATATAGCTGAAATGATACTTATAGATAACTTATACATAGAAAATATAGACAAAGTAATTTTAATTAACTTTTTGACATTGATTTAACTGAACTTAAATATACCATGATGCTTTGAAATATTTCATATTTAACAGAATTGCACTGGTCCTTTACTTTTTTGTATCGACTGGTATCGCAATAGCATTATTTAAAATATATACCTAACTTTACGATGGCTGTATCTATAATGATACTGTAACAGTTGCTTATATGCACTTATTGCATTTGAATGTTTTATTATGAACTACATATATCGATATGCTTCTGTAAAAGCCGCTTATATGCAGTCGTGTATTCGCACTCACTGCATTTAAATTTTATAATTTTCCGATGAACTATATCGATATGATTCTGTAATAGTTGTTTATAAGCATTCGTGTATTCGCACTCACTGCATTTAAATTGTTTAATTTTCCGATGAACTGCGTTGATATGGGCCTGTAAATTTGATTTATGCGAGAATTTGTGATTGCACTCACTGCATTTAAATTTCTTAATTTTCCGATGAACTGCTTCGATATGGGTTTGTAAATTTGCTTTACGTGAGAATGTGTGATTGCACTCACTGCATTTAAATTTCTTAATTTTCCGATGAACTGCTTCGATATGTGTCTGTAAATGTGCTTTACGTGAGAATGTGTGATTGCACTCACTGCATTTAAATTTCTTAATTTTCCGATGAACTGCTTCGATATGGGTTTGTAAATTTGCTTTAAGTGGACTTGCATATTCGCAATCACTGCATTTAAATTTTCTTATTTTTTGATTTACCTTATCGATATAAGTTATAGATTTATCTGAATTTATACCATATTTCAATTTAAACCGTTCCTTGGTACAACAAGTACTTAATTTTGAACGATGTTTTCGTTTTTCTTTACAATCCACACATATTAAATATGATTCATCTTGTTTATTAATTCCTTTATTTATAAAACAACTTTTATCGAGGGTAGACTTACAACTGCCACAAGTTAAATCGGTTTTCTTCAATATTAAAGTGGGAATTTTCATGGTTTGTGGTGTTGGACGATAACATTTAAAATTTGATTCTGCTTTAACACAATGTTGGAAACTCGACATATTTGGTTCTAATTTAATAAATTTGGTATTTTCTTCTTCAAAATAATCACAATCCTCAGTTTTTATCATTTCTTTTTGGACACAATCGCATCTTTTACCAAAACGAGTGGGATTTAATGAGGTTTCAAGAATATGCTTGCATGATGGCGTTTGTTTACCGTCAAAACGAGAGTCGAATGAATTGCAATCAATGGCTTTCTCATGTTTATTGCTGATATGGTCATCGATTTGTTCTATTTTAATAGAATTTTTATTTTCGTTTCTCTCCATATTTGGTAAATAATTGAGGAGATTGATCGTATGGTACACTAACCTAACCTAACCTTAACGACGTCATTAACTTTGGAAAAAAAAAGTTTTTATATTGTATGTAGTATTGACTTTTTATATTATATAATTTGAACACACAAATTAAATATTCTTTTTGTTTATTGGGCAAATAGAGCCACATACATTATTTATATCAGTTATTTTGGTTTACAGCCGTGTTCAGAAGAGTACTCTAGAAATGTCATTTTGACAGATGGCACTGTACTGCCAGATTAAGGAAGTAAAATATCTATAAAAAAATAAATATATTTAATAATTAAAATCATAATCTGGCTGGCCGATATATGATAAATATGGCGATAAATATTTTAAACACCTAATGCTGTCAATGCTTGAAGCTAAAGTATTTCTATTTCAAAGTTGGTTAACTAAGTAAGTACGTTTTTTTTTTAATTTTGCTAAACAATTCATTTTTAGCATTTAAAATTGTTTCAAATGATGTTTCAGAACCCTGAAATTCGAATAGTTATTCTTTTCTATCGTTCACTCCATAAATTATTCATCTTAACGCTTACATTTTTGTTTTATAATGTTTTCGTGGTTTTCTATATAAAATAAAAATAAGTGGAGTTATAGATATTATTTAGACATAATGAGTGCAGCGAGTCTTACAAATTGTTTTCTAGAAAATAAAACTTAAAAATACACATAGAATTAATAATCGTTCACATAAAAAAAGCTACTTTAAGACACATATTGATGATTAAATGTAATTTCTCTTATCTCTTAATAAATTCCATGATTTGTTCATAAAAAAAAATCAAAAATTCAAAATCTCTTCATTTTTCTAAAATATACAGAAGAATTTATAATAGGAATTGTATTCACAATAAATTGTTTTGGCTTTCACGGGGGTTGCATTCCCATAATTTGACCCTGTGGTTTCAGTTTATCATGACCCAGAGGTATTTACAGAGTCAGAGCTCTAAGAATATTCAAATTAATAAAAAAAAATAAGTGCAAGTGCGCCTTATTTGAATTGCAGTATTTTTGGAAAACGTACGAAATAGAAAAAGTTTTGGAATCAAAAGAAAACTCGATTATTTTGAACCGGAAAAATGTTTCGCATGGAAAATCGCGAGGCACCAAAACCGTCGTGAAGAAACTCTAAAAATAGTACTACTTAAAAAAATTCCTGGACCTTGTCCGCCTTTGCTCATTTGAGATCAATATACGCGAATTATAATATTATTATTTTTGATTTAATATTGTAAATATTTTGTTTTGTGGGCGTCAGGATGAACTGAATAAAATACGTTTGGTTATTCCACTGTTCTTTTTATTAGTTCTTTTTGCTTATCTTAACACCCACAGTTGTCCAAGAAAAATCTTCCAATCTACCCTCTCTTTAGCTAGCCGCTGACACATTGCCTACACACACAAATCAAATGTCACCTTAATACACTCTGGAGGCAAATTCAAATAGATGATAAATTAAAATTACTACAGCCCGGCCAACCACACTGACCTTCTAGCTGTCCTCATCAGACCTGGTTATTTTCTAAATAATAAACTAATACATTTGATATCCAAAATGAGCATTGACATACAGATAATAAATGAATTGTAACGAAACATTTACTAATTTATAGCTTATGTGCATACAGTTATTAGTTATACATACAGTTGCATAAAGTGAATTGTATACGAGAACATTAGCATAAAGTAATGGAGCTATATTCGCGTCCAATACTTCATCTGATCAGGAGCCACCACACCATTATATGGTTTTTGCGTAACCTGAAATCCTTCAATATCCGTTACCAGATATCTATCAGGATCGAGAACATTCTGAACAATATACGGCCCCTTGAATTTAGGTATCAATTTCTTGTTATATTTATGTATTTATTTAATCGAGGAAAAACAATGGGTACAAGAGATGAGATGAAATCTTAGAAAAACTTATGATTTAGGTTAGTCTTGCATCCTTACAAGTTTTTCACATATAGAGTGATTTATTTCATATCTAATGCTAAGTTATATAAATTTACTGACATTAAGATCATGGTTAATTGCATACAATTGCAAGCATAACTAACGCAGTAATACTTTATAACTAAGTAC
The DNA here is from genome assembly GCA_020383195.1 of Neomicropteryx cornuta. Classification (NCBI taxonomy): domain Eukaryota; kingdom Metazoa; phylum Arthropoda; class Insecta; order Lepidoptera; family Micropterigidae; genus Neomicropteryx; species Neomicropteryx cornuta. The sequence continues at coordinate 8,531,917 of JAHKQU010000020.1, forward strand.
ACAAAAGAAAAATTAAAAATAGTGGCAAAAATAAAAATAGAAATATAAATAGTAGCAAGCAAAGTGTCTATGGAGGTGAATTAAGATTAACGACGAAGAGAGCCGAATTCAGGATGCTGAATTTTGAAAAGACTTCAGAAGACTTCAAAAGACTTCAGAATACAGAATTCTTAAAAACTGTGGACTTCGAGAAAACATCCACCTCCAGGAACAATTTGTTGAATGTTGGACCTGGGCGTACATGGAAGTTGATTTGTTCAAGTAATTGAGGACAGTCGAAGTAATTATTACATATTTTGAACAGTACAGTCATATCCAACAGATTCACGGATTCTATACTGTAATGTTTTGAAACACTTTTTCTGAATCATTTCTATGTTATCGGAGTACTTTTCGTAAAAAGGGTTCCATAAAATGCAAGCATATTCTAATTACGATCTTACGAGAGAATTGTACAAGAATACAAATGATTCTGGTTGATGTCGCTGGTTGATGCTATCAACGTTTTTAATCATTACATAATCACCCGCATTATATTATAGTCGCTCGCTTCCTCATTCGGTTATAATACCTTGGCAAAAGACTATATTTTTCGAAGCGGATTCGCGGATGGCATGCAAGTCCCTATTAGACCATTACTGAGAATCATTCTGATTTTGTCATTTATTTCACTATCTGATTTATCCCAAACAATAATCTGCTAGGTGAGTCATTTGTGGATCGAGATATTGAATTGTTTATACCAAATTCTACAATACTTAATTCCCTATCCCATCTCTCAGGACGGTCGCATGACTTTGACAACATTGGGGTCAACATCCGATTGAATCGCTCAACTTGAGTTCCTACGGCGATCAAAACATGTATGATGATCAAAACATTACACATCTTGTACCAACTGACATCATGACAGGTGCGTATGACATTGTTTTCCATTGACTCCGGCACATAAAATAATAACTTATTTTTTATTTCCGGTAAACTAATCCATCGCGCAATTCATTAAATTTATTCTCAGACCCCTCTAAACTATCCCGGATCTGACAAATTTCTGGAATCTTATGCTTCTTATGGACAAATCCTGCTCAAAAGTATTCGCCTGTAATACTAATACGCTATTAGATCTGCTTATCGCATCACCACGTGACATTTGTTTTCCTGGGCGATGCACTATTTCAAAACTATAACTCTGTAAGAACATCGCCCATCGTGAAATGCGCGGATTAATATTTTGTTTGTTTAAAGTAAATCTAAAACTATCACAATCAGTGAATATTTTAAATGCTATCCCTAAAAAATATTTCAACTTCTCTCTATCACTAAATGCAAGACTAAGATAACACATTGGTTGATCATGCTTTAAACTAATCGACATCATTTCGCCAGTTTCAGATTAAATATCAGCATTATTCTTTTCGTAACATGAATTGTAAATATCTCTTAGTCGATTGGAGTACTGATAATCAATACTTTCGTTAATTAACGCCAAAGGTTATATTTACAGCAGGATGTGACAAAAAATCCCTACCTAACAAAGCTGGAAAATTCGTAGTGTTATCAGGCACAACAAAAAATCGAATAAATATTCCAATATCGTTAACTACAACATCCTGTTCAAATAAACCTAATATTTCTAATTCTACACCATTAATGCCACATTAATGTTCACTTTTCGTTACTTTTTCGGCACTTGCGAAACTGTTGGTACAAAGCTTGACCTAATCAAACTTATTGGAGAGCCTGAATCGATCATGGTATTTGCTGATTGCCATCACTATACACGATTGAATATTTTACGGGCACTGAATATGGCTGTATAACACTGGCATCCTTGGCCTGAACCACACGCGTTGAATTGTCACCAGTTTTCGGTTTTCCTTCAGGACAGTCTTTCATCTGATGAGATGGCGAATTCCACTTATAGCACAACCTTTCCTTTCGCCTCTTGCGGTCCGTTGACAAGTGTCCAATTTCTCTGCAAACAACACATCGTACATTTCGTCGACCGTCAGAAGACCCGTTACCGTTCCTCGTCACTGGAGCGGAGACATCTCGCTTTGTTTCGTTGAATTTTCTGCTCGTTCCGATTGATGGAAACGCTTCGAAGATATGTTCTCAAAAGCGCTTAGCATATCAGACTTGCACTTGAAACATTGCATTCGTGCCTGATTGGCCAATATTATCTTGTCATGATAATAATCACAAAATGGCTCGTTTATCTGCCAAATATCTATTTGGTATGTGATCAAACATGACTTCCATTTGTGTCAAAAACTCGTCAACACACACGTTATATGATTTGGTATGGAGTGAAACCAACTCAACGCTCTGCCTTTTAATTTCGATCCAATTATGACACGGAGGTCATTATCACTTAGACAATAGGTTTTCTTCAGTAGATCGATTTGTTGGCTCCAATTCCAGAATGCACCATGGTCACTCCCATCAAAATCCGCCAACAAGTCACTAACGCCACGAAAACTAGAATAATTTGACTGTATATTTGTGTGATTGTGCCTGTCCTTCGGTAAAACCTTCTGCAACTCGTTTGCCATATTCATAACTTTCAATTCTTTATGAAGGAGGAGCATTCTCACGACAAAAAGTTCAATTTCAAGCTCTGAAATTGTGGTTTCTTTAGTAAATTTATCAGTCAAACCCCTGCAATCTGAAAATGACACAGATTCTTGAAGTTCTGCATTTACTGCCCCAGGGTTGCATGTAACTGACGTACTGTGGACCTTCCATGAAGCAGGATCAGAGTCCTCCAGCCGACTAATAAGTTGACTTTTGTTCCAACGGCGTTCATATCTTTCGACCTTCGAATGTCTCGCAATTCACAACTGAGTAATCACATGCTTTCTTCGGCACAGCACAAGCCAATGCATCCAGGGTAGTCCAGATCCCAGCAATTCCACAATGAACTGCCAATCTTTCAAGCAAACCCGAAACCCCAAACACAAGGACAGCCTTAACAAGCCTTAATCCTCTAATGCTATTTCGGCAAATTTCACACTTTCACTAATTTTGTAAGCACACAGCAAGCAACTTAAGTGAATCCAATTAACCCCACACCTGAGATTAATGTGGGCATCAGGATGAACTGAATAAAATACGTTTAGTTATTCCACTGTTCTTTTTATTAGTTCTTTTTGCTTATCTTAACACCCACAATTGTCCAAGAAAAATCTTCCAATCTACCCTCTCTTTAGCTAGCCACTAACACATTGCCTACACACACAAATCAAATGTCACCTAGTCCACTCTGGAGGCAAATTCAAATAGATGATAAATTAAAGTTTAATCATTTTCTTTAAGTGGGTACTTTGTTGGGACTCTCTTACTTGCAGATTTAGAACAAGAAATATACTGAATATGTTTTATCTCATAATAATTACTATAGGCTAAATTTTTAAACTAAATTAAAATAAAAAAACATTCAACAAAATATTTTAAAAGACATTAATTCTGTTTTTCAATTATAACCAATGTAAGCAATGAGTGTTTTTTTTAGCATGTTTTTAAATGAGACGGAATGGTTTATAACCACACAGACGACGGAGAAGAGTATTTTCGGCAAGAGACTTTATCAAAAAGTACGTTTCTAGCGATTTTAAAACAATTCTCAGAAAAATACTTCGACAAAAATCGTTGCCGGAGTTCGGAAGTCTGTTGACTATTTCTTATCTATTTCAAGTTTATCAAAATATTTTAGGATACTTATCTAAAACATTAGAAAAATAATCCACTTATAAGTTACCTTATAAGTTGATAACTTATATAACTAACATTAATAATAAAATAAAACTAAATATTGAATTTATGCATTTATTTATAAAATAAGATTCAAAACTAAAATAAGTTACAATCAAACCACTAAAGACAAAAAAACAGCTTAAATATTAACACGAAAAATCTAGGAAATATTACAAAATTCTTCTTCATAAAAATGCTTTTCCCAATTCACAACATTATTGTTAAAAATTGGCAAATATTATTTCTTATTATAAAAGGAGATTTATTTATGATTGCGGGGAAATGATTTTTCTATACCAAAATATTTGAATCATTATTAACCAAAGTTTGAAAAATATTTTTCATACATAAATCGTCACATCTAAACAAGTCCCACGTGAAAAACCATTTTCGGAGAAAACTGCTTTCTGAATCGTATAGTAAAAGTAAACTATTGTGGGCTATTTGGTTAACGGATCGTGAACAGCGGTTCAGACGCAGCGCTTTTGTGAATACATAATAAATATTGACTACTGCCCTCTAACGTGACCCTAAATAGTAATATTTGTTTTAAAAAATAATAAAATAAAATAAATTTTACAAAACAGAACCGTTTTAAATTAAGCCTACAACCTAAAAACTAAACAAAAACAACTAAAGATCTGTGCATTAAATTCTGCCTGTTTTATGTTAAAGAAATACGTTTTAACTGTTCAATTTTTCATAAATGTTAGAAGTTAAGGTCAACTGTTCACCCTAACATAATTTTTAGTGACCTAACTCAAAGAAATCAAACATAGGATAACCAAGTCTTCAATTATTTATCCTACCCTACGCTAGACGCAGCCCAAATGTAACATCAATAATACATTTATGCAAAAAATATATTCAACATTACTTATAATAAAAATCATTATGATATAGCTGACATGATACTTATAGATAACTTATACATAGAAAATATAAGCAAAGTAATTATAATTATCTTTTGACATTGATATTACTGAACTTTAATTATACCATGATGCTTTGAAATATTTCATAATTAACAGAATTGCATTAGTCCTTTACTTTTTTGTATCGACTGGTATCGCACTAGCATTATTTAAAATATATACCTAACTATACGATGGCTGTATCTATAATGATACTGTAACAGTTGCTTATATGCAGTTATTGCATTTGAATGTTTTATTATGAAATACTATATGGTTTTGTAAATATACTTTAGGTGAAGTATTCGGTTCGCACTCACTACATTTAAAATGTATATTTTTTTTTCATGAATTATATCGATATGGTTCTGTACTCGGTTTATAAATGCATTCGTGTTTTCTTATTCGCTGTATTTAAAATTTTCTTAATTTTTGATGAACTACATCGATATGGGTCTGTAAATATGCTTTACGTGAGCATATGTGATTACACTCACTGCATTTAAATTGTTTAATTTTCTGATGAACTACGTCGATATGGGTCTTTAAATTTGCTTTAAGTGAGCACGTGTGATTGCACTCACTGCATTTAAATTTTCTAATTTTCCGATGAACTACGTCGATATGGGTCTGTAAATTTCCTTTAAGTGAGAACGTGTGATTGCACTCACTGCATTTAAATTTCTTAATTTTCCGATGAACTACGTCGATATGTGTCTGTAATTTTGCTTTAAGTGGACTTGTATATTCGCACTCACTGCATTTATATTTTATAAATTTCCGATGAACTATATCGATATGATTCTGTAATAGTTGTTTATAAGCATTCGTGTGTTCGCACTCACTGCATTTAAATTTCTTAATTTTCCGATGAACTACGTTGATATGGGTCTGTAAATTTGCTTTAAGTGGACTTGTATATTCGCACTCACTGCATTTATATTTTATAAATTTCCGATGAACTATATCGATATGATTCTGTAATAGTTGTTTATAAGCATTCGTGTGTTCGCACTCACTGCATTTAAATTTCTTAATTTTCCGATGAACTACGTTGATATGTCTCTGTAAATTTGCTTTAAGTGAGCACGTGTGATTACACTCACTGCATTTAAAATTCTTAATTTTCCGATGAACTACGTTGATATGGGTCTGTAAATTTGCTTTAAGTGGACTTGTATATTCGCACTCACTGCATTTAAATTTTCTTATTTTTTGATGTACCTTATCGATATAAGTTAAAGATTTATCTGAACTTATAACATATTTCAATTTACAAGTACTTAATTTTGAACGATGTTTTCGTTTTTCTTTACAATCCACACATATTAAATATGATTCATCTTGTTTATTAATTCCTTTATTTATATAACAACTTTTATCGAGGGTAGACTTACAACTGCCACAAGTTAAATCGGTTTTCTTCAATATTAAAATGGGAATTTTAATGGTTTGTGGTGTTGGACGATAACATTTTAAATTTGATTCTCCTACAACAGAATGTTGGAAACTCGACATATTTGTTTCTGATTTAATAAATTTAGTATTTTCTTCTTCAAAATAATCACAATCCTCAGTTTTTATCATTTCTTTTTGGACACAATCGCATCTTTTACCAAAACGAGTGGGATTTAATGAGGTTTCAAGAATATGCTTGCATGATGGCGTTTGTTTACCGTCAAAACGAGAGTCGAATGAATTGCAATCAATGGCTTCCTCGTGTTTATTGCTGATTTGGTCATCAATTTGTTCTATTTTAATAGAAGTTGCATTTTCGTTTCTCTCCATATTTGGTGTTTAATTATAATTGGGCAGGTTGATGGTATGTTGGCAGATTGGTCTAACTATCTACCTAAACGTCATTATTGACAAATAGTAACGTCTTTTTTACATTTTAACATTTGAACACACAAATTAAAACAAAGAAAAGAATTATTTATTTTCTAAATATTAGGAAAAGAACATTTTACTTAATAATACAGCCACATGCAGTATTTATCAGTTGTTTTGGTTTTCACTTCACAGCCTCGTTCAAAAGCGATGTCCAGAAACGTCATTTTGACTGGTGTTTAGAGTGCTGCCAGATTATGGATGCAAAATAGCTACGAAAGAAAAATTTAATAACCATATTGTGGCTGGCTGATATATGATAAATATAGGGAAAAATATTTTAAACACAAAATCGTAACAGCAAAACACACAAACCTAATGCAAACAGCAAAAGTATTCCTCTTATTTAAATTAAACTCTTACACAAAAGTTTGTTATCTAGAGATGTACATTTTTTAACAATATAGGTAGGTATTTATTTATATCTATTTATAGGAAGGTATCTGTCAAAGTTTGTAATACATTTAAATGACTTAAGGCCGGTTTTATAAATATTAGACCTTTTTTTCGTCCATTAAAGTCAATTATCGAAACTAAACCTTATTTACGAAAGAGTGTTTTATAAAAGAAAATGGTCCATCCGTTAGTAATCGCAAACGGTTCGTTAAATACAACAAACTCTATGTCGCAGTGTTTACGAAATTAAAGAAAAATTGTTGAAAGATAAAGAAAAATTGTTGAAAGATAAAGAAAAATTGTTGAAAAGAATTGTGGAAACTTCGCGGCATATCAATCAAGAACTTCTGGATCCACCCTCGGTGTAGCAGTGAGTTTTAGAGAATGCGGCGTCCGAAATGGCGGGGGAATCTACCTGTCGGGTTTTTACAACGACGATTCATATGACATGCCGTATCTATAAGTTTTAAAAGATCGTTGGTTTCCCCTTTTCATGCCGTCAGATGAGATAAAACGATGATTCTACCAAAACGTAGAAGAAGTCTTTCGGGAAGAGGCCCCTTAAGGATTGTGAATTGAAACTAAGTACTTACACTTTGGCATAAAAATAGATTGGCACAAGTGGAAGTATTGTAATGGAAATAAAATTCACATTTATTTTAATATAAATATAATTCGTTTTAATTTGTAACACAAATGTGTGTAGTTTTGTTGTCGAGTTCAAATTGATCCGGAACCGCCCGGTTTTATCTACTTTTTCAAATCCATGTTGAGTCCGTGCTTAGGCATGTAATCGAAAGGCGGAACCGGTGACTCGGTGTTGTTAATGAGCACGTATTGGCAGCCCTCTGTGCATGCGTTCAGGCAGTGGGGGTCGTTTTTGCACTGCTGCCGGCAACCCGCTTGACATTTGGTCACTGTTCTGACGTTTGTCGGCTGGAGCTGCGACTCGAACATCATCCTGGAAGAACACATTCATCGTCACTAATAATCAAAAATAGCCATTTTGAAATTACATCATCTTTGCGTCAACTTATCACAAAATCTATGCCAGCACATGGAAATAAATACGTGTAGTGGTGGACAACGCCGAGTACAAATGAGTGAGGCTAGCTGCAGCTGACTCGCCGATCGCTCGCTGTCACTTTGACGTTCGTCTAATGAAATAATGCATTTAACAAACGTCAAAGTGACAGTTAGGTTAGAGTTAGGTTACAAATGATACTAAATCGATGTTTCAAACGATAGTCGGGTACTAACGAATCCATGAAGGGCACGGCCAAGCATTGTCCCGCGTCGCAGTGCAGAACGTGCGGCGCAACTGCGGCTATGAGGGTCCCATCGTCCCCCACCACGTACGGCACGTTGTCTATGTACAGACCGTCGAAGAGGCAGTACCGCTTCATGTCCTCTGTTAGCGATGCCCATTCGGATGGAGGCGCTCCTAGACGCAGTAACAAAAATGTTTATAATATTAAACATTATTTATATTTCTACTTTTCCGATAGGAACGCAACTAATCATTTCTCTATTATTTTATTAAAAAGTATTATCGGCGCTTCAGAGGACTCAACCAGTCATTCCTCCATACAAACGTGTAGTGTTGTGACTGTCGTATTTGTAGATACAAAAGGCAATGTTTATATTCAAACGTATGGCAACAAAAGGTACAAAATTTAAGTTGATTATTACTGAAACTCTTGAGAAATACGCAAAACCATTAAAAACAGGTTGAACGATGGTCAAGGTTTCGAGATATATTATGACCTCATACTCGGCTCAATTCTAGTTGCAATTACAAAAATATGCGTAATGATGATTAAATAATATTATAAGGCTGATTGCCGTGAATATATATACATTTTAAACAAACAGGCAGACCTATTACTATAATTTATTATTAATCAAAGTACTTTCATGGGACTAAGTGAAAAAAAAATCGGCATTTAAACTTAACTTAGCCGTTATTTTTTCTTCTTATTTATCCTCCATTAAACCTGTACGGCACACATAGCGTTTAATTCATATGATACATATAATAATAATGTGAAAGTATTGTAATGTGAAAGTATTGTAATGTGAAAGTATTGTCTGATTTAGGAGGGAATGATTTAGACGTGCCCTTTTTAGAACACAGTGTTAGAATTTTGAAATAGATGAACGAGGTTTGACAGGCTGTCAGGCATTTATTTTAATATGAATATTTAATTTGAGGATTTGAGTTTTGTTCCTCTGCGGTCATTGGCTTACAGAACCCGTCGCCGAGGAATCAGAAGATCCCTCGATAAGATAAAGGCGTCGCCGGGGGTGATGGGATCCCAACCGCGGCGCGAAAAAAGATACACATTTTCATACCCATGAAGTAATATCTGGTGTTGCAAATGTGATCGACGAAGAGCCTGGTCCTGTTGAGGTTCCACTCCATCAGCCATTCGATGTCCTCGTATTTGGTGATCTCGTCGACCAGCACCTTGCGAGTCAGGCGCAAATACTCCACGTCCGCCTCGACGATCGATTCGTCGTTGTCGTTGGCATAGCTGGAAAAAATACCAAAGATAAGTTTTCTCGAGTGGCTTTCAGAGGAATCTTCCAACCCTCAGTCGGGTCTCATTAATGTAGAAATAATAGAGCAAGCGCAGACTAAATTCCCCCGGTTTCTGCATCTCAAGCGCTATGGGGAGTACCAACATGCACCACCAGGGTCTGTTGAATCACTTTCTTCTCATTTACCTGCAAATGGGAAGTTAGTTGTTACTGCATATAAAATCAACAGTGTTTTTCTGGGTTATCTACATTTATTGGAAATATTTGGGCTATGAGCGCTATGAGGGCTATTAACGTGTTCTATACTCTACTCCAATCTTTTAAAACACATGGCAACTGAGGGTGAAAAACGCACCACACCAAGTACGCCACAAAACTTCAAATACCGTTGCTTAGAGCAGACTGACATTGCCAATTATTTATTACCTACACCACTTTGCTATGCGGAACTACGCAACTGTAAATTTTCGACTCACTTTCATTTTAGAGTTCTTAGAATAATTTAGAAATTAAATCTTCGATAGATTATCTTGCCTAAATTGCACACATCTAAACCGTACAAGAAGTATTAGGGAAACATACCGTTTCTCTCGCACACTCGGCCGAGATGGCTCGTCGTCTTGACTCGCATGCTAGCTACTAGACCGAGTTGGCTTGAAACCAGCGTTTCTTTCAGACAACACGCTCCAGGAAGGCTTTTAAGAGGTTCGTAGTCGGGGTAAATAAATAAAAGAAAGTAATATTCATTATCAATTCGCGTTAATTATTAATATTTAATTGAAGAAAGGATGCTATCACAACATTTATCCTAACCAATTTCTGACTCAGTAGGAATGCAAATAGAAATTATTAAATTATCGGTAATAGCTTCGACTCGATGTTAGATTGGCTACCTAGGAAGGTATCTAGCCTGGGAGTGCGTTGAGTAAAGACTAAACCGTGAGAAAGGAATTTATAACTCGTCTCAATACGGTCTGATTTGACGTCACAACGCGTGAAATTAAACTTAGCATTTATCCAAATAAAGCAAATGATTGTGACTTTCAATTAGGAAGTCTAGTTGCCTTTGCCGTCAATAGAGAACTTCCAGTTAAACTGGGCATGAGAACTGTATATCTGGCAACTTCGCAGGTGTACAAAGCGATTACTTTACTACATACTTTCTCCAGAGCAGTTTGTTGAGTCCCTCGGCCATGTGAATCCTGAATATAACTCCCGGCCGGAGATGGCTCTGGTACAGGTCCTTCGGTATCTCGAGCACCTTCGTCGACGTCTTGCCGTGTTTCTTCCTGCTACTGCCGCTGTTCCTTCGGGTTGCCTTCGGGACGTCCTGGAAAATATCGCGATGCGATCTGACGTCACAAACATTTCGCTATTGGAGTCGATGGATTGTTTATGATTTATCGTTTTTATATAAGTAATTTGTGCGCATACGCCACTCTCTGTGTATTCATACAAAATTCTACGGAAAAAGATTTAACAGTCTCCGTTGTCAATGAAATTTTCGAAACTATATTTTTACCTTCTTCGATAGAGGGCGCGAGTGTACTAGCTGCATATTAAACGTCAGAGTACAATTTCATACAATTATTAGAGTTTTATGCTACTAAAGTTTAAACTATTGCTAGAAAAATATAAACCCGTGATTTGACACTGGCTGGATGAATCACAGAAACAATTTGAAAATTGGAAAATTGTAATCCTCTAAACCCGTGCACTTGCTATTGTATGGGATCTATTATTATAGCACTATCATAAAACAACATCAGGCAAACATCTGTTTTTTTCTTGTATAAAGGCGACATCTACCGGAAACGACAACTTAAAGTGTAGCCCCTGTGCGTGCCTCATTCCAACGCAAAATTATTAATATTTAATTAATTAATTAATTTGTGTGATACATATAAACAACTTACAACAAAATGAAGTGCCAGCATAGCAACTGTGGTGAAAACCTACTTACGGAAGATGTTTTAAAATGTTGTCATTGCAAATTGAAATATCACTTCCACTGTGTAGGTCAACTTTAGAAAAATGTCTAATGACTATAAAATGAATTGGCAATGTCATAAATGTAATTTGAGCAATAAAAAAGACCCTAAGTTGGTCAAAAAAAAACTACTGAACCTGAAACACCTGAAAATAAAAGTGATAGTGATGTTGATATCACAGATTTTCAAATGCTGGTGAAGGAAATTAAGATGCTGAGGATAGATTTCACTACAATGAGAAACCAAATGACAGAATTTAAGTCAGCTATTGATTTTTGTTCTGGAAAGGTGGATAATTTATCGAAAAAAATGGCAGAGGTTGAAAATGGTTTAAAGCGAATCGACAGCTGTGAAAATGAAATAACAAAATTAAAACATAAATTGGAAATCATGGAAAAATCGGAAAATACGAGAGAGCAAAGCATGCTTCTTAATAATTTGGAGATTAGCGGAATTCCACAGGTGAACGGAGAGAATTTATATGCATTCATAAAGGCTATAGGGTCTACCGCTGGCATTGTGATTGATGAACGAGACTTGGATTATGCATATCGTATTGAGTCCAGGAATGAAGAACAGGATGAAAGAGCACGTCCCCCACTAGTGATGACCACAAGGAAAAAAAGAGGAACTCATGATAGCACTTCGAATTCTTCGGCAATCCAGATCGATCACTATATCCGACGTAGGCATGAAGACATCACCGCAGGGAATAAACTCTTCGGATCACCTTACACTTTTCAACAGGATTTTGTATAAAAAAACTCGTCAAATCGCCAAAGAAAAAAAAATACAGATTTGTGTGGTCAAAAAACTCAAAAATATATTCATATAATATCGGAGAACGATTTAGTCCGTCTGGAATAGATATTATTAATTATGTGAAATCTTATGCAATTTACTATTTACTAACTTTTTCTGCTTAACCAACTAAAAATCTTGTTATGTATTCACTCTCTGCAAAAATTGACTATGAATCCCTCTTATAGTAATTACGACTAGAATTATTTACTTAAAACTTATCTGAATTTTATTATAATTTTCTAATTGTTTGTCAAACAAAGCTTCTTCTAACTATTTCAAAGATGATAGTAAAAAAAAATATATAGAGGATTTATTTAATGAAATAAATAACACGGAATTTGTCAAAACACTAAATATAAGCTCTCCGCTTAAGTGTAAGACCATATTTAAGGATAATTATGTAATTAAAATACTAAGTTTGAATATACGCAGCTTGCAAAAAAACTTTGATCAGCTAAATCTCCTTACTGCATCAACTGGATTTAAATATTGAAATTATAATCCTAACAGAATGCTGGATTATCAGCCAAACTCAATTTCCTAATTTGGTAGCTATATTGCATACGGAACGAAGATGGTGTACTAGTTGACATTAAATCCTATTTGAGTGTGACTATTGATTGATGAATTCGATATTCATGATGCAACGGGTTTTTGCATTAAAGGGCGGGATTTTGCTCTCTTTGCACTTTGCCGCTCTCCATCTCAAAGTAATATTAAGAGATTTTTAACTTCCTTGGACAGCATTTTAAAAAATATGACCTCAAATAGTAGTATTAAACACCGTGACTCGCAGAAGACCTGAATATATCTACGTACGGACATAATCAACATCATCAGGCTGATGACTACCATAAATACAGCGACGAGACAACATAATGGTGTAAAAACATGCATAGATCATATTTACATTCGTAGTAATAACAAACCACAATCTGCTGTTATACATACAACAATAACAGATCATTACTCCACCCTTCTGGCCATTCAAGGAAGAAATAGAGTTATAGATATAAAATTAATAAAGTATGAAGCATTACGCATAAGTCTAAAAAATGAGGAATGGGAGACGTTTATAGCCTTATAAACGCGGACACAGCATTTGAAAAGTTTATAGAAACACTAAATACACACATAAAAAACAATTAGAACAAAACAAATAAAACAATTAAAACTAGAAACAACAAACTTAAGCCATAAATGACCGAGGGAATTATAAATAGTATTTTATTTTCGTCAGCAAAGTATTCTAATGAAAAAAGGTTTCTTTTGTCGAATTCGATTTGAAAGCAAAGCGACCATTACAGGCAATTACGCGATTTGTGACACAATTTGTTATTTAATCCCAATATGGCGTCGATACTTTGTTGAAAGCAATTATTATTTTGAAACAGTGGAGGAGGCTGTATCAAATTTACCTTTTAACCTTTTAATACTTCGCATGTGCGAAAACGGTGGCGCCATCTAAAAAAATATTGGTAACAAATCTGAGGTATATTAAAGCATGTGGTATTTTTTTTATTCGTACAACTATATAGAGGTTTTCCTGGACGATTAGAGTTGATCATTTTATTGAAAATTCAATTTGAACATAAATAGGTAAAATTAAATTACAAATTATAGGAAAGAAATAGGCAATAGGCTAATAATTGGTCCTGCGATTTCCAGTAATATTTGCTAAGAAAGTATATCAAAATACGCCATGGATAAAACGAACAAAAATAACGTATTAAAAAACGGGTGTTTTTTTTAAATCACTTCTTAGTCGTAATAGGTTACACAACACCGCCCTTAAGCCTTCGGGGCAACCTTTATATAAAATAAATAATATAATTCTATACGAAAAATTAATAACTAAATATAAATAGACCTAATGAGGTGCTTATGTTCACTATTATAAGAAATTATATAAAAAAAATGTAAAAATAATCCAAACACAAGTTTATTATTCTCATTAAAGCACTGATGCAAATTTATCTTTTTTATAAGCGGCTACCATTGGCCTCGCCGCGGCCACGTCGATCGGCTGTCGTGCCTATTACAAGAACCGTATAATATTATCACAAAAGGTTTCCTTTTTCTCAGAAATAGTGATGAAGTTTTAGAAATGCATCATCAAAAATGAAGTATATTTTTGTTGGGAAGTCTGTTGACTATTTTTTATCCATTTCGATTTTATCAAAATATTTTAGGATACTTATCTAAAACATTAAAAAAAAATCCACTTAGAAGTTACCTTATAAGTTGATAACTTATATAACTAACATTAGTAATAAAATAAAACAAAATATTGAAATTATGTATTTATTTATAAAATAAGATTCAAAACTAAATTAAGTAACAATCAAACTACTAATGAAAAAAAACAGCTTAAATATTAGAACGAAAAATCTAGGAAATATTACAAAATTCTTCTTCATAAAAATGCTTTTCCCAATTCACAACATTATTGTTAAAAATTGGCAAATATTATTTCTTATTATAAAAAGCGCTGGAGATTTATTAATGTTTGCGGGAAATGATTTTTCTTTACCAAAATATATGAATCATTATAAACAAAAGTTTGAAAAAATATTTTTCATACATAAATCGTTGCATCTTGGCAAGTCCCACTTGAAAAACTAATTCCGGGGAAAACTGCTTTCTGAATCGTATAGTAAAAGTAAACTATTGAGGGCTATTTGGTTAACGGATCGTGAACAGCGGTTCAGAAGCAGCGCTTTTGTGAATACATAATAAATATAGACTACTACCCTCTAACGTGACCTTAAATAGTAATATTTGTTTTAAAAAATAATAAAATAAAATAAATTTTACGATACAGAACCGTTTCAAATTAAGCCTACAACCTAAAAACTAAACAAAAACAACAAACAAAATCTGTGCATTAAATTCTGCCTGTTTAAGGTTAAAGAAATACGTTTTAACTGTTCAATTTTTCATAAATGTTAGAAGTTAAGGTCAACTGCTCACCCTAACATAATTTTTGGTGACCTAACTCAAAGAAATCAAACATAGGATAACCAAGTCTTCAATTATTTATCCTACCCTACGCTAGACGCAGCCCAAATGTAACATCAAGAATACATTTATGCAAAAAATATATTCAACATTACTTATAATAAATAATATTAATTTATGATATAGCTGTAATGATACTAAATCTATAACTTATACATATAAAATAGAGACAAAGTAATTATAATTAACTTTTTGACATTGATTTAACTGAACTTTAATTATACCATGAAGCTTTGAAATATCTCATAATTAACAGCATTGCAATAGCCCATTACTTTTTTGTATCGACTGGTATCGCACTAGCATTATTTAAAATATATACCTAACTATACGATGGCTGTATCTATAATGATACTGTAACAGTTGCTTATATGCACTTATTGCGTTTGAATGTTTTATTATGAAATACGATATGATTTTGTAAATATACTTTAGGTGAAGAATTCGGTTCGCACTCACTACATTTAAAATTTCTATTTGTTCCATGATGTATATCGATATAGTTCTGTACTCTGTTTATAAATGCATTCGTGTTTTCTTATTAGCTGTATTTAAAATTTTCTTTATTTATTGATGAACTACATCGATATGGGTCTGTAAATATGCTTTACCTGAGAATGTGTGATTGCACTCACTGCATTTCAATTTTATAATTTTCTGATGAACAATATCGATATGGTTCTGTAATTGATATTTATAAGCATACCTGTATTCGCACTCACTGCATTTAAATTGTTTAATTTTCCGATGAACTACGTTGATATGGGTTTTTAAATTTGCTTTACGTGAGTATGTGTGATTGCACTCACTGCATTTAAATTTTCTAATTTTCCGATGAAATACGTCGATATGAGTCTGTAAATGTTGCTTATATGCAGTCGTGTATTCGCACTCAATGCATTTAAATTGTTTAATTTTCCGATGAAATACGTCGATATGAGTCTGTAAATGTTGCTTATATGCAGTCGTGTATTCGCACTCAATGCATTTAAATTGTTTAATTTTCCGATGAAATACGTCGATATGAGTCTGTAAATGTTGCTTATATGCAGTCGTGTATTCGCACTCACTGCATTTAAATTTCTTAATTTTCCGATGAACTGCGTCGATATGGGTTTGTAAATTTGTTTTAAGTGGACTTGTATATTCGCAATCACTGCATTTAAATTTTCTTATTTTTTGATTTACCTTATCGATATAAGTTAAAGATTTATCTGAACTAACACCATATTTCAATTTAAACCGATCCTTGGTACAACAAGAACTTAATTTTAAACGATGTTTTCGTTTTTCTTTACAATCCACACATATTAAATATGATTCATCTTGTTTATTAATTCCTTTATTTATAAAACAACTTTTATCGAGGGTAGACTTACAACTGCCACAAGTTAAATCGGTTTTCTTCAATATTAAAGTGGGAATTTTCATAGTTTGTGGTGTTGGACGATAACATTTAAAAGTTGATTCTGCTTTAACACAATGTTGGAAACTCGACATATTTGGTTCTGATTTAATAAATTTAGTATTTTCTTCTTCAAAATAATCAAAATCCTCAGTTTTTATCATTTCTTTTTGGACACAATCGCATCTTTTACCAAAACGAGTGGGATTTAATGAGGTTTCAAGAATATACTTGCATGATGGCGTTTGTTTACCGTCAAAACGAGAGTCGAATGAATTGCAATCAATGGCTTCCTCATGTTTATTGCTGATATGGTCATCAATTTGTTCTATTTTAATAGAAGTTTTATTTTCGTTTCTCTCCATATTTGGTTAATAATTGACGAGGTTGATCGTATGGTACACTAACCTAACCTAACTTAAACGACGTGATTAACTTTGGAAAAAAAAGTTTTTATATTGAATGTAGTAACGACTTTTTATATTATTAATTTGAACACACAAATTAAATATTCTTTTTGTTTATTGGGCAAATAAAGCCACATACATTATTTATATCAGTTATTTTGGTTTACAGCCGTGTTCAGAAGAGTACTCTAGAAATGTCATTTTGACAGATGTTTTTAGTGCTGCCAGATTTAAGGAAGTAAAATATCTATAAAAAAATAAATATGTATAATAATTAAAATCATAATCTGGCTGGCCGATATATGATAAATATGGCGATAAATATTTTAAACACTTAATGCTGTCAATGCTTGAAGCTAAAGTATTTCACAACGTTAAATGGATCTATAGCTTGGTTAACTAAGGAAATAAGTTTTTTTTTTTAATTTTGCTAAACAATTCATTTTTAGCATTTAAAATTGTTTCAAATGATGTTTCAGAACCCTGACATTCGTGGTTTTCGTGGTTTTCTATATAAAATAAAAATAAGTGGAGTTATAGATACTAATTAGACATAATGAGTGCTGCTAGTGTTACAAATTGTTTTCTAGAAAATAAAACTTAAAAATACACATTCAATTAATAAATAAAGGCAGCGAGTGTAACAACTCGTTTACTCAAAAAATGTTACTTTAAGACACATATTGATGATTTAATGTAATTTCTCTTATCTCTTAATAAAGTCCATGATTAGTTCATAAAAAAAAAATTCAAAATTCAAAATTTCTTCATTTTTCTAAAATATACAGAGGAATTTATAATAGGAATTGTATTCACAATAAATTGTTTTGGCTTTCACGGGGATTGCATTCCCATAATTTGACCCTGTGGTTTCAGTTTATCATGACCCAGAGGTATTTACAGAGTCAGAGCTCTAAGAATATTCAAATTAATAAAAAAAAATACGTGCAAACGCGCCTTATTTGAATTCCAGTATTTTTGGAAAACGTACGAAATAGAAAAAGTTTTGGAATCAAAAGAAAACTCGATTATTTTGAACCGGAAAAATGTTTCGCATGGAAAATCGTGAGGCACCACAACCGTCGCGAACAAACTCTAAAAATAGTACTACTTAAAAAAATCCTGGACCTTGTCCGCCGTTGCTCATTTGAGATCAATATACGCGAATTATAATATTATTATTTTTGATTTAATATTGTAAATATTTTGTTTTGTGGGCGTCAGGATGAACTGAATAAAATACGTTTGGTTATTCCACTGTTCTTTTTATTAGTTCTTTTTGCTTATCTTAACACCCACAGTTGTACAAGAAAGAATCCTCCAATCTACCCTCTCTTTAGCTAGCCACTGACACATTGCCTACACACACAAATCAAATGTCACCTAGTCCACTCTGGAGGCAAATTCAAATAGATGATAAATTAAAGTTTAATAATTTTCTTCAAGTGGGTACTTTGTTGGGACTAATTATTATGTTTTATCTCATAATAATTACTATAGGCTAAATTTTTAAACTAAATTAAAATAAAAAAAACATTGAACAAAATATTTTAAAAGACATTAATTCTGTTTTTCAATTATAACCAATGTAAGCAATGAGTGTTTTTATTTAGCATGTTTTTAAATGAGACGGAATGGTTTATAACCACACAGAAGACTGAAAAGAGTATTTTCGGCAAGAGACTTCTTCAAAAAGTACGTTTCTAGCGATTTTAAAACAATTCTCAGAAAAATACTTCGACAAAAATCGTTGCCGGAGTTCGGAAGTCTGTTGACTATTTCTATCTATTTCAAGTTTATCAAAATATTTTAAGATACTTATTTAAAACATTAGAAAAATAATCCACTTATAAGTTACCTTATAAGTTGATAACTTATATAACTAATATTAATAATAAAATAAAACAAAATATTGAATTTATGCATTTATTTATAAAATAAGATTCAAAACTAAATTAAGTAACAATCAAACTACTAATGAAAAAAAACAGCTTAAATATTAGAACGAAAAATCTAGGAAATATTACAAAATTCTTCTTCATAAAAATGCTTTTCCCAATTCACAACATTATTGTTAAAAATTGGCAAATATTATTTCTTATTATAAAAGGCGCTGGAGATTTATTTATGTTTGCGGGGAAATGATTTTTCTATACCAAAATATTTGAATTATTAACAAAAGTTTAAAAAATATTTTTCAAACATAAATCGTTGCACGTTGGCAAGTCCCACGTGAAAAACTAATTTCGGGGAAAACTGCTTTCTGAATCGTATAGTAAAAGTAAACTACTGTGGGCTATTTGGTTAACGGATCGTGAACAGCGGTTCAGACGCAGCGCTTTTGTGAATACATAATAAATATAGACTACTGCCCTCTAACGAGACCCTAAATAGTAATATTTGTTTTAAAAAATAATAAAATAAAACGTAATATATTTTACAAAATGAACCGTTTCAAATTAAGCCTACAACCTAAAAACTAAACAAAAACAACTAAAGATCTGTGCATTAAATTCTACATGTTTTAGGTTAAATAAATAGTTTTAACTGTTTAATTTTTCATAAATATTAGAAGTTAAGGTCAACTAACGTAATCCCTAACAACCCTAACATAATTTTTGGTGACCCAACTCAAAGAAATCAAACATAGGATAACAAAGTCTTCAATTATTTATCCTACCCTACGCTAGACGCAGCCCAAATGTAACATCAATAATACATTTATGCAGAAAATATGTTCAATGTTACTTATAATAAATAATATTAATTTATGATATAGCTGATATGATACTTGTATATAATTTATACATAGAAAATATAGACAAAGTAATTTTAATTAACTTTTTGACATTGATTTAACTGAACTTTAATTATACCATGATGCTTTGAAATATCTCATATTTAACAGAATTGCACTGGTCCTTTACTTTTTTGTATCGACTGGTATCGCACTAGCATTATTTAAAATATAAACATAACTATACGATGGCTGTATCTATAATGATACTGTAACAGTTGCTTATATGCACTTATTGCATTTGAATGTTTTATTATGAAATACGATATCGTTTCGTAAATATACTTTAGGTGAAGTATTCGGTCACACTCACTACATTTAAATTTTCTTTTTTTCCATGAATTATATCGAAATGGTTCTGTAGTCAGTTTATAAAATGCATTCGTGTTTTCTTATTCGCTGTTTTTAAAATTTTCTTAATTTTACGATGAACTATATTAATATGGTTCTGTAATTGTCGCTTATATGCATTCGTGTATTCGCACTCACTGTATTTAAATTGTTTAATTTTCCGATGAACTACGTCGAAATGTTTCTTTAAATTTGCTTTACATGAGAATGTGTGATTGCACTCACTGCATTTAAATTTTCTTATTTTCCGATGAACTATATCGATATGGTTCTGTAAAAGTTCCTTATATGCAGTCGTGTATTCGCACTCACTGCATTTAAATTGTTTAATTATCCGATGAACTGCGTCGATATGGGTCTGTAAATGTGCTTTACGTGAGAATGTGTGATTGCACTCACTGCATTTAAATTTCTTAATTTTCCGATGAACTACGTTGATATGGGTCTGTAAATTTGCTTTAAGTGAGAATGTGTGATTGCACTCACTGCATTTAAATTTCTTAATTTTCCGATGAACTACGTTGATATGGGTCTGTAAATTTGCTTTAAGTGAGAATGTGTGATTGCACTCACTGCATCTAAATTTTCTTAATTTTACGATGAACTTTATTAATATGATTCTGTAATTGTTGCTTAAATGCAGTCATGTATTCGCACTCACTGCATTTAAATTTCTTAATTTTCCGATGAACTACGTCGAAATGTTTCTTTAAATTTGCTTTACATGAGAATGTGTGATTGCACTCACTGCATTTAAATTTTCTTATTTTCCGATGAACTATATCGATATGGTTCTGTAAAAGTTCCTTATATGCAGTCGTGTATTCGCACTCACTGCATTTAAATTGTTTAATTATCCGATGAACTGCGTCGATATGGGTCTGTAAATGTGCTTTACGTGAGAATGTGTGATTGCACTCACTGCATTTAAATTTCTTAATTTTCCGATGAACTACGTTGATATGGGTCTGTAAATTTGCTTTAAGTGAGAATGTGTGATTGCACTCACTGCATTTAAATTTCTTAATTTTCCGATGAACTGCGTCGATATGGGTTTGTAAAGTTGCTTTACGTGGACTTGTATATTCGCAATCACTGCATTTAAATTTTCTTATTTTTTGATGTACTTTATCGATATAAGTTAAAGATTTATCTGAACTTATACCATATTTCAATTTAAACCGTTCCTTGGTACAACAAGTACTTAATTTTGAACGATGTTTTCGTTTTTCTTTACAATCCACACATATTAAATATGATTCATCTTGTTTATTAATTCCTTTATTTATAAAACAACTTTTATCGAGGGTAGACTTACAACTGCCACAAGTTAAATCGGTTTTCTTCAATATTAAAGTGGGAATTTTCATGGTTTGTGGTGTTGGACGATAACATTTAAAATTTGATTCTGCTTTAACACAATGTTGGAAACTCGACATATTTGTTTCTGATTTAATAAATTTAGTATTTTCTTCTTCAAAATAATCACAATCCTCAGTTTTTATCATTTCTTTTTGGACACAATCGCATCTTTTACCAAAACGAGTGGGATTTAATGAGGTTTCAGAATATGCTTGCATGATGGCGTTTGTTTACCGTCAAAACGAGAGTCGAATGAATTGCAATCAGTGGCTTCCTCATGTTTATTGCTGATATGGTCATCAATTTGTTCTATTTTAATAGAAGGTTCATTTTCGTTTCTCTCCATATTTGGTGTTTAAGTATAATCGGGCAGGTTGATCGTTTGTTGGCAGATTGGTCTAACTATCTACGTAAACGTCATTATTGACAAATAGTAACGTCTTATTAAATAGTAACGGAACACACAAATTAATACAAAGAAAAGAAATATTTATTTATTAAATATTAGGAAAGGAATATTTTACTTAATAAATACAGCCACTTGCAGTATTTATCAGTTGTTATGGTTTTCACTTCACAGCCTTTATCTATGTTTACCGCCTTGTTCAAAAGCGATGTCCAGAAACGTCATTTTGACAGGTGTTTAGAGTGCTGCCAGATTATGGATGTAAAATAGCTATGAAAGAAAAATTTAATAATCATATTGTGGCTGGCTGATATATGATAAATATAGGGAAAAATATTTTAAACACAAAATGGTAAAAGCAAAACACACAAACCTAATTCAAACTGCAAAAGTATTCCTCTTATTTAAATTAAACTCTAATTTATATATATTTATAGGTAGGTATCTGTCCAAGTTTGTATTATATTTAATATCAACTTGTGACAGACAGAAATAACAAAATTAAAACATAAATTGGAAATCATGGAAAAATCGGAAAATACGAGAGAGCAAAGCATGCTTCTTAATAATTTGGAGATTAGCGGAATTCCACAGGTGAACGGAGAGAATTTATATGCATTCATAAAGGCTATAGGGTCTACCGCTGGCATTGTGATTGATGAACGAGACCTGGATTATGCATATCGTATTGAGTCCAGGAATGAAGAACAGTCTGAAAGAGCACGTCCCCCACTTGTGATGACCACAAGGAAAAAAAAGAGGACCTCATGGTAGCGCTTCGAATTCTTCGGCAATCCAGATCGATCACTCCATCCGACGAAGGCATGAAGAAATCACCGCAGAGCACTCTTCCAGAGATCTCCGAAGAGTTCATCTCCGCAGAGATGAACTCTTCGGATCACCTTACACTTTTCAACAGGATTTTGTATAAAAAAACTCGACACATCGCCAAAGAAAAAAATTTACAGATTTGTATGGTTAAAAAACTCAAAAATATATTCATATAATATCGGAGAACGATTTAGTCTGTCTGGAATAGATATTATTAATTATGTGAAATCTTATGCAATTTACTATTTACTAACTTTTTCTGTTTAACCAACTAAAAATCTTGTTATGTATTCTTCACTCTCTGCAAAAATTGACTATGAATCCCTCTTATAGTAATTATGACTAGAATTATTTACTTTAAACTTATCTGAATTTTATTATAATTTTCTAATTGTTTGTCAAACAAAGCTTCTTCTAACTATTTCAATGATAGTAAAAAAAATTATGGAGGATTTATTTAATGAAATAAATAACACTGAATTTGTCAAAACACTAAATATAAGCTCTCCGCTTAAGTGTAAGACCATATTTAAGGATAATTATGTAATTAAAATACTAAGTTTGAGTATACTTACGCATGTTGCAAAAATACTTTGATCAGCTAAATCTCCTTACTGCATCAACTGGATTTAAATATTGAAATTATAATCCTAACAGAATGCTGGATTAGCAGCCAAACTCAATTTCCTAATTTGGTAGCTATATTGCATACGGAACGAAGATGGTGTTCTAGTTGACATTAAATCCTATTTGAGTGTGACTATTGATTGATGAATTCGATATTCATGATGCAACGGGTTTTTGCATTAAAGGGCGGGGTTTTGCTATATTTGCGCTTTGCCGCTCTCCATCTCAAAGTAATATTAAGAGATTTTTAACTTCCTTGGACAGCATCTTAAAAAATATGACCTCAAATAGTAGTATTAAACACCGTGACTCGCAGAAGACCTGAATATATCTACGTACGGACATAATCAACATCATCAGGCTGATGACTACTATAAATACAGCGACGAGACAACATAATGGTGTAAAAACATGCATAGATCATATTTACATTCGTAGTAATAACGAACCACAATCTGCTGTTATACATTCAACAATAACAGATCATTACTCCACCCTTCTGGCCATTCAAGGAAGAAATAGAGTTATAGATATAAAATTAATAAAGTATGAAGCATTACGCATAAGTCTAAAAAATGAGGAATGGGAGACGTTTATAGCCTTATAAACGCGGACACAGCATTTGAAAAGTTTATAGAAACACTAAATACACACATAAAAAACAATTAGAACAAAACAAATAAAACAATTAAAACTAGAAACAACAAACTTAAGCCATAAATGACCGAGGGAATTATAAATAGTATTAAATTTTCGTCAGCAAAGTATTCTAATGAAAAAAGGTTTCTTTTGTCGAATTCGATTTGAAAGCAAAGCGACCATTACAGGCAATTACGCGATTTGTGACACAATTTGTTATTTAATCCCAATATGGCGTCGATACTTTGTTGAAAGCAATTATTATTTTGAAACAGTGGAGGAGGCTGTATCAAATTTACCTTTTAACCTTTTAATACTTCGCATGTGCTAAAACGGTGACGCCGTCTAAAAAAATATTGGTAACAAATCTGAGGTATATTAAAGCATGTGGTATTTTTTATATAGAGGTATTCCTGAACGATTAGAGTTGATCATTTTACTAAAAATTTAATTTGAACATAAATAGGTAAAAATAAATTACAAATTATAGGAAACAAATAGGCAATAGGCTAATAATTGGTCCTGCGATTTCCAGTAATATTTGCTAAGAAAGTATATCAAAATACGCCATGGTTAAAACGAACAAAAATAACGTATTGAAAAACAGGGTGATTTTTTTTAAATCACTTCTTAGTCATAATAGGTTGCACAACACCGCCCTTAAGCCTTCGGGGCAACCTGTATATAAAATAAATAAAATAATGCTATACAAATAATGAATAACTAAATATAAATAGACTTAATGGGGTGCTTATGTTCACTATTATAAGAAATTATATAAAATAAATGTAAAAATAATCCAAACACAAGTTTATTATTCTCATTAAAGCACTGGTGCAAATTATCTTTTTTATAAGCGGCTACCATTGGCCTCGCCGCGGCCACGTCGATCGGCTGTCGTGCCTATTACAAGAACCGTATAATATTATCACAAAAGGTTTCCTTTTTCTCAGAAATAGTGATGAAGTTTTAGAAAATCATCAAAAATGATATATATTTTTATTGGTAAGTCTGTTGACTATTTTTTATCCATTTCGAGTTTATCAAAATATTTTAGGATACTTATCTTAAATATTAAAAAAATAATCCACCAGTTAACTTATAAGTTGATAACTTATATAACTAACATTAGTAATAAAATAAAACTAAATATTGAATTTATGTATTTATTTATAAAATAAGATTCAAAACTAAATTAAGTTACAATCGAACCACTAAAGACAAAAAAACAGCTTAAATATTAGAACGAAAAATCTAGGAAATATTACAAAATTCTTCTTCATAAAAATGCTTTTCCCAATTCACAACATTATTGTTAAAAATTGGCAAATATTATTTCTTATTATAAAAGGCGCTGGAGATTTATTTATGTTTGCGGGAAATGATTTTTCTACACCAAAATATTTGAATCATTATTAACAAAAGATTGAAAAGATATTTTTCATACATAAATCGTTGCATCTTAGCAAGTCCCACCTGAAAAACTAATTCAGGAGAAAACTGCTTTCTGAATCGTATAGTAAAAGTAAACTATTGTGGGCTATTTGATTAACGGATCGTGAACAGCGGTTCAGAAGAAGCGCTTTTGTGAATACATAATAAATATAGACTACTACCCTATAACGTGACCCTAAATAGTAATATTTGTTTTAAAAAATAATAAAATAAAACATAATATATTTTACAAAATAGAACCGTTTCAAATAAAGCCTACAACCTAAAAACTAAACAAAAACAACTAAAGTTCTGTGCATTAAATTCTGCCTGTTTTATGTTAAATAAATACGTTTTAACTGTTTAATTTTTCATAAATGTTAGAAGTTAAGGTCAACTGCTCACCCTAACATAATTTTTGGTGACCTAACTCAAAGAAATCAAATATAGGATAACCAAGTCTTCAATTATTTATCCTACCCTACGCTAGACGCAGCCCAAATGTAACATCAATAATGCATTTAGGGAGAAAATATATTCAACATTACTTATAATAAATAATATTAATTTATGATATAGCTGAAATGATACTTATAGATAACTTATACATAGAAAATATAGACAAAAGTAATTCTAATTAACTTTTTGACAATGATTTTACTGAACATTTAATATAGCATGATGCTTTTAAATATTTCATATTTAACAGAATTACACTGGTCCTTTACTTTTTTGTATCGACTGGTATCGCACTAGCATTATTTAAAATATATACCTAACTATACGATGGCTGTATCTATAATGATACTGTAACAGTTGCTTATATGCACTTATTGCATTTGAATGTTTTATTATAAAATACGATATGGTTTCGTAAATATACTTTAGGTGAAGTATTCGGTCACACTCACTACATTTAAATTTTCTTTTTTTCCATGAATTATATCGAAATGGTTCTGTAGTCAGTTTATAAAATGCATTCGTGTTTTCTTATTCGCTGTTTTTAAAATTTTCTTAATTTTACGATGAACTATATTAATATGGTTCTGTAATTGTCGCTTATATGCATTCGTGTATTCGCACTCACTGTATTTAAATTGTTTAATTTTCCGATGAACTACGTCGAAATGTTTCTTTAAATTTGCTTTACATGAGAATGTGTGATTGCACTCACTGCATTTAAATTTTCTTATTTTCCGATGAACTATATCGATATGGTTCTGTAAAAGTTCCTTATATGCAGTCGTGTATTCGCACTCACTGCATTTAAATTGTTTAATTATCCGATGAACTGCGTCGATATGGGTCTGTAAATTTGCTTTAAGTGAGAATGTGTGATTGCACTCACTGCATTTAAATTTCTTAATTTTCCGATGAACTACGTTGATATGGGTCTGTAAATTTGCTTTAAGTGAGAATGTGTGATTGCACTCACTGCATTTAAATTTTCTTAATTTTACGATGAACTTTATTAATATGATTCTGTAATTGTTGCTTAAATGCAGTCATGTATTCGCACTCACTGCATTTAAATTTCTTAATTTTCCGATGAACTACGTCAAAATGTTTCTTTAAATTTGCTTTACATGAGAATGTGTGATTGCACTCACTGCATTTAAATTTTCTTATTTTCCGATGAACTATATCGATATGGTTCTGTAAAAGTTCCTTATATGCAGTCGTGTATTCGCACTCACTGCATTTAAATTGTTTAATTATCCGATGAACTGCGTCGATATGGGTCTGTAAATTTGCTTTAAGTGAGAATGTGTGATTGCACTCACTGCATTTAAATTTCTTAATTTTCCGATGAACTACGTTGATATGGGTCTGTAAATTTGCTTTAAGTGAGAATGTGTGATTGCACTCACTGCATTTAAATTTTCTTAATTTTACGATGAACTTTATTAATATGATTCTGTAATTGTTGCTTAAATGCAGTCATGTATTCGCACTCACTGCATTTAAATTTCTTAATTTTCCGATGAACTACGTCAAAATGTTTCTTTAAATTTGCTTTACGTGAGAATGTGTGATTGCACTCACTGCATTTAAATTTCTTAATTTTCCGATGAACTACGTTGATATGGGTCTGTAAATTTGCTTTAAGTGAGAATGTGTGATTGCACTCACTGCATTTAAATTTCTTAATTTTCCGATGAACTACGTTGATATGGGTCTGTAAATTTGCTTTAAGTGAGAATGTGTGATTGCACTCACTGCATTTAAATTTTCTTAATTTTACGATGAACTTTATTAATATGATTCTGTAATTGTTGCTTAAATGCAGTCATGTATTCGCACTCACTGCATTTAAATTTCTTAATTTTCCGATGAACTACGTCAAAATGTTTCTTTAAATTTGCTTTACATGAGAATGTGTGATTGCACTCACTGCATTTAAATTTTCTTATTTTCCGATGAACTATATCGATATGGTTCTGTAAAAGTTCCTTATATGCAGTCGTGTATTCGCACTCACTGCATTTAAATTGTTTAATTATCCGATGAACTGCGTCGATATGGGTCTGTAAATGTGCTTTACGTGAGAATGTGTGATTGCACTCACTGCATTTAAATTTCTTAATTTTCCGATGAACTACGTTGATATGGGTCTGTAAATTTGCTTTAAGTGAGAATGTGTGATTGCACTCACTGCATTTAAATTTCTTAATTTTCCGATGAACTGCGTCGATATGGGTTTGTAAAGTTGCTTTACGTGGACTTGTATATTCGCAATCACTGCATTTAAATTTTCTTATTTTTTGATGTACTTTATCGATATAAGTTAAAGATTTATCTGAACTTATACCATATTTCAATTTAAACCGATCCTTGGTACAAGTACTTAATTTTGAACGATGTTTTCGTTTTTCTTTACAATCCACACATATTAAATATGATTCATCTTGTTTATTAATTCCTTTATTTATAAAACAACTTTTATCGAGGGTACACTTACAACTGCCACAAGTTAAATCGGTTTTCTTCAATATTAAAGTGGGAATTTTCATGGTTTGTGGTGTTGGACGATAACATTTAAAATTTGATTCTGCTTTAACACAATGTTGGAAACTCGACATATTTGTTTCTGATTTAATAAATTTAGTATTTTCTTCTTCAAAATAATCACAATCCTCAGTTTTTATCATTTCTTTTTGGACACAATCGCATCTATTACCAAAACGAGTGGGATTTAATGAGGTTTCAAGAATATGCTCGCATGATGGCGTTTGTTTGTCAAAATCACGATTGAATGAATTGCAATCAATGGCTTCCTCATGTTTATTGCTGATATGGTCATCAATTTGTTCTATTTTAATAGAAGTTTTATTTTCGTTTCTCTCCATATTTGGTGTTTATGTATAATCGGGCAGGTTGATTGTATGTTGGCAGATTGGTCTAACTATCTACCTAAACGTCATTATTGACAAATAGTAACGTCTTTTTTACATTTTAACATTTGAATACACAAATTAAAGCAAAGAAAAGAAATATTTTACTTAATAAATACAGCCACATGCAGTATTTATCAGTTGTTATGGTTTTCACTTCACAGCCTATATCTATGTTTACAGTCTTGTTCAAAAGCGATGTCCAGAAACGTCATTTTGACAGGTGTTTAGAGTGCTGCCAGATTATGGATGCAAAATAGCTACGAAAGAAAAATTTAATAATCATATTGTGGCTGGCTGATATATGATAAATATAGGGAAAAATATTTTAAACACAAAATGGTAAAAGCAAAACACACAAACCTAATTCAAACTGCAAAAGTATTCCTCTTATTTAAATTAAACTCTAATTTATATCTATTTATAGGTAGGTATCTGTCCAAGTTTGTATTATATTTAATATCAACTTGTGACAGACAGAAATAACAAAATTAAAACATAAATTGGAAATCATGGAAAAATCGGAAAATACGAGAGAGCAAAGCATGCTTCTTAATAATTTGGAGATTAGCGGAAATCCACAGGTGAACGGAGAGAATTTATATGCATTCATAAAGGCTATAGGGTCTACCGCTGACATTGTGATTGATGAACGAGACCTGGATTATTCATATCGTATTGAGTCCAGGAATGAAGAACAGTCTGAAAGAGCACGTCCCCCACTTGTGATGACCACAAGGAAAAAAAAGAGGACTTCATGGTAGCGCTTCGAATTCTTCGGCAATCCAGATCGATCACTCCATCCGACCTATGCATGAAGAAATCACCGCAGAGCACTCTTCAAGAGATCTCCGAAGAGTTCATCTCCGCAGAGATGAACTCTTCGGATCACCTTACACTTTTCAACAGGATTTTGTATAAAAAAACTCGAGACATCGCCAAAGAAAAAAAAGTACAGATTTGTGTGGTTAAAAAACTCAAAAATATATTCATATAATATCGGAGAACGATTTAGTCTGTCTGGAATAGATATTATTAATTATGTGAAATCTTATGCAATTTACTATTTACTAACTTTTTCTGTTTAACCAACTAAAAATCTTGTTATGTATTCTTCACTCTCTGCAAAAATTGACTATGAATCCCTCTTATAGTAATTACGACTAGAATTATTAACTTTAAACTTATCTGAATTTTATTATAATTTTCTAATTGTTTGTCAAACAAAGCTTCTTCTAACTATTTCAATGATAGTAAAAAAAATTATGGAGGATTTATTTAATGAAATAAATAACACTGAATTTGTCAAAACACTAAATATAAGCTCTCCGCTTAAGTGTAAGACCATATTTAAGGATAATTATGTAATTAAAATACTAAGTTTGAGTATACTTACGCATGTTGCAAAAATACTTTGATCAGCTAAATCTCCTTACTGCATCAACTGGATTTAAATATTGAAATTATAATCCTAACAGAATGCTGGATTAGCAGCCAAACTCAATTTCCTAATTTGGTTTTGCTATATTTGCGCTTTGCCGCTCTCCATCTCAAAGTAATATTAAGAGATTTTTAACTTCCTTGGACAGCATCTTAAAAAATATGACCTCAAATAGTAGTATTAAACACCGTGACTCGCAGAAGACCTGAATATATCTACGTACGGACATAATCAACATCATCAGGCTGATGACTACTATAAATACAGCGACGAGACAACATAATGGTGTAAAAACATGCATAGATCATATTTACATTCGTAGTAATAACGAACCACAATCTGCTGTTATACATACAACAATAACAGATCATTACTCCACCCTTCTGGCCATTCAAGGAAGAAATAGAGTTATAGATATAAAATTAATAAAGTATGAAGCATTACGCATAAGTCTAAAAAATGAGGAATGGGAGACGTTTATAGCCTTATAAACGCGGACACAGCATTTGAAAAGTTTATAGAAACACTAAATACACACATAAAAAACAAATAAAACAATTAAAACTAGAAACAACAAACTTTAGCCATGGATGACCGAGGGAATTATAAATAGTATTAAATATTCGTCAGCAAAGTATTCTAATGAAAAAAGGTTTCTTTTGTCGAATTCGATTTGAAAGCAAAGCGACCATTACAGGCAATGACGCGATTTGTGACACAATTTGTTATTTAATCCCAATATGGCGTCGATACTTTGTTGAATGCAATTATTATTTTGAAACAGTGGAGGAGGCTGTATCAAATTTACCTTTTAACCTATTAATACTTCGCATGTGCTAAAACGGTGACGCCGTCTAAAAAATATTGGTAACAAATCTGAGGTATATTAAAGCATGTGGTATTTTTTTTTTCGTACAACTATATAGAGGTATTCCTGAACGATTAGAGTTGATCATTTTATTGAAAATTTAATTTGAACATAAATAGGTAATATTAAATTACAAATTATAGGAAACAAATAGGCAATAGGGTAATAATTGGTCCTGCGATTTCCAGTAATATTTGCTAAGAAAGTATATCAAAATACGCCATGGTTAAAACGAACAAAAATAACGTATTGAAAAACGGGTGATTTTTTTTAAATCACTTCTTAGTCGTAATATATAAAATCCCTTCGGGGCAACCTGTATATAAAATAAATAATATAATTCTATACAAATAATGAATAACTAAATATAAATAGACTTAATGGGGTGCTTATGATCACTATTATAAGAAATTATACAAAAAAATGTATAAATAATCCAAACACAAGTTTATTATTTTTATTAAAGCGCTTGTGCAAATTACCTTTTTTATACGCAACGCGCAGCGTCGATCAGCTGTCGTGCCTATTACAAGAACCGTATAATATTATCACAAAAGGTTTCCTTTTTCTCAGAAATCGTGATGAAGTTTTAGAAAAGCATCATCAAAAATGAAATATATTTTTGTTGGGAAGTCTGTTGACTATTTTTAATCCATTTCGAGTTTATCAAAATATTTTAGGATACTTATCTTAAATATTAGAAAAATAATCCACCAGTTAACTTATAAGTTGATAACTTATATAACTAACATTAGTAATAAAATAAAACCTAATATTGAATTTATGTATTTATTTATAAAATAAGATTCAAAACTAAATTAAGAAACAATCAAACTACTAATGACAAAAAAACAGCTTAAATAATAGAACGAAAAATCTAGGAAATATTACAAAATTCTTCTTCATAAAAATCCTTTTTCTAATTCACAACATTATTGTTAAAAATTGGCAAATATTATTTCTTAATATAAAAGGAGATTTATTTATAATATGTTTGCAGGGAAATGATTTTTGTATACCAAAATATTTGAATCATTATTAACAAAAGTTTGAAAAGATATTTTTCATACATAAATCGTCGCATCTTGGCAAATCCCACGTGAAAAACTAATTCCGGAGAAAACTGCTTTCTGAATCGTATAGTAAAAGTAAACTATTGTGGGCTATTTGGTTAACAGATCGTGAACAGCGGTTCAGAAGCAGCGCTTTTGTGAATACATTATAAATATAGACTACTGCCCTCTAACGGGACCCTTAATAGTAATATTTGTTTTAAAAAATAATAAAATAAAATAAGTTTTACAAAATTGAACCGTTTCAAATTAAGCCTACAACCTAAAAACTAAAGAAAACAACTAAAGATCTGTGCATTAAATTCTGCCTGTTTTAGGTTAAAGAAATACGTTTTAACTGTTCAATTTTTCATAAATATTAGAAGTTAAGGTCAACTTCTCACCCTAACATAATTTTTGGTGACCTAACTCAAAGAAATCAAACATAGGATAAACAAGTCTTCAATTATTTATCCTACCCTACGCTAGACGCAGCCCAAATGTAACATCAATAATACATTTATGCAAAAAATATATTCAACATTACTCATAATAAATAATATTAATTTATGATATAGCTGAAATGATACTTATAGATAACTTATACAAAGTAATTATAATTATCTTTTTGACATTGACATTACTAAACTTTAAATATACCATGATGCTTTGAAATATTTCACAATTAGCAGAATTGCACTGGTCCTTTAACTTTTTGTATCGACTGGTATCGCACTAGCATTATTTAAAATATATACCTAACTATACGATGAGCTGTATATATAATGATACTGTAACAGTTGCTTATATGCACTTATTGCAATTGAATGTTTTATTATGAAATACGATATGGTTTTGTAAATGTACTTTAGGTAAAGAATTCGGTTCGCACTCACTACATTTAAATTTTCTATTTTTTCCATGAATTATATCGAAATGGTTCTGTAGTCAGTTTATAAAATGCATTCGCGTTTTCTCATTTGCTGTATTTAAAATTTTCTTAATTTTTGATGAACTGCATAGATATGGGTCTGTAAATCTGACTTCGGTGAACTTGTGACACTACACTCAATGCTTTTAAATATTAATCGTTTTATAATTTTATTATGAACTATATCGATATGCTTCTGTAATCGATGTTTATAAGCATTCGTGTATTCGCACTCAGTTCATTTAAATTGTTTAATTTTTCGATGAACTATATCGATATGTCTCTGTAAATTTGCTTTACGTGAGAACGTGTGATTGCACTCACTGCATTTAAATTTCTTAATTTTCCGATGAACTATATCGATATGATTCTGTAATAGTTGTTTATAAGCATTCGTGTATTCGCACTCACTGCATTTAAATTTATTAATTTTCCGGTGAACTATATCGATATGATTCTGTAATAGTTGTTTATAAGCATTCGTGTATTCGCACTCACTGCATTTAAATTTATTAATTTTCCGATGAACTATATCGATATGGGTCTGTAAATGTGCTTTACGTGAGAATGTGTGATTGCACTCACTGCATTTAAATTTCTTAATTTTCCGATGAACTACGTCGATATGGGTCTGTAAATGTGTTTTACGTGAGAACGTGTGATTGCACTCATTGCATTTAAATTTCTTAATTTTCCGATGAACTACGTCGATATGGGTCTGTAAATGTGTTTTACGTGAGAACGTGTGATTGCACTCACTGCATTTAAATTTCTTAATTTTCCGATGAACTGCTTCGATATGGGTCTGTAAAAGTTGTTTATATGCAGTAGTGTATTCGCACTCACTGCATTTAAATTGTTTAATTTTCCGATGAACTGCGTCGATATGGGTTTGTAAAGATGCTTTAAGTGGACTTGTATATTCGCACTCACTGCATTCAAATTTTATAATTTTCCGATGAACTGCGTCGATATGCTTCTGTAAAAGTTGTTTATATGCAGTCGTGTATTCGCACTCACTGCATTTAAATTTTCTAATTTTCCGATGAACTATATCAATATGGTTCGGTAATTGTTGCTTATATGCAGTCGTGTATTCGCACTCACTGCATTTAAATTGTTTAATTTTCCGATGAACTGCGTCGAAATGGGTTTGTAAATTTGCTTTAAGTGGACTTGTATATTCGCACTCACTGCATTTAAATTTTATAATTTTTCGATGAACTATATCAATATGGTTCGGTAATTGTTGCTTATATGCAGTCGTGTATTCGCACTCACTGCATTTAAATTGTTTAATTTTCCGATGAACTGCGTCGATATGGGTTTGTAAATTTGCTTTACGTGGACTTGTATATTCGCACTCACTGCATTTAAATTTTATAATTTTTCGATGAACTATATCAATATGGTTCGGTAATTGTTGCTTATACGCAGTCGTGTATTCGCACTCACTGCATTTAAATTTCTTAATTTTACGATGAACTATAATAATATGGTTCTGTAAATGTTGTTTATATGCAGTCGTGTATTCGCACTCACTGCATTTAAATTGTTTAATTTTCCGATGAACTGCGTCGATATGGGTTTGTAAATGTGCTTTACGTGGACTTGTATATTCGCAATCACTGCATTTAAATTTTCTTATTTTTTGATGTACCTTATCGATATAAGTTATAGATTTATCTGAACTTATACCATATTTCAATTTAAAACGTTCCTTGGTACAACAAGTACTTAATTTTGAACGATGTTTTCGTTTTTCTTTACAATCCACACATATTAAATGTGATTCATCTTGTTTATTAATCCCTTTATTTATAAAACAACTTTTATCGAGGGTAGACTTACAACTGCCACAAGTTAAATCGGTTTTCTTCAATATTAAAGTGGGAATTTTCATGGTTTGTGGTGTTGGACGATAACATTTTAAATTTGATTCTGCTTTAACACAATGTTGGAAACTCGACATATTTGGTTCTAATTTAATAAATTTGGTATTTTCTTCTTCAAAATAATCACAATCCTCAGTTTTTATCATTTCTTTTTGGACACAATCGCATCTTTTACCAAAACGAGTGGGATTTAATGAGGTTTCAAGATTATGCTTGCATGATGGCGTTTGTTTACCGTCAAAACGAGAGTCAAATGAATTGCAATCAATGGCTTCCTCATGTTTATTGCTGATATGGTCATCAATTTGTTCTATTTTAATAGAAGTTTCATTTTTGTTTCTCTCCATATTTGGTGTTTAAGTATAATCGGGCAGGTTGATCGTATGTTGGCAGATTGGTCTAACTATCTACCTAAACGTCATTATTGACAAATAGTAACGTCTTTTTTACATTTTAATATTTGAACACACAAATTAAAACAATGAAAAGAAATATTTATTATTTAAATATTAGGAAAGGAATATTTTACTTAATAAATACAGCCACATGCAGTATTTATCAGTTGTTATGGTTTTCACTTCACAGCCTTTATCTATGTTTACAGTCTTGTTCAAAAGCGATGTCCAGAAACGTCATTTTGACAGGTGTTTAGAGTGCTGCCAGATTATGGATGTAAAATAGCTATAAAAGAAAAATTTAATAATCATAAATAGTGGCTTGCTTATATATGATAAATATAAGGAAAGATATTATCAACACAAAATGATAACAGCAAAACACACAAACCTAACGCAAACTGCAAAAGTATTCCTCTTATTTAAATTAAACTCTTACACCCAAGTTGGTTATACATATAGAGATTTACGTTTTTTAACAATATAGGTAAGTATCTATTTATATCTATCTATTTATAGGTATGTATCTGTCAAAGTTTGTAATACACTTAATATCAACTTGTGACAGACAGCAGTCTTTATATTTGCCAACAATATATTAAAACATTTATTATTATTAAATGTATATTAAAAGCAATACAGGGTTAGTTAATTTGTAATTATAACAATATTATATTACTAAATATTAAAGTAATTCGTAGGAGAAAAAAATAAATATATAGAGATTTCCAACCATATGACAAATCATTTCTTTATATTAAATGTTTGTTAAAAGCAATATAGTCAGTAAATTATTAGCTAAATATTTCAGTATTATATTTCATCATCTGACAACAAAACGTTCACTAATTAAATTAATTTATAAACAATATGTCAAATCTTATTTGGAATGATACTCGTGTTTAAAGTTAAATGACTTAAGGCCGGTTTTATAAATATTTGACCTTTTTTCCGTTCATTAAAGTCAATTATCGAAACTAAACCTTATTTACGAACGAGTGTTTTATAAAAGAAAATGGTCCATCCGTTAGTAATCGCAAACGGTTCGTTAAATACAACAAACTCTATGTCGCAGCGTATGCCTGTGTTTACGAAATTAAAGAAAAGTTGTTGAAAGATAAAGAAAAATTGTTGAAAAGAATTGTGGAAACTTCGCGGAATATCAACCAAGAACTTCTGGATCCACCCTCGGTGTAGCAGTGAGTTTTAGAGAATGCGGCGTCCGAAATGGCAGGGAATCTACCTGTCGGGTTTTTACAACGACGATTCATATGACATGCCGTATCTATAAGTTTTTAATGATCGTTGGTTTGCCCTTTTCATGCCATCAGATGAAATAAAACGGTGATCCCACCGAAGACAAAGAAAAGGTCTTTCGAGAAGAGGCCCCTTAAGGATTGTGAATTGAAACTAAGTACTTACACTTTGGCATAAAAATAGATTGGCAAAAGTGTAATGGAAATAAAATTCACATTTATTTTAATATAAATATAATTCGTTTTAATTTGTAACACAAATGTGTGTAGTTTTGTTGTCGAGTTCAAATTGATCCAAAACCGCCCGGTTTTATCTACTTTTTCAAATCCATGTTGAGTCCGTGCTTAGGCATGTAATCGAAAGGCGGAACCGGTGACTCGGTGTTGTTAATGAGCACGTATTGGCAGCCCTCTGTGCATGCGTTCAGGCAGTGGGGGTCGTTTTTGCACTGCTGCCGGCAACCCGCTTGACATTTGGTCACTGTTCTGACGTTTGTCGGCTGGAGCTGCGACTCGAACATCATCCTGGAAGAACACATTCATCGTCACTAATAATCAAAAATAGCCATTTTGAAATTACATCATCTTTGCGTCAACTTATCACAAAATAAATACGTGTAGTGGTGGACAACGCCGAGTACAAATGAGTGAGGCTAGCTGCAGCTGACTCGCCGATCGCTCGCTGTCACTTTGACGTTCGTCTAATGAAATAATGCATTTAACAAACGTCAAAGTGACAGTTAGGTTAGAGTTACAAATGATACTAAATCGATGTCTCAAACGATAGTCGGGTACTAACGAATCCATGAAGGGCACGGCCAAGCATTGTCCCGCGTCGCAGTGCAGAACGTGCGGCGCAACTGCGGCTATGAGGGTCCCATCGTCCCCCACCACGTACGGCACGTTGTCTATGTACAGACCGTCGAAGAGGCAGTACCGCTTCATGTCCTCTGTTAGCGATGCCCATACGGACGGAGGCGCTCCTGGACGCAGTAACAAAAATGTTTATAATATTAAACATTATTTATATTTCTACTTTTCCGATAGGAACGCAACTAATCATTTCTCTATTATTTTATTAAAAAGTATTATCGGCGCTTCAGAGGACTCAACCAGTCATTCCTCCATACAAACGTGTAGTGTTGCGACTGTCGTATTTGTAGATACAAAAGAAAAAAATATCTTATTGACTGATTACATACAGTAATGGACAAAATAAGACAACGAACATAGTTGATGTCATAAAGATGCAAATTGAACAAAGTTTTTAAAAATAAATCGGGAAAAGGTTCCTTATCGGTCCTTAAGGTCGCATTCAATGGTAAGTGCCTATTCACTATCCTATAAGAAAATGCGTGCACCATCTTAATTTGGTATACGGATAAAATGTCAAATAGTGTAAATATACCACGGACCACCTTATCGAAAAATAATATTATATTTATTTATTTATTGTGACATAATTAATTTGAGTCACACAATTTAAGTAGTAAAAGTCACAGTTGCAAATGAATATTATAAATGCACCGGGAGCGGTTAGCACTGCTACATTTTGTGCCCTGCCTTCTTTACTAGACTATGTCCGTACTAAGGAAGGCAGTGTTTATATTCAAACGTATGGCAACTAAAGGTACAAAATTTAAGTTGATTTTTACTGATACTCTTGAGAAATACACAAAACCATTAAAAACAGGTTGAACGATGGTCAAGGTTTCGAGATATATTATGACCTCATACTCGGCTCAATTCTAGGTGCAATTACAAAAATATGCGTAATGATGATTAAATAATATTATAAGGCTGATTGCCGTGAATATATATATAAATATATATATTTTAAACAAACAAGCAGTTCTATTACTCTTATTTATTATTAATCAAAGTACTTTCAAGGGAATAAGTGAAAAAAAATCGGCGTGTAAACTCAACTTGACCGTTATTTTTTCATCTTATTTATCCTCCATTAAACCTGTACGGCACACAAAACGTTTGATTCATATGATACATATAATAATAATGTGAAAGTATTGTAATGTGAAAGTATTGTCATGTGAAAGTAATGTGAAAGTATTGTCTGATTTAGGAGGGAGAATGATTTAGACGTGCCACAGTGTTCGAATTTTGAAATAGATGAACGTGGTTTGACAGGCTGTCAGGCATTTGTTTTAATATGAATATTTAATTTGAGGATTTGAGTTTTGTTCCTCTGCGGTCATTGGCTTACAGAACCCGTCGCCATGGAATCAGAAGATCCCTCGATAGGATAAAGGCGTCGCCGGGGGTGATGGGATCCCAACCGCTGCGCGTAAAAAGATACACATTTGCATACCCATGAAGTAATATCTGGTGTTGCAAATGTGATAGACGAAGAGCCTGGTCCTGTTGAGGTTCCACTCCATCAGCCATTCGATGTCCTCGTATTTGGTGATCTCGTCGACCAGCACCTTGCGAGTCAGGCGCAAATACTCCACGTCCGCCTCGACGATCGATTCGTCGTTGTCGTTGGCGTAGCTGGAAAAAATACCAAAGATAAGTTTTCTCGAGTGGCTTTCAGAGGAATCTTCCAACCCTCAGTCTGGTCTCATTAATGTAGAAATAATAGAGCAAGCGCAGACAAAATTCCCCCGGTTTCTGCATCTCAAGCGCTATGGGGAGTACCAACATGCACCACCAGGGTCTATTGAATCACTTTCTTCTCATTTACCTGCAAATGGGAAGTTACTTGTTACTGCATATAAAATCAACAGTGTTTTTCTGGATTGTCTACATTTATTGGAAATATTTGGGCTATGAGGGCTATTAGGGTGTTCTCTACTCTACTCCAATCTTTTAAAACACATGGCAACTGAGGGTGAAAAACGCACCACGCCAAGTACGCCACAAAACTTCAAATACCGTTGCTTAGATCAGACTGACATTGCCAATTATTTATTTCCTACACCACTTTGCTATGCGGAACTACGCAACTGTAAATTTTCGACTCATTTCATTTTAGAGTTCTTAGAATAATTTAGAAATTAAATCTTCGATAGATTATCTTGCCTAAATTGCACACATCTAAACCGTACAAGAAGTATTAGGGAAACATACCGTTTCTCTCGCACACTCGGCCGAGATGGCTCGTCGTCTTGACTCGCATGCTAGCTACTAGACCGAGTTGGCTTGAAACCTGCGTTTCTTTCAGACAAAACGCTCCAGGAAGGCTTTTAAGAGGTTCGTAGGCGGGGTAAATAAATAAAAGAAAGTAGTTTTCATTATCAATTCGCGTTAATTATTAATATTTAATTGAAGAAAGGATGCTATCACAACACTTATCCTAACCAATTTCTGACTCAGTAGGAATGCAAATAGAAATTAATAAATTATCGGTAATAGCTTCGACTCGATGTTAGATTGGCTACCTAGGAAGGTATCTAGCCTGGGAGTGCGGTGAGTAAAGACTAAACCGTGAGAAAGGAATTTATAACTCGTCTCAATACGGTCTGATTTGACGTCACAACGCGTGAAATTAAACTTAGCATTTATCCAAATAAAGCAAATGATTGTGACTTTCAATTAGGAAGTCTAGTTGCCTTTGCCGTCAATAGAGAACTTCCAGTTAAACTGGGCATGAGAACTGTATATCTGGCAACTTCGCAGGTGTACAAAGCGATTACTTTACTACATACTTTCTCCAGAGCAGTTTGTTGAGTCCCTCGGCCATGTGAATCCTGAATATAACTCCCGGCCGGAGATGGCTCTGGTACAGGTCCTTCGGTATCTCGAGCACCTTCGTCGACGTCTTGCCGTGTTTCTTCCTGCTACTGCCGCTGTTCCTTCGGGTTGCCTTCGGGACGTCCTGGAAAATATCGCGATGCGATCTGACGTCACAAACATTTCGCTATTGGAGTCGATGGATTGTTTATGATTTATCGTTTTTATATAAGTAATTTGTGCGCATACGCCACTCTCTGTGTATTCATACAAAATTCTACGGAAAAAGATTTAACAGTCTCCGTTGTCAATGAAATTTTCGAAACTATATTTTTACCTTCTTCGATAGAGGGCGCGAGTGTACTAGCTGCATATTAAACGTCAGAGTACAATTTCATACAATTATTAGAGTTTTATGCTACTAAAGTTTAAACTATTGCTAGAAAAATATAAACCCGTGATTTGACACTGGCTGGATGAATCACAGAAACAATTTGAAAATTGGAAAATTGTAATCCTCTAAACCCGTGCACTTGCTATTGTATGGGATCTATTATTATAGCACTATCATAAAACAACATCAGGCAAACATCTGTTTTTTTCTTGTATAAAGGCGACATCTACCGGAAACGACAACTTAAAGTGTAGCCCCTGTGCGTGCCTCATTCCAACGCAAAATTATTAATATTTAATTAATTAATTAATTTGTGTGATACATATAAACAACTTACAACAAAATGAAGTGCCAGCATAGCAACTGTGGTGAAAACCTACTTACGGAAGATGTTTTAAAATGTCGTAATTGCAAATTGAAATATCACTTCCACTGTGTAGGTCAACTTTAGAAAAATGTCTAATAAATATAATGTCTAATGTCTAATGACTATAAAATGTCTAATGACTATAAAATGAATTGGCAATGTCATAAATGTAATTTGAGCAATAAAAAAGACCCTAAATTGGTCAAAAAAAAACTACTGAACCTGAAACACCTGAAAATAAAAGTGATAGTGATGTTGATATCACAGATTTTCAAATGCTGGTGAAGGAAATTAAGATGCTGAGGATAGATTTCACTACAATGAGAAACCAAATGACAGAATTTAAGTCAGCTATTGATTTTTGTTCTGGAAAGGTGGATAATTTATCGAAAAAAATGGCAGAGGTTGAAAATGGTTTAAAGCGAATCGACAGCTGTGAAAATGAAATAACAAAATTAAAACATAAATTGGAAATCATGGAAAAATCGGAAAATACGAGAGAGCAAAGCATGCTTCTTAATAATTTGGAGATTAGCGGAATTCCACAGGTGAACGGAGAGAATTTATATGCATTCATAAAGGCTATAGGGTCTACCGCTGGCATTGTGATTGATGAACGAGACTTGGATTATGCATATCGTATTGAGTCCAGGAATGAAGAACAGGATGAAAGAGCACGTCCCCCACTAGTGATGACCACAAGGAAAAAAAGAGGAACTCATGATAGCACTTCGAATTCTTCGGCAATCCAGATCGATCACTATATCCGACGTAGGCATGAAGACATCACCGCAGGGAATAAACTCTTCGGATCACCTTACACTTTTCAACAGGATTTTGTATAAAAAAACTCGTCAAATCGCCAAAGAAAAAAAAATACAGATTTGTGTGGTCAAAAAACTCAAAAATATATTCATATAATATCGGAGAACGATTTAGTCCGTCTGGAATAGATATTATTAATTATGTGAAATCTTATGCAATTTACTATTTACTAACTTTTTCTGCTTAACCAACTAAAAATCTTGTTATGTATTCACTCTCTGCAAAAATTGACTATGAATCCCTCTTATAGTAATTACGACTAGAATTATTTACTTAAAACTTATCTGAATTTTATTATAATTTTCTAATTGTTTGTCAAACAAAGCTTCTTCTAACTATTTCAAAGATGATAGTAAAAAAAAATATATAGAGGATTTATTTAATGAAATAAATAACACGGAATTTGTCAAAACACTAAATATAAGCTCTCCGCTTAAGTGTAAGACCATATTTAAGGATAATTATGTAATTAAAATACTAAGTTTGAATATACGCAGCTTGCAAAAAAACTTTGATCAGCTAAATCTCCTTACTGCATCAACTGGATTTAAATATTGAAATTATAATCCTAACAGAATGCTGGATTATCAGCCAAACTCAATTTCCTAATTTGGTAGCTATATTGCATACGGAACGAAGATGGTGTACTAGTTGACATTAAATCCTATTTGAGTGTGACTATTGATTGATGAATTCGATATTCATGATGCAACGGGTTTTTGCATTAAAGGGCGGGATTTTGCTCTCTTTGCACTTTGCCGCTCTCCATCTCAAAGTAATATTAAGAGATTTTTAACTTCCTTGGACAGCATTTTAAAAAATATGACCTCAAATAGTAGTATTAAACACCGTGACTCGCAGAAGACCTGAATATATCTACGTACGGACATAATCAACATCATCAGGCTGATGACTACCATAAATACAGCGACGAGACAACATAATGGTGTAAAAACATGCATAGATCATATTTACATTCGTAGTAATAACAAACCACAATCTGCTGTTATACATACAACAATAACAGATCATTACTCCACCCTTCTGGCCATTCAAGGAAGAAATAGAGTTATAGATATAAAATTAATAAAGTATGAAGCATTACGCATAAGTCTAAAAAATGAGGAATGGGAGACGTTTATAGCCTTATAAACGCGGACACAGCATTTGAAAAGTTTATAGAAACACTAAATACACACATAAAAAACAATTAGAACAAAACAAATAAAACAATTAAAACTAGAAACAACAAACTTAAGCCATAAATGACCGAGGGAATTATAAATAGTATTTTATTTTCGTCAGCAAAGTATTCTAATGAAAAAAGGTTTCTTTTGTCGAATTCGATTTGAAAGCAAAGCGACCATTACAGGCAATTACGCGATTTGTGACACAATTTGTTATTTAATCCCAATATGGCGTCGATACTTTGTTGAAAGCAATTATTATTTTGAAACAGTGGAGGAGGCTGTATCAAATTTACCTTTTAACCTTTTAATACTTCGCATGTGCGAAAACGGTGGCGCCATCTAAAAAAATATTGGTAACAAATCTGAGGTATATTAAAGCATGTGGTATTTTTTTTATTCGTACAACTATATAGAGGTTTTCCTGGACGATTAGAGTTGATCATTTTATTGAAAATTCAATTTGAACATAAATAGGTAAAATTAAATTACAAATTATAGGAAAGAAATAGGCAATAGG
The DNA here is from genome assembly GCA_020383195.1 of Neomicropteryx cornuta. Lineage (NCBI taxonomy): Eukaryota > Metazoa > Arthropoda > Insecta > Lepidoptera > Micropterigidae > Neomicropteryx > Neomicropteryx cornuta. The sequence goes on from JAHKQU010000020.1 coordinate 8,575,711, forward strand.
CTAATAATTGGTCCTGCGATTTCCAGTAATATTTGCTAAGAAAGTATATCAAAATACGCCATGGATAAAACGAACAAAAATAACGTATTAAAAAACGGGTGTTTTTTTTAAATCACTTCTTAGTCGTAATAGGTTACACAACACCGCCCTTAAGCCTTCGGGGCAACCTTTATATAAAATAAATAATATAATTCTATACGAAAAATTAATAACTAAATATAAATAGACCTAATGAGGTGCTTATGTTCACTATTATAAGAAATTATATAAAAAAAATGTAAAAATAATCCAAACACAAGTTTATTATTCTCATTAAAGCACTGATGCAAATTTATCTTTTTTATAAGCGGCTACCATTGGCCTCGCCGCGGCCACGTCGATCGGCTGTCGTGCCTATTACAAGAACCGTATAATATTATCACAAAAGGTTTCCTTTTTCTCAGAAATAGTGATGAAGTTTTAGAAATGCATCATCAAAAATGAAGTATATTTTTGTTGGGAAGTCTGTTGACTATTTTTTATCCATTTCGATTTTATCAAAATATTTTAGGATACTTATCTAAAACATTAAAAAAAAATCCACTTAGAAGTTACCTTATAAGTTGATAACTTATATAACTAACATTAGTAATAAAATAAAACAAAATATTGAAATTATGTATTTATTTATAAAATAAGATTCAAAACTAAATTAAGTAACAATCAAACTACTAATGAAAAAAAACAGCTTAAATATTAGAACGAAAAATCTAGGAAATATTACAAAATTCTTCTTCATAAAAATGCTTTTCCCAATTCACAACATTATTGTTAAAAATTGGCAAATATTATTTCTTATTATAAAAAGCGCTGGAGATTTATTAATGTTTGCGGGAAATGATTTTTCTTTACCAAAATATATGAATCATTATAAACAAAAGTTTGAAAAAATATTTTTCATACATAAATCGTTGCATCTTGGCAAGTCCCACTTGAAAAACTAATTCCGGGGAAAACTGCTTTCTGAATCGTATAGTAAAAGTAAACTATTGAGGGCTATTTGGTTAACGGATCGTGAACAGCGGTTCAGAAGCAGCGCTTTTGTGAATACATAATAAATATAGACTACTACCCTCTAACGTGACCTTAAATAGTAATATTTGTTTTAAAAAATAATAAAATAAAATAAATTTTACGATACAGAACCGTTTCAAATTAAGCCTACAACCTAAAAACTAAACAAAAACAACAAACAAAATCTGTGCATTAAATTCTGCCTGTTTAAGGTTAAAGAAATACGTTTTAACTGTTCAATTTTTCATAAATGTTAGAAGTTAAGGTCAACTGCTCACCCTAACATAATTTTTGGTGACCTAACTCAAAGAAATCAAACATAGGATAACCAAGTCTTCAATTATTTATCCTACCCTACGCTAGACGCAGCCCAAATGTAACATCAAGAATACATTTATGCAAAAAATATATTCAACATTACTTATAATAAATAATATTAATTTATGATATAGCTGTAATGATACTAAATCTATAACTTATACATATAAAATAGAGACAAAGTAATTATAATTAACTTTTTGACATTGATTTAACTGAACTTTAATTATACCATGAAGCTTTGAAATATCTCATAATTAACAGCATTGCAATAGCCCATTACTTTTTTGTATCGACTGGTATCGCACTAGCATTATTTAAAATATATACCTAACTATACGATGGCTGTATCTATAATGATACTGTAACAGTTGCTTATATGCACTTATTGCATTTGAATGTTTTATTATGAAATACGATATGGTTCTGTAAATATACTTTAGGTGAAGAATTCGGTTCGCACTCACTACATTTAAAATTTCTATTTGTTCCATGATGTATATCGATATAGTTCTGTACTCTGTTTATAAATGCATTCGTGTTTTCTTATTAGCTGTATTTAAAATTTTCTTTATTTATTGATGAACTACATCGATATGGGTCTGTAAATATGCTTTACCTGAGAATGTGTGATTGCACTCACTGCATTTCAATTTTATAATTTTCTGATGAACAATATCGATATGGTTCTGTAATTGATATTTATAAGCATACCTGTATTCGCACTCACTGCATTTAAATTGTTTAATTTTCCGATGAACTACGTTGATATGGGTTTTTAAATTTGCTTTACATGAGAATGTGTGATTGCACTCACTGCATTTAAATTGTTTAATGTTTCGATGAACTACGTCGATATGGGTCTGTAAATATGCCTTACGTGAGTATGTGTGATTGCACTCACTGCATTTAAATTTTCTAATTTTCCGATGAAATACGTCGATATGAGTCTGTAAATGTTGCTTATATGCAGTCGTGTATTCGCACTCAATGCATTTAAATTGTTTAATTTTCCGATGAAATACGTCGATATGAGTCTGTAAATGTTGCTTATATGCAGTCGTGTATTCGCACTCACTGCATTTAAATTTCTTAATTTTCCGATGAACTGCGTCGATATGGGTTTGTAAATTTGTTTTAAGTGGACTTGTATATTCGCAATCACTGCATTTAAATTTTCTTATTTTTTGATTTACCTTATCGATATAAGTTAAAGATTTATCTGAACTAACACCATATTTCAATTTAAACCGATCCTTGGTACAACAAGAACTTAATTTTAAACGATGTTTTCGTTTTTCTTTACAATCCACACATATTAAATATGATTCATCTTGTTTATTAATTCCTTTATTTATAAAACAACTTTTATCGAGGGTAGTCTTACAACTGCCACAAGTTAAATCGGTTTTCTTCAATATTAAAGTGGGAATTTTCATAGTTTGTGGTGTTGGACGATAACATTTAAAAGTTGATTCTGCTTTAACACAATGTTGGAAACTCGACATATTTGGTTCTGATTTAATAAATTTAGTATTTTCTTCTTCAAAATAATCACAATCCTCAGTTTTTATCATTTCTTTTTGGACACAATCGCATCTTTTACCAAAACGAGTGGGATTTAATGAGGTTTCAAGAATATGCTTGCATGATGGCGTTTGTTTACCGTCAAAACGAGAGTCGAATGAATTGCAATCAATGGCTTCCTCATGTTTATTGCTGATATGGTCATCAATTTGTTCTATTTTAATAGAAGTTTTATTTTCGTTTCTCTCCATATTTGGTTAATAATTGACGAGGTTGATCGTATGGTACACTAACCTAACCTAACTTAAACGACGTGATTAACTTTGGAAAAAAAAGTTTTTATATTGAATGTAGTAACGACTTTTTATATTATTAATTTGAACACACAAATTAAATATTCTTTTTGTTTATTGGGCAAATAAAGCCACATACATTATTTATATCAGTTATTTTGGTTTACAGCCGTGTTCAGAAGAGTACTCTAGAAATGTCATTTTGACAGATGTTTTTAGTGCTGCCAGATTTAAGGAAGTAAAATATCTATAAAAAAATAAATATGTATAATAATTAAAATCATAATCTGGCTGGCCGATATATGATAAATATGGCGATAAATATTTTAAACACTTAATGCTGTCAATGCTTGAAGCTAAAGTATTTCACAACGTTAAATGGATCTATAGCTTGGTTAACTAAGGAAATAAGTTTTTTTTTTTAATTTTGCTAAACAATTCATTTTTAGCATTTAAAATTGTTTCAAATGATGTTTCAGAACCCTGACATTCGTGGTTTTCGTGGTTTTCTATATAAAATAAAAATAAGTGGAGTTATAGATACTAATTAGACATAATGAGTGCTGCTAGTGTTACAAATTGTTTTCTAGAAAATAAAACTTAAAAATACACATTCAATTAATAAATAAAGGCAGCGAGTGTAACAACTCGTTTACTCAAAAAATGTTACTTTAAGACACATATTGATGATTTAATGTAATTTCTCTTATCTCTTAATAAAGTCCATGATTAGTTCATAAAAAAAAAATTCAAAATTCAAAATTTCTTCATTTTTCTAAAATATACAGAGGAATTTATAATAGGAATTGTATTCACAATAAATTGTTTTGCTTTCACGGGGATTGCATTCCCATAATTTGACCCTGTGGTTTCAGTTTATCATGACCCAGAGGTATTTACAAAGTCAGAGCTCTAAGAATATTCAAATTAATAAAAAAAAATACGTGCAAACGCGCCTTATTTGAATTCCAGTATTTTTGGAAAACGTACGAAATAGAAAAAGTTTTGGAATCAAAAGAAAACTCGATTATTTTGAACCGGAAAAATGTTTCGCATGGAAAATCGTGAGGCACCACAACCGTCGCGAACAAACTCTAAAAATAGTACTACTTAAAAAAATCCTGGACCTTGTCCGCCGTTGCTCATTTGAGATCAATATACGCGAATTATAATATTATTATTTTTGATTTAATATTGTAAATATTTTGTTTTGTGGGCGTCAGGATGAACTGAATAAAATACGTTTGGTTATTCCACTGTTCTTTTTATTAGTTCTTTTTGCTTATCTTAACACCCACAGTTGTACAAGAAGGAATCCTCCAATCTACCCTCTCTTTAGCTAGCCACTGACACATTGCCTACACACACAAATCAAATGTCACCTAGTCCACTCTGGAGGCAAATTCAAATAGATGATAAATTAAAGTTTAATAATTTTCTTCAAGTGGGTACTTTTTTGGGACTAATTATTATGTTTTATCTCATAATAATTACTATAGGCTAAATTTTTAAACTAAATTAAAATAAAAAAAACATTGAACAAAATATTTTAAAAGACATTAATTCTGTTTTTCAATTATAACCAATGTAAGCAATGAGTGTTTTAATTTAGCATGTTTTTAAATGAGACGGAATGGTTTATAACCACACAGAAGACTGAAAAGAGTATTTTCGGCAAGAGACTTCATCAAAAAGTACGTTTCTAGCGATTTTAAAACAATTCTCAGAAAAATACTTCGACAAAAATCGTTGCCGGAGTTCGGAAGTCTGTTGACTATTTCTATCTATTTCAAGTTTATCAAAATATTTTAAGATACTTATTTAAAACATTAGAAAAATAATCCACTTATAAGTTACCTTATAAGTTGATAACTTATATAACTAATATTAATAATAAAATAAAACAAAATATTGAATTTATGCATTTATTTATAAAATAAGATTCAAAACTAAATTAAGTAACAATCAAACTACTAATGAAAAAAAAACAGCTTAAATATTAGAACGAAAAATCTAGGAAATATTACAAAATTCTTCTTCATAAAAATGCTTTTCCCAATTCACAACATTATTGTTAAAAATTGGCAAATATTATTTCTTATTATAAAAGGCGCTGGAGATTTATTTATGTTTGCGGGGAAATGATTTTTCTATACCAAAATATTTGAATTATTAACAAAAGTTTAAAAAATATTTTTCAAACATAAATCGTTGCACGTTGGCAAGTCCCACGTGAAAAACTAATTTCGGGGAAAACTGCTTTCTGAATCGTATAGTAAAAGTAAACTACTGTGGGCTATTTGGTTAACGGATCGTGAACAGCGGTTCAGACGCAGCGCTTTTGTGAATACATAATAAATATAGACTACTGCCCTCTAACGAGACCCTAAATAGTAATATTTGTTTTAAAAAATAATAAAATAAAACGTAATATATTTTACAAAATGAACCGTTTCAAATTAAGCCTACAACCTAAAAACTAAACAAAAACAACTAAAGATCTGTGCATTAAATTCTACATGTTTTAGGTTAAATAAATAGTTTTAACTGTTTAATTTTTCATAAATATTAGAAGTTAAGGTCAACTAACGTAATCCCTAACAACCCTAACATAATTTTTGGTGACCCAACTCAAAGAAATCAAACATAGGATAACAAAGTCTTCAATTATTTATCCTACCCTACGCTAGACGCAGCCCAAATGTAACATCAATAATACATTTATGCAGAAAATATGTTCAATGTTACTTATAATAAATAATATTAATTTATGATATAGCTGATATGATACTTGTATATAATTTATACATAGAAAATATAGACAAAGTAATTTTAATTAACTTTTTGACATTGATTTAACTGAACTTTAATTATACCATGATGCTTTGAAATATCTCATATTTAACAGAATTGCACTGGTCCTTTACTTTTTTGTATCGACTGGTATCGCACTAGCATTATTTAAAATATAAACATAACTATACGATGGCTGTATCTATAATGATACTGTAACAGTTGCTTATATGCACTTATTGCATTTGAATGTTTTATTATGAAATACGATATCGTTTCGTAAATATACTTTAGGTGAAGTATTCGGTCACACTCACTACATTTAAATTTTCTTTTTTTCCATGAATTATATCGAAATGGTTCTGTAGTCAGTTTATAAAATGCATTCGTGTTTTCTTATTCGCTGTTTTTAAAATTTTCTTAATTTTACGATGAACTACGTTGATATGGGTCTGTAAATTTGCTTTAAGTGAGAATGTGTGATTGCACTCACTGCATCTAAATTTTTTTAATTTTACGATGAACTTTATTAATATGATTCTGTAATTGTTGCTTAAATGCAGTCATGTATTCGCACTCACTGCATTTAAATTTCTTAATTTTCCGATGAACTACGTCGAAATGTTTCTTTAAATTTGCTTTACATGAGAATGTGTGATTGCACTCACTGCATTTAAATTTTCTTATTTTCCGATGAACTATATCGATATGGTTCTGTAAAAGTTCCTTATATGCAGTCGTGTATTCGCACTCACTGCATTTAAATTGTTTAATTATCCGATGAACTGCGTCGATATGGGTCTGTAAATGTGCTTTACGTGAGAATGTGTGATTGCACTCACTGCATTTAAATTTCTTAATTTTCCGATGAACTACGTTGATATGGGTCTGTAAATTTGCTTTAAGTGAGAATGTGTGATTGCACTCACTGCATTTAAATTTCTTAATTTTCCGATGAACTGCGTCGATATGGGTTTGTAAAGTTGCTTTACGTGGACTTGTATATTCGCAATCACTGCATTTAAATTTTCTTATTTTTTGATGTACTTTATCGATATAAGTTAAAGATTTATCTGAACTTATACCATATTTCAATTTAAACCGTTCCTTGGTACAACAAGTACTTAATTTTGAACGATGTTTTCGTTTTTCTTTACAATCCACACATATTAAATATGATTCATCTTGTTTATTAATTCCTTTATTTATAAAACAACTTTTATCGAGGGTAGACTTACAACTGCCACAAGTTAAATCGGTTTTCTTCAATATTAAAGTGGGAATTTTCATGGTTTGTGGTGTTGGACGATAACATTTAAAATTTGATTCTGCTTTAACACAATGTTGGAAACTCGACATATTTGTTTCTGATTTAATAAATTTAGTATTTTCTTCTTCAAAATAATCACAATCCTCAGTTTTTATCATTTCTTTTTGGACACAATCGCATCTTTTACCAAAACGAGTGGGATTTAATGAGGTTTCAAGAATATGCTTGCATGATGGCGTTTGTTTACCGTCAAAACGAGAGTCGAATGAATTGCAATCAGTGGCTTCCTCATGTTTATTGCTGATATGGTCATCAATTTGTTCTATTTTAATAGAAGTTTTATTTTCGTTTCTCTCCATATTTGGTGTTTAAGTATAATCGGGCAGGTTGATCGTATGTTGGCAGATTGGTCTAACTATCTACCTAAACGTCATTATTGACAAATAGTAACGTCTTATTAAATAGTAACGGAACACACAAATTAATACAAAGAAAAGAAATATTTATTTATTAAATATTAGGAAAGGAATATTTTACTTAATAAATACAGCCACTTGCAGTATTTATCAGTTGTTATGGTTTTCACTTCACAGCCTTTATCTATGTTTACCGCCTTGTTCAAAAGCGATGTCCAGAAACGTCATTTTGACAGGTGTTTAGAGTGCTGCCAGATTATGGATGTAAAATAGCTATGAAAGAAAAATTTAATAATCATATTGTGGCTGGCTGATATATGATAAATATAGGGAAAAATATTTTAAACACAAAATGGTAAAAGCAAAACACACAAACCTAATTCAAACTGCAAAAGTATTCCTCTTATTTAAATTAAACTCTAATTTATATATATTTATAGGTAGGTATCTGTCCAAGTTTGTATTATATTTAATATCAACTTGTGACAGACAGAAATAACAAAATTAAAACATAAATTGGAAATCATGGAAAAATCGGAAAATACGAGAGAGCAAAGCATGCTTCTTAATAATTTGGAGATTAGCGGAATTCCACAGGTGAACGGAGAGAATTTATATGCATTCATAAAGGCTATAGGGTCTACCGCTGGCATTGTGATTGATGAACGAGACCTGGATTATGCATATCGTATTGAGTCCAGGAATGAAGAACAGTCTGAAAGAGCACGTCCCCCACTTGTGATGACCACAAGGAAAAAAAAGAGGACCTCATGGTAGCGCTTCGAATTCTTCGGCAATCAAGATCGATCACTCCATCCGACGAAGGCATGAAGAAATCACCGCAGAGCACTCTTCCAGAGATCTCCGAAGAGTTCATCTCCGCAGAGATGAACTCTTCGGATCACCTTACACTTTTCAACAGGATTTTGTATAAAAAAACTCGACACATCGCCAAAGAAAAAAATTTACAGATTTGTATGGTTAAAAAACTCAAAAATATATTCATATAATATCGGAGAACGATTTAGTCTGTCTGGAATAGATATTATTAATTATGTGAAATCTTATGCAATTTACTATTTACTAACTTTTTCTGTTTAACCAACTAAAAATCTTGTTATGTATTCTTCACTCTCTGCAAAAATTGACTATGAATCCCTCTTATAGTAATTACGACTAGAATTATTAACTTTAAACTTATCTGAATTTTATTATAATTTTCTAATTGTTTGTCAAACAAAGCTTCTTCTAACTATTTCAATGATAGTAAAAAAAAATATGGAGGATTTATTTAATGAAATAAATAACACTGAATTTGTCAAAACACTATATATAAGCTCTCCGCTTAAGTGTAAGACCATATTTAAGGATAATTATGTAATTAAAATACTAAGTTTGAATATACGCAGCTTGCAAAAAAACTTTGATCAGCTAAATCTCCTTACTGCATCAACTGGATTTAAATATTGAAATTATAATATTAACAGAATGCTGGATTAGCAGCCAAACTCAATTTCCTAATTTGGTAGCTATATTGCATACGGAACGAAGATGGTGTACTAGTTGACATCAAATCCTATTTGAGTGTGACTATTGATTGAAGAATTCGATATTCATGATGCAACGGGTTTTTGCATTAAAGGGCGGGATTTTGCTATATTTGCGCTTTGCCGCTCTCCATCTCAAAGTAATATTAAGAGATTTTTAACTTCCTTGGACAGCATCTTAAAAAATATGACCTCAAATAGTAGTATTAAACACCGTGACTCGCAGAAGACCTGAATATATCTACGTACGGACATAATCAACATCATCAGGCTGATGACTACTATAAATACAGCGACGAGACAACATAATGGTGTAAAAACATGCATAGATCATATTTACATTCGTAGTAATAACGAACCACAATCTGCTGTTATACATTCAACAATAACAGATCATTACTCCACCCTTCTGGCCATTCAAGGAAGAAATAGAGTTTTAGATATAAAATTAATAAAGTATGAAGCATTACGCATAAGTCTAAAAAATGAGGAATGGGAGACGTTTATAGCCTTATAAACGCGGACACAGCATTTGAAAAGTTTATAGAAACACTAAATACACACATAAAAAACAATTAGAACAAAACAAATAAAACAATTAAAACTAGAAACAACAAACTTAAGCCATAAATGACCGAGGGAATTATAAATAGTATTTTATTTTCGTCAGCAAAGTATTCTAATGAAAAAAGGTTTCTTTTGTCGAATTCGATTTGAAAGCAAAGCGACCATTACAGGCAATTACGCGATTTGTGACACAATTTGTTATTTAATCCCAATATGGCGTCGATACTTTGTTGAAAGCAATTATTATTTTGAAACAGTGGAGGAGGCTGTATCAAATTTACCTTTTAACCTTTTAATACTTCGCATGTGCTAAAACGGTGACGCCGTCTAAAAAAATATTGGTAACAAATCTGAGGTATATTAAAGCATGTGGTATTTTTTATATAGAGGTATTCCTGAACGATTAGAGTTGATCATTTTACTAAAAATTTAATTTGAACATAAATAGGTAAAAATAAATTACAAATTATAGGAAACAAATAGGCAATAGGCTAATAATTGGTCCTGCGATTTCCAGTAATATTTGCTAAGAAAGTATATCAAAATACGCCATGGTTAAAACGAACAAAAATAACGTATTGAAAAACAGGGTGATTTTTTTTAAATCACTTCTTAGTCATAATAGGTTGCACAACACCGCCCTTAAGCCTTCGGGGCAACCTGTATATAAAATAAATAAAATAATGCTATACAAATAATGAATAACTAAATATAAATAGACTTAATGGGGTGCTTATGACCACTATTATAAGAAATTATATAAAAAAAATGTAAAAATAATCCAAACACAAGTTTATTATTCTCATTAAAGCACTGGTGCAAATTATCTTTTTTATAAGCGGCTACCATTGGCCTCGCCGCGGCCACGTCGATCGACTGTCGTGCGTATTACAAGAACCGTATAATATTATCACAAAAGGTTTCCTTTTTCTCAGAAATCGTGATGAAGTTTTACAAATGCATCATCAAAAATGAAATATATTTTTGTTGGGAAGTCTGTTGACTATTTTTTATCCATTTCGAGTTTATCAAAATATTTTAGGATAATTATCTAAAATATTAGTAAAATAATCCACCAATTAACTTATAAGTTGATAACTTATATAACTAACATTATTAATAAATTAAAACTAAATATTGAATTTATGCATTTATTTATAAAATAAGATTCAAAACTAAAATAAGTTACAATCGAACCACTAACGAAAAATTATAACGAAAAATCTAGGAAATATTACAAAATTCTTCTTCATAAAAATGCTTTTCCCAATTCACAACATTATTGTTAAAATTTGGCAAATATTATTTCTTATTATAAAAGGCGCTGAAGATTTATTTATGTTTGCGGGAAATGATTTTTCTATACCAAAATATTTGAATCATTATAAACAAAAGTTTGAAAAAATATTTTTCATACATAAATCGTTGCATCTTGGCAAATCCCACGTGAAAAACTAATTCCGGGGAAAACTGCTTTCTGAATCGTATAGTAAAAGTAAACTATTGTGGGCTATTTGAATAACGGATCGTGAACAGCGGTTCAGACGCAGCGCTTTTGTGAATACATAATAAATATAGACTACTGCCCTCTAACGTGACCCTAAATAGTAATATTTGTTTTAAAAGATAATAAAATAAAAAAAAAAATTACGAAACAGAACCGTTTCAAATTAAGCCTACAACCTAAAAACTAAACAAAAACAACAAACTAAATCTGTGCATTAAATTCTGCCTGTTATAGGTTAAATAATTACGTTTTAACTGTTCAATTTTTCATAAATTTTAGAAGTTAAGGTCAACTAACATAATCCCTAACAACCCTAACATAATTTTTAGTGACTTAACTCAAAGAAATCAAACATAGGATAACCAAGTCTTCAATTATTTATCCTACCCTACGCTAGACGCAGCCCAAATGTAACATCAATAATACATTTATGCAAAAAATATATTCAACATAGCTATATAATAAATAATATTAATTTATGATATAGCTGTAATGATACTTATAGATAACTTATACATATAAAATATAGACAAAAGTAATTATAATTATCTTTTTGACATTGACATTACTAAACTTTAAATATACCATGATGCTTTGAAATATTTCATATTTAACAGAATTGCACTGGTCCTTTACTTTTTTGTATCGACTGGTATCGCACTAGCATTATTTAAAATATATACCTAACTATACGATGGCTGTATCTATAATGATACTGTAACAGTTGCTTATATGCACTTATTGCATTTGAATGTTTTATTATGAAATACGATATGATTTTGTAAATATACTTTAGGTGAAGTATTCGGTTCGCACTCACTACATTTAAATTTTCTATTTTTTCCATGAATTATATCGATATGGTTCTGAACTTATTATTTCTTATTCGCTGTATTTAAAATTTACTTAATTTTCCGATGAACTACGTCGATATGGGTCTGTAAATATGCTTTACGTGAGCATGCTTGATTGCACTCACTGCATTTAAATTTTCTTATTTTTCTATGAACTACGTCAATATGGGTCTTCATATTTGCTTTACATGAGAATGTGTGATTGCACTCACTGCATTTAAATTGTTTTATATTTCGATGAACTACGTCGATATGGGTCTTTATATATGCTTTACATGAGAATGTGTGATTGCACTCACTGCATTTAAATTTCTTAATTTTTCGATGAACTACGTCGATATGTGTCTGTAAATTTGATTTATGTGAGTATGTGTGTTTGCAATCACTGCATTTAAATTTTCTTATTTTCCGATGAACTATATCGATATGATTCTGTAATTGTTGCTTATATGCAGTCGTGTATTCGCACTCACTGCATTTAAATTGTTTAATTTTCCGATGAACTACGTCGATATGGGACTTTAAATTTGCTTTACATGAGAATGTGTGATTGCACTCACTGCATTTAAATTTCTTAATTTTACGATGAACTATATTAATATGATTCTGTAAAAGTTGCTTATATGCAGTCGTGTATTCGCACTCACTGCATTTAAATTTTTTAATTTTCCGATGAACTGCTTCGATATGGGTCTGTAAATGTTGCTTATATGCAGTCGTGTATTCGCAATCACTGCATTTTAATTGTTTAATTTTCCGATGAACTGCGTCGATATGGGTTTGTAAAGTTGCCTTAAGTGGACTTGTATATTCGCACTCACTGCATTTAAATTGTTTAATTTTCCGATGAACTACGTCGATATGGGACTTTAAATTTGCTTTACATGAGAATGTGTGATTGCACTCACTGCATTTAAATTTCTTAATTTTACGATGAACTATATTAATATGATTCTGTAAAAGTTGCTTATATGCAGTCGTGTATTCGCACTCACTGCATTTAAATTTTTTAATTTTCCGATGAACTGCTTCGATATGGGTCTGTAAATATTGCTTATATGCAGTCGTGTATTCGCAATCACTGCATTTTAATTGTTTAATTTTCCGATGAACTGCGTCGATATGGGTTTGTAAAGTTGCCTTAAGTGGACTTGTATATTCGCAATCACTGCATTTTAATTGTTTAATTTTCCGATGAACTGCGTTGATATGGGTTTGTAAATTTGCTTTAAGTGGACTTGTATATTCGCACTCACTGCATTTAAATTTTCTTATTTTTTGATGTACCTTATCGATATAAGTTAAAGATTTATCTGAACTTATACCATATTTCAATTTAAACCGTTCCTTGGTACAACAAGTACTTAATTTTGAACGATGTTTTCGTTTTTCTTTACAATCCACACATATTAAATATGATTCATCTTGTTTATTAATTCCTTTGTTTATAAAACAACTTTTATCGAGGGTACACTTACAACTGCCACAAGTTAAATCGGTTTTCTTCAATATTAAAGTGGGAATTTTCATGATTTGTGGTGTTGGACGATAAAATTTTAAATTTGATTCTCCTTCAACAGAATGTTGGAAACTCGACATATTTGGTTCTAATTTAATAAATTTAGTATTTTCTTCTTCAAAATAATCACAATCCTCAGTTTTTATCATTTCTTTTTGGACACAATCGCATCTTTTACCAAAACGAGTGGGATTTAATGAGGTTTCAAGAATATGCTTGCATGATGGCGTTTGTTTACCGTCAAAACGAGAGTCGAATGAATTGCAATCAATGGTTTCCTCATGTTTATTGCTGATATGGTCATCGATTTGTTCTATTTTAATAGAAGTTGCATTTTCGTTTCTCTCCATATTTGGTGTTTAAGTATAATTGGGCAGGTTGATCGTATGTTGGCAGATTGGTCTAACTATCTACCTAAACGTCATTATTGACAAATAGTAACGTCTTTTTTACATTTTAACATTTGAACACACAAATTAAAACAAAGAAAAGAAATATTTATATTTTAAATATTAGGAATGAAATATTTTACCTAATAAATACAGCCACATGCAGTATTTATCAGTTGTTATGGTTAACACTTCACAGCCTATAACTATGTTTACAGCCTTGTTCAAAAGCGATGTCCAGAAACGTCATTTTGACAGGTGTTTAGAGTGCTGCCAGATTATGGATGTAAAATAGCTATGAAAGAAAAATTTAATAATCATATAGTGGCTGGCTGATATATGATAAATATAGGGAAAAATATTTTAAACACAAAATGGTAACAGCAAAACACACAAACCTAATGCAAACAGCAAAAGTATTCCTCTTATTTAAATTAAACTCTTACACACAAGTTGCTTATCTAGAAACGTCGTTTTTTAACAATATAGGTAGGTATTTATTTATATCTATTTATAGGAAGGTATCTGTCAAAGTTTGTAATACATTTAAATGACTTAAGGCCGGTTTTATAAATATTTGACCTTTTTTCCGTCCATTAAAGTCAAGTTATCGAAACTAAACCTTATTTACGAAAGAGTGTTTTATAAAAGAAAATGGTCCATCCGTTAGTAATCGCAAACGGTTCGTTAAATACAACAAACTCTATGTCGCAGTTTATGCCTGTGTTTACGAAATTAAAGAAAAATTGTTGAAAAGAATTGTGGAAACTTCGCGGAATATCAATCAAGAACTTCTGGATCCACCCTCGGTGTAGCAGTGAGTTTTAGAGAATGCGGCGTCCGAAATGGCAGGGAATCTACCTGTCGGGTTTTTACAACGACGATTCATATGACATGCCGTATCTATAAGTTTTAAAAGATCGTCGGTTTGCCCTTTTCATGCCGTCAGATGAGATAAAACGGTGATCCCACCGAAGACAAAGAAAAGGTCTTTCGGGAAGAGGCCCTTAAGGATTGTGAATTGAATCTAAGTACTTACACTTTGGCATAAAAATAGATTAGCACAAGTGGAAGTATTGTTATAGAAATAAAATTCACATTTATTTTAATATAAATATAATTCGTTTTAATTTGTCACACAAATGTGTGTAGTTTTGTTGTCGAGTTCAAATTGATCCAGAACCGCCCGGTTTTATCTACTTTTTCAAATCCATGTTGAGTCCGTGCTTAGGCATGTAATCGAAAGGCGGAACCGGTGACTCGGTGTTGTTAATGAGCACGTATTGGCAGCCCTCTGTGCATGCGTTCAGGCAGTGGGTGTCGTTTTTGCACTGCTGCCGGCAACCCGCTTGACATTTGGTCACTGTTCTGACGTTTGTCGGCTGGAGCTGCGACTCGAACATCATCCTGGAAGAACACATTCATCGTCACTAATTTAGCCTAATAATCAAAAATATCCATTTTGTAATAACATCATCTTTGCGTCAACTTATCACAAAATCTATGCCAGCACATGGAAATAAATACGTGTAGTGGTGGACAACGCCGAGTATAAGAAGAGAAAGAGAGGATGACAGCGAGAAGCAAAAGAGTCCCGCGTCTTAAATATTATTGTGGTGGATATATCCTTGAATGTATGAAATAAATGTAGTGCGTGCATACACGAGTATCATTTCTAACATAAAGTACATTTCTGTTTAAATATATTGTTACATTCGCTACATTGATTTTTTTTTGTTGTTTTTAAATAGTTAATGCGTATATTGTTCCTGGTAGCCTTAATTGGTTAACATATTTTAAATTTTTCTATACAATTAAAGCATATTAATTTTGTTTATTCATTAATTACGGTATAAATCAAGCCATAGTTATCAAGTGAACACTTGCAACTAATACAAGTAAAATCGATTTGTCTCATTATTAAATTGGGACTTTCTACATGTTTATGACGATGTATAAATTTACTCGAAATATTGGGTTCCAGTTTAATAAATTTTGTGTTTTCTTCTTCAAAATAATCAGGTTGTAATATTTATTATTTTTCTCTGTAGATCGTGGCATAATTTGTAATCAATTGTATCGAGTCTATGTTTGGATGATGGCATTTGTGTGCCGTCAAAATCACCGCTGGATAAATTGCAATCAACGGTTTGCTCATTTTCAAAGGTAATATTATGGCCACCGATTTGTTCCGATTTAATTTTAGATATATTTTTGTTTTCTTCCATAGTTATTTTGGTTGGAAAGTTGGTCGAATGTATGTTAAAGTTAGTTTTTTAAAAGTGATATTACATACAGACCTCTCAAAAAATAGGTTATATCTTGAATTTATAAGGCCTATCTAGGCAATACGAGTATTTTATCCAAAATAGTTTCCTTTCAAGCCGTCCTAATGTCATTTTACTTTGACGGGTCTGAAAGTTGTGTTGCCAAATTATTTTTGTTTTGCAAGGACCAGGGAATTAAAATAGGAATAAATGTCAGATTGGTCTATTTACAAGAAATATATTATTTAAACTCACTTTGTATTCCAACGCAAATAACTCTTTTTTGATATTTACCTCACACCGTAAATATCTCTTCCAATTTGAAAAAATTGAAGTGTTGTGAAAAATGTCATAAAAAAGATCTATTTAAAGACAATCGGTACATATTACGGTATTAACCATATTTAAATATTTTTTTTATGATGTTCTCGGTCTTATTTGATAAAAATGGTTATTTTTAAAAGTCACCTCTGATAAAATTAAAGAATAAATAAAAATGTATCTAGACTGCCATTATCAGCTGTTATTTTAGTATAGTGGGATATAGGTAATTTTTATCATACTCATGGTATCTACCCCCTAACCTAACCTCTAACGCCCTTGCCCAGACTTCTAACACAGTCGCCCTTATAGATGAGTGGTTTTATTGCATTCGACTGTACACGCTATATCTTTTTTATATGAAGCTTTCAAACGCGTGGCTTTACTCGCTTACCCTCCCTAGCGATTCCTATTTAAAAAAAAAAAAAATAGATTGGCATTAAAAAAAACAATATTCTAACATAAGTGAGCACACTAAAATAATACTACAAACATTTGACTTTTGGATAACATACCATGAATGGCGATTTCAACTTAATCTTCGCAAATAAACTGTAAATATCTCTACAGGCGCTTACATTGATAATGACCTTCTCGTGCAAATAAAAGTGTTCATCAAAGGCCATTTTATTTTAAATATGGCGACATCTTTTGCATCTCTTTCATTCATAAGTATCTGCCCTAAAGCGCTTAAAATCTATCTTCCTCATTTTTGCCCGACTTAAAATTTGCCTGTTTCGTTATTTAACACAGAATTTAAAGTCCAATAATAAACATTAATAATAGACATTGCTACCACAACTAGTCTTAATGATTTCGCTGTGACCTCTCTGCGTCATTCCCAAGCGGGTAGCTGATGACTGGATTCGGTTTCTTCGCGCGACGATGATGTAATACTGCGCAGGCGCTTAAGTGGGTTAGAGCAAAAGATGTCATGTCAATTAAGTAGGAACAAACATTATTTCATACCTTGAAAATAATAATATTCTTTGACCAATGCAATTTGGCTTTAGGGCCAACTTGGGAACGCAAAACGCGATAACGGAATTAACCAAATACCTAAATAAAAAGTTAGATGGTGGTATGAAAGTAATTGGCACATTCTTCGATCTAGAAAAAGCATTCGATTAAATCTCTTACTCAATACTGATTCAAAAATTAGAGAGTATTGGAATCACAGGGAAGAACCTTAATTGGTTTTCCAGTTACGTAGAAAATAGGAAACAAGTAGTCGTCCTGGTCAAGTACGGAATTCCTCAAGGAACGGCATTAGGTCCCGTACTGTTTCTCATTTATATAAATGAACTTCTTCGTCGTGAGATAGGAGGCTATATTATCAGTTTTGCTGATGATGCGTTTCGATGCAAAAACTTGGAATGGTGTGCACAGAAAGGCTGAAATTGGTTAAGGCAAGCCTTAACCTCTACTAAGCCTTAACGTTTCTAAGACTAATTTTATGACTTTCTAGATTAATGCGAAAGGGAATGTGAAGGAGATAGAGATATTGCGGAACTGACACTGCATTCATGCGATAGGACCATCACTAGCTGCAATTGTAATAAAATTAAAACTTGTCAGCGGGTTAAATGCTTAGGTAATACCTATATAGATAATAACTTACGCTGAGATCACCATATTACTTTAATAGTTAATAGATTGAAAAAGACTATGTTTATATTCAAAAATATTAGAAATTTAATAGACCTTAAAACGACAAAGCAAGTTTATTTTGCCCTTATACAATCAATACTTAGTTACGGAATCATAGGGTGGGGTGGTGCAGCTAAATCCCTAATTGAACCTATTTACAATCGCAGAAAGCCATCATCAGAGTTGCATTAAAAAAGCCTTATAAACACCCTACTGAATTAATATTTAAAGAATTAAAAATTCTGGATCTAAGACGGCTATATATAAAAACTATTATTGAACACATGCGTAAATTTGTTGAAATCGACCAAGCGCCCACCGCTATAACCACAAAAGGTTTACTTGCGCTAAAAAGCAAAACATACAACATTCGGTCAAAGAAACTCTATGTACCATATGCCCAAAGTATATAACCAGATACCAGCTGAAATCAGACAAGCCACAGGAAATAGATTTAAAACAATGCTTGCTGACTGGCTTTTAGATATAGGAAGGTCGAAATCCGAAGACCTAATTTACAACAAAATACGATAATGATAACACGAGCATAGTTATTAAAATAAAAATCTATAATTAATATTAAAAACTATTAGGCCTAGGGAAATCATTTTATATTACATTATTATTTTTACTTGATTTACGCTTTTTATAGAATTATAATTTTAATATCATACATACACTTTAATTTACACTAAATGACATTATATTATTAAAAATAAAATAATAGAGCTTTAAATTATACTATTACTTTCTAAAAATACGTTTGTTGATCGGTAATGCGCCAACATTAATACAATATAGTATACGCATTTCTGTCGCTATTGCAGAACAGGTTTGCACCTCTAGCGGGCTCACACACACACACACACACACACTGGCTCGCTATGAATAAAAAGTCCGCCTAGTACTGTTAACCTTAGTGTACCTACGATAATAATTGAAGGTAGATTAATTTAAACTATTATTGTAAAATGTATATTTATCGTGTAAATTTGTAACTGATTAATAGGTATAATAAAATGAACATATTTGTAAGGCATGTACTCAGGAAATAATAAATAATAATAATAATTATTATTATTAATTATCGTCGGAGAAAAAAAACGTTTTTTGAGTCTCTGAAACTCGAATCATCCATGTTATTTATTTTCAATAGTTTTGCGTTATGTTTTATTACAATGAGGCACATTTTATTTATATATTTACATTTAAATAAAAAAAAATGATGTTTTACATTTACAAAGGAAGAAAAAATAAGTTAAAATTACGTAAATCTAAATATAGATTCCTACATATATACACTACTTAAATAAAACATTTAAAAACGAAACTAATCAAACAAAAACTTAAAAAGTATATTTGAACCTCTATTTGTAAAAGAAATTACCATTGATAAATTAAAAGTAGGTAGTAAAAAAGACGGTATTAATTTTTTTACCAGTTTTATTTAATAACACATATATATTTTTATTATTAGAAAACTGGAAAACAACAAGATAATAATTATTTAATGGGCTGTCAAATAAAACAATAGGACCAATTAAATCTATTTTCTCACCGGGTGTGATTTATTACATATATATAACGCCCTGTTACAATAATAATTATTGAACACAATATTTACTGCGACTTATATCTTAATATATATAAATCTCGTGTCACAATGTTTGTCCTCAATGGACTAATAATAAAATAATGGACTAATAATAAAATTTGAACACCATGTGCAGTTCGATGTGCACTTGAGAGATAGGATAGTTTAAATCTCAAATTATAGTCGCAATTTTAATTTATCGCTAATTTTTTGTCCGTTATTATTTGGCAGTCATAAAACTGACAGATGTCGATACCTTTTTATTTTATGGGCGATTGTGAAGAGCGCGTGACGACTCGGTGCCAGTATAATTTTATTGAACAAGCAGAGGAAAGAGCAATTGTGATATTATTGGAAAATTTTTTAGAAGATCACAATCAACTAATTCAATTGATCAAAAGAGTTTCGCCACGACTGCAAAATGACAATTATCAAATCGTCATAAAAGCCGACAAAGTACCATTAGGTGAACATGCTGGTAGATTCAGTCATAAAACTGACAGATGTCGATACGGAACGGCACGGAACATGCATGCATACAAGATGCGATGACTTACGTACGTCATTACGGCCGACCGGATTTATTTATTACATTCACATGTAATCCGAATTGGGAAGAGATACAAACTTTACTATTGCCAGGACAACAAGCCATTCATCGTCATGATTTAACTGCACGTGTGTTTAAACAAAAATTGAAATCCTTAATTGATTTTATTGTTAAATATACAATTTTTGGTATCACACGTTGTTGGCTGTATACGATAGAGTGGCAAAAGCGAGGTTTGCCTCATGCCCACATTTTGGTTTGGCTTAAAGATAGAATCCGTCCTGAAGAAATCGATCAAATAATTTCAGCCGAAATTCCAGACCCATTAATTGATCAAGAATTATTTGATATTGTCACCAAACACATGATCCATGGGCCATGCGGTGTTTTCAACATGACGTCACCGTGCATGGAAAATGGAAAATGTAAAAAAAACTTCCCAAAGCCGCATACGAATGACACGATCACGGATATTGATGGTTATCCAATGTATCGCCGCAGAAGTACTGAGAATGGTGGCCACACATTTACAATGCGACTGCCGAACTTTCCAAATCAAGTTGAGTTTGATAATCAGTGGGTGGTACCATACTCACCACTACTTTCAAAAACTTACAAAGCTCATATCAATGTTGAGCTTTGCAGTTCTGTTAAATCAATTAAGTATATTTGTAAATATGTAAACAAAGGCAGTGATTTGGCCATATTTGAAGTAAAAAACATAAATAAAAATGACGAAATAGCACGATACCAAATGGGCAGATACATTAGCAGCAATGAAGCTATTTGGCATATTCTCAGCTTTCCCATCCACGAAAGAGATCCTGCTGTCCAACATCTGGCAATACATCTTGAAAACGGTCAACGTGTATACTTCACTGAAGAAAATGTTCTCCAAAGAGCGTTCGAAGCTCCGAAAACGACTCTAACTGAATTTTTTACATTGTGTCAAAAACCTGATGTTTTTGGCCAATTCGCGAAGACATTGGTGTATGGTGATGTTCCACGTTATTTCACATGGAACAAATCCAGTAAAAAATGGGAGCCACGGAAACAAGGAAAACCACATCCTTCCATTACAGGCATATTCAAAGCTAAGACATTGGGGAGACTTTACACGGTACATCCAAAGCAACGTGAGTGCTTCTATTTACGTTTGTTATTGGTGAATGTTCCCGGACCAACGTCTTTTGAATTTTTACGAACAGCTAATGGTCGAGTATTCAATACATACCAGGATGCATGTCGTGAACTGCAATTGCTAGAAGACGATAACCATTGGGACTTAACGCTTGCTGATGCTGCGTTGACATCAACACCGAATAACATTCGTCAGTTGTTTGCAATTATTTTGGCGACATGTTATCCCTCGCAAGCACAAACTTTGTGGGAAAAATATAAAAATTGTATGACAGAAGACATCTTGCACCGAATTAGACAAACAAATCAATGCCAAAACATAGATTATACACCAGAGATGTACAATGAAGCATTGGTCTTGATCGAGGATTTATGTGTTCTTATTTCAAATTTACCACTTAATCATTATGGTATGCCATCACCTAATCGTCCAGCCACCGACTTAGTCAATACCGATTTACAACGAGAAAATCAATATGACCATGGAAGTTTAGCAACAATTATCATGAACAGTGAACCATTACTGACAGCAGAACAAAAAATTATTTATGATCGGATTATGCTGGCTGTTGCTGCTGAACAAGGCGGTTTTTTTTTCTTGGATGCACCCGGTGGAACCGGTAAGACATTTTTAATATCGTTGATTCTTGCCAAAATACGGTCGCAACAAAAAATCGCATTAGCATTAGCATCGTCAGGCATTGCGGCTACTTTACTGGATGGTGGGCGAACAGCACATTCAACATTCAAGCTGCCATTGGACGTTCATAATAAACCAGATGCAATGTGTAACATCAAAAAGAATAGTGGAATAGCTGCAGTGTTGCGGAAGAGTTCTATAATAATTTGGGATGAGTGCACAATGGCACACAAATATTCACTTGAAGCATTAAACAGAACTATGCAAGATTTAAACAGAAATAATAAACTTTTCGGTGGTGCTATCTTACTTTTGTCTGGTGACTTCCGGCAGACCTTACCGGTTATACCTCGCTCTACTTTCGCGGATGAGATTAATGCATGTTTGAAACAATCATTCTTATGGCGAAGTGTTGAAACACTTCGATTGACCATAAATATGCGAGTACAATTGCAAAATGATCCATCAGCACTAATATTTTCCGAACAACTACTAGATATTGGGAACGGTAAAATAAAACTGCAACCAAATACGCAATGCATTAAACTACCAGACAATTTTTGCACTGTTGTTCAGGATAAAACTGAATTGATTCAGAGTATTTTCCCGGATATACAGAATAATTATTTGAATCATGAATGGCTTAGTCAACGGGCGATTTTGGCAGCCAAAAACGTTGATGTTGACGAAATTAACTTCCAGATACAACAGTTGTTACCAGGCGATCTGATGTCTTTTAAATCAATCGATACTGTTGTTGATGAAAATGAAAGTGTAAATTTTCCGATTGAATTTTTAAATTCATTAGATATCCCTGGAATGCCACCACATAATCTTCGATTAAAGATTGGTTCCCCTATTATTCTCCTCCGTAATTTGAATCCACCTCAATTATGTAACGGTACGCGTTTGGTCATCAAAAAGATCACCGGAAACATTCTTGAAGCAACCATTTTGGCTGGGAAGTTTAAAGGAAAAGTGGTCCTGCTGCCACGTATTCCGATGATACCATCAGATTCTACCATACCCTTCAAAAGGCTACAGTTTCCAATTCGTTTAGCTTTCGCCATGTCTATAAATAAATCTCAAGGTCAAACAATGTCCATTTGTGGTTTAGATTTGGAAAATCCATGTTTTTCTCATGGGCAACTATATGTTGCGTGTTCACGTGTTGGGAAACCGTCGAATCTATTTGTGTTAGCTAAAGACAGGTTAACCAAAAACATTGTGCACCGATTGGTGTTAAATTAAATTGAAATTGAAAGTATTTATAATTCAAAAAAAAGATATTAATGTTTAAAAGTTTAAGACTGTCTGCCTTGCCTACCTCATTCATGAGTTTAAGCGTCACATGTTATTTACTGTATTATACTGTAATATACTTATATTTGTTATAAAATTAAATGGAAATAATAAATCTGATAAATTTTTATTTTTTACCTATTGATTTCTGCTTAGTATCAAGTGTAAGAACATTTTAATTAATTGTGTTCAACGTACTTCCCCTTCAAATCAATCTCAATCCAGTGAATTTGTATACCAACATCAACATTTTCGTCTTAGTTCGTAAATAATTTCATTGTACTAAAGGGTTATAGTAGTAGAAAGTCAAATAAGGAGATCAGCATATTTTTTTACAAATACCATCTGTGTGAAAAAGCATAGTGGACTCCGTGACTGATGTTCTCTTATTGTTCCTCTTAGATTGTTTACTATAATGTATTATAACAAAAACTTTAGCCACAGCAACGCGTGGCCGGGTCAGCTAGTATCATATATATGTCAGAGTTTACTATTGATAACTTCGAACCTACCAAGTGGTGACATTCGCCACGTCGCCCTGACAAAAATCATATTTATTTATTAAAATATCCATTATACAAATTAATATTAAAATTTATATTATTATTTTATTATATTTAACCATTTTGTATTACATAAAACGGCGTGACCAATGATTTTATGAAAAATTACTTCATAAGAATTAATCCGTTGCCCGTTCCGTTCCGTTTATGTTACTGACATTATTAATTTGAAAAGTAAAAGTAACACTAAATATAACATTTGTACAATATAAAATATGTATTATGCCATATTTTTAATAAAATTAGGTTCTTATAAGATCTCGTTATATCAAAACTGCATCGAAATGAATCTGTAATTGTGCTTAATATGAACTCGTGTGAGTGCACTCGATGCATTAAAATTTTCTAATTTTTCGACGCACTGCATCATTATGTCTATGCAAATGTGATTTACTTCAAGTTGTATGATCGCACTCACTGCATTTAAAATTTCTTATTTTTCGATGCACTACATTGATATGCATATGTAATTGAGATTTATATGCACTAGCGTGATCGCATTCACTGTATTTAAATTTTCTTATTTTCCAGTGCACTGTATCGATATGTTTATGTAAATTCGCTTTATGTGAAGTTGTAAGATTACACTCACTGCATTTATTGGGTTTTATTTTTAGGTGAACAGCATTAATATGTGTCTTTAAATTATTTGATTGTGAACTAACATAGTCGCACTCGCTGCATTTAAATGTTTTTATTTTTGAGTGAACTGCATGTGTCTTTAAAATGGTTGATAGTGAACAAACATATCCGCACTCACTTCATTTAAACTTTCTTAATTTCCGATGAACGCCATCAATATGTTTCCGTAAATTACTTACAGACGAAGATTTATAATCGCATTCGCTACATGCAAACTTCATTATCTTACAATGAACAACTTCGATATGTTTGCGTAAATTGGATTTAAACGAACTCACATAATCACACTTGCTGCATTTAAAGTTTTTTATTTTCCGGTGAACGGCATTAATATGTGTCACTAAATTAATTGATTGTGAACTAGCGTAATCGCACTCGCTGCAATTAAAGTTTCTTATTTTACGATGAACACTTTTGATATGCATACGTAAAGCGCTTTTATAAAAAGTCACATATTCGCATTCGCTGCATTTATTTGTTTTTATGTTTCGATGAACAGCCTCAATATGAGTCCGTAAATATTGAGATGTCGAACTAATATAAACACACTCGCTGCATTTAAAGTTTTTTATTTTTTGATGAACAGCATTAATATGGGCCCATAAATGATGAGAATGCGAACAAACATATGCGCACTCGATGCATTTTAAGTTTTTTATTTTCCTGTAAACGGCATTAATATGTGCCACTAAATTATTTGATTGTGAACTAACGTAGTCACACTCGCTGCATTTAAATATTTTTATTTTTGATTGAACGGCATTAATATGTGTCTTTAAAGTGGTTGATAGTGAACAAACATATCCGCACTCACTTCATTTAAACTTTCTTAATTTCCGATGAACGCCATCAATATGTTTCCGTAAATTACTTACAGACGAAGATTTATAATCGCATTCGCTACATGCAAACTTCATTATCTTACGATGAACAACTTCGATATGTTTGCGTAAATTGCATTTAAACGAACTCACATAATCACACTTGCTGCAATTAAAGTTTTTTATTTTCCGGTGAACGGCATTAATATGGGCCCGTAAATGATGAGATTTATTTATTTATTTATTTATTTATTTATTTATTTATTGTTTCACAGAAAAAACTTACAGCAACAACATATGTATGCAACTTATGCAACTTATGCAACTTATGCTGTATGCAACTTATGTTTGCTCGATTGCGAACAAACATATGCGCACTCGATGTATTTAAAGTTTTTTATTTTTCTGTGAACGGCATTGATATGTATGCGTAGAGCGCTTTTAGAAATAGTCATAAATTTGCATTCGCTGCATTTCATTTTTTTTATTTTTCGACGTACTGCGGCGATATGTATCTGTAATTGTGTTTTCAATGCACTAGTATGATCGCACTCACAGCATTTAAACTTTTTATTATTTCTGTGAACAGTGTAAACATGTGTATTTAAATTTTGCTTTTCAGTATACGATTTGTTACACTCGCTGCACTTAAACTTTTTAATAACAGTATTAATGTGTGTCTTTAAGTGACTTTTAAGTATTTAATAATTGTTAAAATGCCGCGACTGATGCAATGAAATTACACAATGGTTCTGCCATAAATGTTATCAAGTTGGTACCACCCCTAGATTTATTAATGTTACCTCTGGTGTCCCGCAAGGAAGCCATTTAGGCCCGATTCTGTTTATTATATTTTTAAACGACATCAACAATTGTTTTAAATCATCCTATTATTTGTTATATGCCGATGACTTAAAAATATATTTAAAAATTACTTCCCATTATGACCAAACAGCCCTCCAGAGTGATTTAAACACCTTCACCGAATATTGTAAATTAAACAAGTTATTTCTAAATACCAATAAGTGTAAAACGATTACAAGGAAAAAACAACTATTGTCGATTTCTTATAACCTGAACGGTTGTCAGGTTATAAGAAATCGACTAAACGCCATTTTGAATGACACTATTAATGGCCCCGATCTTTTGAGTTCCTTTTCGATCAATGTACCCGTCATAACAATGTTTTTAAAATACCTTCATGCTCCTCAAATAACGCTCTACATTCGCCGATACCACAGTTGCAAAGTTATTTTAATGAAACTGTTAACTTCTTCGATAAATTGACTCTGAATAAATCGCAATTACTTTAAATTGCGATCTTTTGTGTAAAAATTAACTGTCTAAATTCGTGTAGTAGATATGAATATATATTGATATAAAATGGTTTTGTTATTTTTGTTATTAACTTTAATACTTTTTATAAGTAGAAACCTATTTTTAGTTTTACATAGTTTTTTATCGATCCATCAAATGTATTTTTTCTTATTTTATATGTACTGTGTAAAATTGTTGGTTTCTCCAATAAAGATAAATAAAAATAAAATAAACAAATAACTTATATAACTAACATTAGTAATAAAATAAAACTAAATATTGAATTTAAGCATTTATTTATAAAATAAGATTCAAAACTAAATTAAGTAACAATCAAACTACTAATGACAAAAAAACAGCTTAAATATTAGAACGAAAAATCTAGGAAATATTACAAAATTCTTCTTCATAAAAATGCTTTTCCCAATTCACAACATTATTGTTAAAAATTGGCAAATATTATTTCTTAGTATAAAAGGCGCTGGAGATTTATTTATGTTTGCAGGGAAATGATTTTTCTATACCAAAATATTTGAATCATTATTAATCAATGTTTGAAAAATATTTTTCACACATAAATCGTCGCATCTTGGCAAATCCCACGTGAAAAACTAATTCCGGGGAAAACTGCTTTCTGAATCGTATAGTAAAAGTAAACTATTGTGGGCTATTTGGTTAACGGATCGTGAACAGCGGTTCAGACGCAGCGCTTTTGTGAATACATAATAAATATAGACTACTGCCCTCTAACGGGACCCTAAATAGTAATATTTGTTTTAAAAAATAATAAAATAAAATAAATTTTACAAAACAGAACCGTTTCAAATTAAGCCTACAACCTAAAAACTAAACAAAAACAACTAAAGTTCTGTGCATTAAATTCTGCCTGTTTAAGGTTGAAGAAATATGTTTTAACTGTTCAATTTTTCATAAATGTTAGAAGTTAAGGTCAAATGCTCACCCTAACATAATTTTTGGTGACCTAACTCAAAGAAATCAAACATAGGATAAACAAGTCTTCAATTATTCAAGTCTCCAGCCTTCTTTTGCCATATTCATTGTTGAATTTGGCCACTTCCAAAATTCCTTTTGTTGTTTGCCTTGTTTTTATACTGTGCGGTATTTTCTGTTTATATTCCATAGAGTAAAATTGTTCCAATATTACCTGATAATCAATTTTTTTTTCTATTGGTAATGTATTACAATATTTAAATAAATTATTTTCCTCACTTTTTAATTTATTTTTAATTTTTTTTTGACATTGATTTAACTGAACTTTAATTATACCATGATGCTTTGAAATATTTCATATTTAACAGAATTGCACTAGTCCTTTACTTTTTTGTTACGACTGGTATCGCACTAGCATTATTTAAAATATAAACCTAACTATACGATGGCTGTATCTATAATGATACTGTAACAGTTGCTTATATGCACTTATTGTATTTAAATGTTTTATTATGATATACGATTTGGTTTACTAAATATACTTTAGGTGAAGTATTCGGTTCGCACTCACTACATTTAAATTTTCTATTTTTTCCATGAATTATATCGATATAGTTCTGAACTCGGTTTATAAATGCATTCGTGTTTTCTTATTCGCTGTATTTAAAATTTTCTTAATTTGCTGATGAACTACATCGATATGGGTCTGTAAATATGCTTTACGTGAGCATGCGTGATTGCACTCACTGCATTTAAATTTCTTATTTCTCCGATGAACTACGTCGATATATCTCTGTAAATTTCCTTTAAATGAGAATGTGTGATTACACTCACTGCATTTAAATTGTTTAATTTTCCGATGAACTACGTCGATATGGGTCTGTAAATTTGCTTTAAGTGAGCACGTGTGATTGCACTCACTGCATTTAAATTTTCTTATTTTTCTATGAACAACGTCTATATGGGTCTGTAAATTTGTTTTAAGTGAGCACGTGTATTCGCACTCACTGCATTTAAATTTTCTTATTTTCCCATGAACTACATCAATATGATTCTGTAATAGTTGTTTATAAGCATTCGTGTATTCGCACTCACTGCATTTAAATTTTCTAATTTTCCGATGAAATATATTAATATGATTTTGTAAATGTTGCTTATATGCAGTCGTGTATTCGCACTCACTGCATTTAAATTGTTTTATTTTCCGGTGAACTACGTCGATATGGGTCTTCATATTTGCTTTGCACGAGAATGTGTGATTGCACTCACTGCATTTAAATTGTTTTATTTTCCGGTGAACTACGACGATATGGGTCTTCATATTTGCTTTGCACGAGAATGTGTGATTGCACTCACTGCATTTAAATTTTCTTATTTTCCGATGAACTACATCGATATGGGTCTGTAAATATGCTTTACGTGAGAATGTGTAATTGCACTCACTGCATTTAAAGTGTCTTATTTTCCGATGAACTACATCGATATGGGTCTGTAAATATGCTTTACGTAAGAATGTGTGATTGCACTCACTGCATTTAAATTTTATAATTTTCTGATGAACTATATCAATATGGTTCTGTAATTGTTGCTTATATGCAGTCTGGTATTCACACTCACTGCATTTAAATTGTTTAATTTTTCGATGAACTACGTCGATATGGGTTTGTAAAGTTGCTTTACGTGAGAATGTGTTATTGCATTCACTGCATTTAAATTTTATAATTTTCTGATGAACTATATCAATATGGTTGTGTAATTTTTGCTTATATGCAGTCGTGTATTCGCACTCACTGCATTTAAATTGTTTAATTTTCCGATGAACTGCGTCGATATGGGTTTGTAAATTTGCTTTAAGTGGACTTGTATATTCGCACTCACTGCATTTAAATTTTATAATTTTTCGATGAACTATATCAATATGGTTCGGTAATTGTTGCTTATACGCAGTCGTGTATTCGCACTCACTGCATTTAAATTGTTTAATTTTCCGATGAACTGCGTCGATATGGGTTTGTAAAGTTGCTTTACGTGGACTTGTATATTCGCAATCACTGCATTTAAATTTTCTTATTTTTTGATTTAACTTATCGATATAAGTTAAAGATTTATCTGAACTTATACCATATTTCAATTTAAACCGTTCCTTGGTACAACAAGTACTTAATTTTGAACGATGTTTTCGATTTTCTTTACAATCCCCACATATTAAATATGATTCATCTTGTTTATTAATTCCTTTATTTATAAAACAACTTTTATCGAGGGTAGACTTACAACTGCCACAAGTTAAATCTGTTTTCTTCAATATTAAAGTGGGAATTTTTATGGTTTGTGGTGTTGGACGATAACATTTAAAAGTTGATTCTGCTTTAACACAATGTTGGAAACTCGACATATTTGGTTCTAATTTAATAAATTTAGTATTTTCTTCTTCAAAATAATCACAATCCTCAGTTTTTATCATTTCTTTTTGGACACAATCGCATCTTTTACCAAAACGAGTGGGATTTAATGAGGTTTCAAGAATATGCTTGCATGATGGCGTTTGTTTACCGTCAAAACGAGAGTCGAATGAATTGCAATCAATGGCTTCCTCATGTTTATTGATGATTTGGTCATCAATTTGTTCTATTTTAATAGAAGTGTCATTTTCGTTTCTCTCCATATTTGGTGTTTAAGTATATTTGGGCAGGTTGATCGTATGTTGGCAGATTGGTCTAACTATCTACCTAAACGTCATTATTGACAAATAGTAACGTCTTTTTTACATTTTAATATTTGAACACACAAATTAAAACAATGAAAAGAAATATTTATTATTTAAATATTAGGAAAGCAATATTTTACTTAATAAATATAGCCACATGCAGTATTTATCAGTTGTTATGGTTTTCACTTCACAGCCTATATCTATGTTTACAGACTAGTTCAAAAGCGATGTCCAGAAACGTCATTTTGACAGGTGTTTAGAGTGCTGCCAGATTATGGATGTAAAATAGCTATAAAAGAAAAAATTAATAATCATATTGTGGTTGGCTGATATATGATAAATATAGAGAAAAATATTTTAAACACAAAATGGTAACAGCAAAACACACAAACCTAATGCAAACAGCAAAAGTATTCCTCTTATTTAAATTAAACTCTTACACACAAGTTGATTATATAGAGAGGTACTTTTTTTTACTATATAGGTAGGTATCTATTTATATCTATTTATAGGTAGGTATCTGTCAAAGTTTGTAATACATTTAAATGACTTATGGCCGGTTTTATAAATATTAGACCTTTTTTCCGTTAATTAAAGTCAATTATCGAAACTAAACCTTATTTACGAAAGAGTGTTTTTAAAAGAAAATGGTCCATCCGTTAGTAATCGCAAACGGTTCGTTAAATACAACAAACTCTATGTCACAGTGTTTACAAAATTAAAGAAAAATTGTTGAAAGATAAAGAAAAATTGTTGAAAAGAATTGTGGAAACTTCGCGGAATATCAATCAAGAACTTCTGGATCCACCCTCGGTGTAGCAGTGAGTTTTAGAGAATGCGGCGTCCGAAATGGCGGGGGAATCTACCTGTCGGGTTTTTACAACGACGATTCATATGACATGCCGTATCTATAAGTTTTAAAAGATCTTTGGTTTCCCCTTTTCATGCCGTCAGATGAGATAAAACGGTGATCCCACCAAACATAGAAGAGGTCTTTCGGGAAGAGGCCCCTTAAGGATTGTGAATTGAAACTAAGTACTTACACTTTGGCATAAAAATAGATTGGCACAAGTGGAAGTATTGTAATGGAAATAAAATTCACATTTATTTTAATATAAATATAATTCGTTTTAATTTGTAACACAAATGTGTGTAGTTTTGTTGTCGAGTTCAAATTGATCCGGAACCGCCCGGTTTTATCTACTTTTTCAAATCCATGTTGAGTCCGTGCTTAGGCATGTAATCGAAAGGCGGAACCGGTGACTCGGTGTTGTTAATGAGCACGTATTGGCAGCCCTCTGTGCATGCGTTCAGGCAGTGGGGGTCGTTTTTGCACTGCTGCCGGCAACCCGCTTGACATTTGGTCACTGTTCTGACGTTTGTCGGCTGGAGCTGCGACTCGAACATCATCCTGGAAGAACACATTCATCGTCACTAATTTAGCCTAATAATCAAAAATAGCCATTTTGAAATTACATCATCTTTGCGTCAATGAGGATGACAGCGAGAAGCAAAAGAGTCTCGCGTCTTAAATATTATTGTGGTGGATATATCCTTGAATGTATGAAATAAATGTAGTGCGTGCATACACGAGTATCATTTCTAACATAAAGTACAGTTCTGTTAAAATATTTTGTTACATTCGCTACATTGTTTTTTTTTTGTTTGTTGTTTTTAAATATTTAAGGCGTATATTGTTCCTGACCTTTAATGGTAAATATTTTTTATTTTTTTCTATACAATTTAGGCATATTAATTTTAATACATCTTGTTTATTAATTACGGTATAAATCAAGCCGTATTTATCAAGTGAACACTTGCAACTAATACAAGTAAAATCAATTTGCCTCAATATTAAATTGGGACTTTTACATGTTGCGTTATTATATGAAGATGAATTTACTCGAAATATTGGGTTCCAGTTTAATAAATTTTGTGTTTTCTTCTTCAAAATAATCAGGTTGTAATATTTATTATTTTTCTCTGTAGATCGTGGCATAATTTGTAATCAATTGTATCGAGTCTATGTTTGGATGATGGCATTTGTGTGCCGTCAAAATCACCGCTGGATAAATTGCAATCAACGGTTTGCTCATTTTCAAAGGTAATATTATGGCCACCGATTTGTTCTGATTTAATTTTAGATATATTTTTGTTTTCTTCCATAGTTATTTTGGTTGGAAAGTTGGTCGAATGTATGTTAAAGTTAGTTTTTTAAAAGTGATATTACATACAAACCTCTCAAAAAATAGGTTATATCTTGAATTTATTTGACCTATCTAGGCAATACGAGTATTTTATCCCAAATTGTTTCCTTTCAAGCCGTCTTAATATCATTTTACTTTGACGGGTCTGAAAGTTGTGTTGCCAAATTATTTTTGTTTTGCAAGGACCAGGGAATTAAAATAGGAATAAATGTCAGATTGGTCTATTTACAAGAAATATATTATTTAAACTCACTTTGTATTCCAACGCAAATAACTCTTTTTTGATATTTACCTCACACCGTAAATATCTCTTCCAATTTGAAAAAATTGAAGTGTTGTGAAAAATGTCATAAAAAAGATCTATTTAAAGACAATCGGTACATATTACGGTATTAACCATATTTAAATATTTTTTTTATGATGTTCTCGGTCTTATTTGATAAAAATGGTTATTTTTAAAAGTCACCTCTGATAAAATTAAAGAATAAATAAAAATGTATCTAGACTGCCATTATCAGCTGTTATTTTAGTATAGTGGGATATAGGTAATTTTTATCATACTCATGGTATCTACCCCCTAACCTAACCTCTAACGCCCTTGCCCAGACTTCTAACACAGTCGCCCTTATAGATGAGTGGTTTTATTGCATTCGACTGTACACGCTATATCTTTTTTATATGAAGCTTTCAAACGCGTGGCTTTACTCGCTTACCCTCCCTTGGGATTCCTATTTAAAAAAAAAAAAATAGATTGGCATTAAAAAAAACAATATTCTAACATAAGTGAGCACACTAAAATAATACTACAAACATTTGACTTTTGGATAACATACCATGAATGGCGATTTCAACTTAATCTTCGCAAATAAACTGTAAATATCTCTACAGGCGCTTACATTGACAATGACCTTCTCGTGCAAATAAAAGTGTTCATCAAAGGCCATTTTATTTTAAATATGGCAACATCTTTTGCATCTCTTTCATTCATAAGTATCTGCCCTAAAGCGCTTAAAATCTATCTTCCTCATTTTTGCCCGACTTAAAATTTGCCTGTTTCGTTATCTATCACAGAATTTAAAGTCCAATAATAAACATTAATAATAGATATTGCTACCACAACTAGTCTTAATGATTTCGCTGTGACCTCTCTGCGTCATTCCCAAGCGGGTAGCTGATGACTGGATTCGGTTTCTTCGCGCGACGATGATGTAATACTGCGCAAGCGCTTAAGTGGGTCAGAGCAAAAGATGTCATGTCAATTAAGTAGGAACAAACATTATTTCATACCTTGAAAATAATAATATTCTTTGACCAATGCAATTTGGCTTTAGGGCCAACTTGGGAACGCAAAACGCGATAACGGAATTAACCAAATACCTAAATAAAAAGTTAGATGGTGGTATGAAAGTAATTGGCACATTCTTGGATCTAGAAAAAGCATTCGATTCAATCTCTTACTCAATACTGATTCAAAAATTAGAGAGTATTGGAATCACAGGGAAGAACCTTAATTGGTTTTCCAGTTACGTAGAAAATAGGAAACAAGTAGTCGTCCTGGTCAAGTACGGAATTCCTCAAGGAACGGCATTAGGTCCGGTACTGTTTCTCATTTATATAAATGAACTTCTTCGTCGTGAGATAGGAGGCTATATTATCAGTTTTGCTGATGATGCGTTTCGATGCAAAAACTTGGAATGGTGTGCACAGAAAGGCTGAAATTGGTTAAGGCAAGCCTTAACCTCTACTAAGCCTTAACGTTTCTAAGACTAATTTTATGACTTTCTAGATTAATGCGAAAGGGAATGGGAAGGAGATAGAGATATTACGGAACTGACACTGCATTCATGCGATAGGATCATCACTAGCTGCAATTGTAATAAAATTAAAACTTGTGAGCGGGTTAAATGCTTAGGTAATACCTATATAGATAATAACTTACGCTGCGATCACCATATTAATTTAATAGTTAATAGATTGAAAAAGACTATGTTTATATTCAAAAATATTAGAAATTTAATAGATCTAAAAACGACAAAGCAAGTTTATTTTGCCCTTATACAATCAATGCTTAGTTACGGAATCATAGGGTGGGGTGGTGCAGCTAAATCCCTAATTGAACCTATTTACAATCGCAGAAAGCCATCATCAGAGTTGCATTAAAAAAGCCTTTTAAACACCCTACTGAATTAATATTTAAAGAATTAAAAATTCTGGATCTAAGACGGCTATATATAAAAACTATTATTCAACGCATGCGTAAATTTGTTGAAATCGACCAAGCGCCCACCGCTATAACCACAAAAGGTTTACTTGCGCTAAAAAGCAAAACATACAACATTCGGTCAAAGAAACTCTATGTACCATATGCCCAAAGTATATAACCAGATACCAGCTGAAATCATACAAGCCACAGGAAATAAATTTAAAACAATGCTTGCTGACTGGCTTTTAGATATAGGAAGGTCGAAATCCGAACACCTAATTTACAACAAAATACGATAATGATAACACGAGCATAGTTATTAAAATAAAAATCTACAATTAATATTAAAAACTATTAGGCCTAGGGAAATCATTTTATATTACATTATTATTTTTACTTGATTTACGCTTTTTATAGAATTATAATTTTAATATCATACATACACTTTAATTTACACTATATGACATTATATTATTAAAAAAAAAAATAGAGCTTTATATTATACTATTACTTTCTAAAAATACGTTTGTTGATCGGTAATGCGCCAACATTAATACAATATAGTATACGCATTTCTGTCGCTATTGCAGAACAGGTTTGCACCTCTAGCGGGCTCACACACACACACACACACACACACACACACACACTGGCTCGCTATGAATAAAAAGTCCGCCTAGTACTGTTAACCTTAGTGTACCTACGATAATAATTGAAGGTAGATTAATTTAAACTATTATTGTAAAATGTATATTTATCGTGTAAAATTGTAACTGATTAATAGGTATAATAAAATCTAAGGCATGTACTCAGGAAATAATAAATAATAATTAATATTATTATTATTATTATTATTAATTATCGTCGGAGAAAAAAAACGTTTTTTGAGTCTCTGAAACTCGAATCATCCATGTTATTTATTTTCAATAGTTTTGCGTTATGTTTTATTACAATGAGGCACATTTTATTTATATATTTACATTTAAATAAAAAAAAATGATGTTTTACATTTACATAGGAAGAAAAAAAAGTTAAAATTACGTAAATCTAAATATAGATTCCTACATATATACACTACTTAAATAAAACATTTAAAAACGAAACTAATCACACAAAAACTTAAAAAGTATATTTGAACCTCTATTTGTAAAAGAAATTACCATTGATAAATTAAAAGTAGGTAGTAAAAAAGACGGTATTAATTTTTTTACCAGTTTTATTTAATAACACATATATATTTTTATTTTTAGAAAACTGGAAAACAACAATATAATAATCATGCAATGGGCAGTCAAATAAAACAATAGGACCAATTAAATCTATTTTCTCACCGGGTGTGATTTATTACAAATATATTTAACGCCCTGTTACAATAATAATTATTGTACACAATATTTGCTATGACCTATATATCATATATATGTCAGAGTTTACTATTGATAACTTCGAACCTACCAAGTGCTGACATTCGCCACGTCGCCCTGCAAAAATCATATTTATTTATTAAAATATCCATTATACAAATTGATATTATAATTTATATTATTATTTTATTATATTTAACCATTTTGTATTACATAAAACGGCGTAACCAATGATTTTATGAAAAATTACTTCATAAGAATTAATCCGTTGCCCGTTCCGTTCCGTTTATGTTACTGACATTATTAATTTGAAAAGTAAAAGTAAAACTAAATATAACGTTTGTAAAATATAAAATATGTATTATGCCATATTTTTAATAAAATTAGGTTCTTATAAGA
The DNA here is from genome assembly GCA_020383195.1 of Neomicropteryx cornuta. Lineage (NCBI taxonomy): Eukaryota > Metazoa > Arthropoda > Insecta > Lepidoptera > Micropterigidae > Neomicropteryx > Neomicropteryx cornuta. The sequence continues at coordinate 8,612,405 of JAHKQU010000020.1, forward strand.
TCTCGTTATATCAAAACTGCATCGAAATGAATCTGTAATTGTGCTTAATATGAACTCGTGTGAGTGCACTCGATGCATTAAAATTTTCTAATTTTTCGACGCACTGCATCATTATGTCTATGCAAATGTGATTTACTTGAAGTTATATGATCACACTCACTGCATTTAAAATTTCTTATTTTTCGATGCACTGCATTGATATGCATTTGTAATTGAGATATATATGCACTAACGTGATTGCATTCACTGTATTTACATTTTCTTATTTTCCAGTGCACTGTATCGATATGTTTATGTAAATTCGCTTTATGTGAAGTTCTAAGATTACACTCGCTGCATTTAAATGTTTTTATTATTGAGTGAACGGCATTAATATGTGTCTTTAAAGTGGTTGATAGTGAACAAACATATCCGCACTCACTTCATTTAAACTTTCTTAATTTCCGATGAACGCCATCAATATGTTTCCGTAAATTACTTACAGACGAAGATTTATAATCGCATTCGCTACATGCAAACTTCATTATATTACAATGAACAACTTCGATATGTTTGCGTAAATTGCATTTAAACGAACTCACATAATCACACTTGCTGCATTTAAAGTTTTTTATTTTCCGGTGAACGGCATTAATATGTGTGATTAAATTATTTGATTGTGAACTAGCGTAATCGCACTCGCTGCAATTAAAGTTTCTTATTTTACGATGAACACTTTTGATATGCATACGTAAAGCGCTTTTATAAAAAGTCACATATTCGCATTCGCTGCATTTATTTGTTTTTATGTTTCGATGAACAGCCTCAATATGAGTCCGTAAATATTGAGATGTCGAACTAATATAAACACACTCGCTGCACTTAAAGTTTTTTATTTTTTGATGAACAGCATTAATATGGGCCCGTAAATGATGAGATTGCGAACAAACATATGCGCACTCGATGCATTTAAAGTTTTTTATTTTTCTGTGAACGACATTAATATGTGTCATTAAATTAATTGATTGTGTACTAGCGTAATCGCACTCGCTACACTTAAAGTTTTTTATTTTCCTTTGAACGGCATTGATATGTATGCGTAGAGCGCTTTTAGAAATAGTCATATATTTGCATTCGCTGCATTTATTTTTTTTATTTTTCGATGTACTGCGGCGATATGTATCTTTAATTGTGTTTTCAATACACTAGTATGATCGCACTCACTGCATTTAAACTTTTTAATATTTCTGTGAACAGTATTAATGTGTGTCTTTAAGTGACTTTTATTAGTAAACGGTTGGTTACACTCGCTACAATTGATTTTTTTAATCATTCTGTGAACATAGTCAATGTGTGTCTTCAAGTTACCTTTTTGAGTAAATGAGTTATTACACTCGCTGCACGTGAACATTGTAATATTTCTGTGAATAGCATCAATATGTATTTTCATTTTACAAAATTTTATTGGATCGAATGTTTGAGCCTCAGTTTTGACGAACGTTATATCGCCTATATCAATCTCATTTTTTATATTAATATGATCACGGCGACTTACGTCAATTTTCGGTGTAACATTTGAAGAATACATTTTTTTATTATTAAACAAATCGAATTCATTTATACCGTGAGCACTATCAGTGGGATAGTCTTCCGCACTATTTTCTGTTAACGTTGCGGGTTCCTGAATATCCATCAATAAATTATCATCAATGCATTCTGCTTTGATGATATCTTGTTGGTTCATGTTTCTTTATGTGCACGAACAAAGGAATAAATCAGATTGACAACAAATAACTGAATAACAGATTTGTAGGTTAATGCAAATAATAATCTGCCTACTCGAATGTCCTGATTTTGACAGTTCCCTAAAGTGGCGAGCTGATACGATTGCTTTCAATTTTGATTGATATCTTATCCCCAATAATGGGGGAAAAGGTAAAAGCAAAAACTAAAATTATTTAGGTACCTGTCGTTTGCAGCAATGAAAAATAAATCAGGTTATTTTAATGTTGATTAGTTACGTATTTTTATGAAAAAAAAATTGTTTGTTATCCCTTAGAAGGTTAACATTTTTTTTCCCAATTATGAATAGTAAACTTGATCGCGTAACGGGTGTGCGTCGACAAAAGCGACCTAGGCGATCATAACAAAGGCATAAATAAATAAATAAATTACAAGATCCGTTTAATATTATCACGAATTTTGATTTAAGTAGGTACTCGAAATGACAGGGCCAATCGGATGGTTTTTTTTTATCAGGAATCTTATTGACCTAGGTTATGTACAATTATTTTGGGTGCTACTCAAATTTGCCTGTTCTTAAAGTCAGGGGAGATGGTAGTAATGCAGCATTAAAAATGGTATGACTGAGTGCGGATTCAAACCCGCAACCTTTGGGTCAATAGTCTAGCGCCTTAACCACTAGACTACCATTGGGACGTTTTTATATCGGTTAACTGTTATGAAGATTCAAACAAAAAAAAAAATGGTTGTTGCTACAAACATAATAATATGATACTTATCATTTATTATAGAAGTAGGTAGTTCATAAGCAACTCAAATTTACCTTAAAGCTCAACTTTACCAATTAACCTCTCCTAGATATGTTTCGATACTTCGCAGGTGCTAAAACGGTGACGCCGTCTAAAAAAATATTGGTAACAAATCTAATGAATATTAAAACATTTGGTATTTTTTTATTCGTACAACTATATAAAGGCATTCCTTAACGATTTGAGCTGATCATTTAATAGGGTAATAATTGGTCCTGCGATTTCCAGTAATATTTGCTAAGAAAGTATATCAAAATACGTCATGGTTAAAAAGAAAAAAAAATATTGAAAAACGGGGTGATTTTTTTAAAATCACTTCTTAGTCATAATAGGTTGCACAACACCACCCTTAAGCCTTCGGGACAGCCTGTATATAAAATAATGCTATACAAATAATGAATAAATAAATATAAATAGACTTAATGGGGTGCTTATGTTCACTATTATAAGAAATTATACAAATAAATGTAAAAATAATCCAAACACAAATTTATTATTTTTATTAAAGCGCTTGTGCAAATTACCTTTTTTATACGCAACGCGCAGCGTCGATTAGCTGTCGTGCCTATTACAAGAACTGTATAATATTATCACAAAAGGTTTACTTTTTTTCAGAAATTGTGATGAAGTTTTAGAAAATCATCAAAAAAAATATGTTTTTGGACTAATTTGGAGATTTTAAAAAAACATTTTCGACAAAAACGTGGTCGGAGTTGGGAAGTCTTATCTAAAATATTAGGAAAATAATCCTCTAGAACTTTATAAGTTGATAATTTATATAACTAACATTAGTAATAAAATAAAACTAAATATTGAATTTATGTATTTATTTATAAAATAAGATTCAAAACTAAATTAAGTAACAATCAAACTACTAATGACAAAAACAAATTAAATATTAGAACTAAAAATCTAGGAAATATTACAAAATTCTTCTTCATAAAAATGCTTTTTCCAATTCACAACATTATTGTTAAAATTTGGCAAATATTATTTATTATTATAAAAGGCGCTGGAGATTTATTTATGTTTGCAGGGAAAATGATTTTTCTATACCAAAATATTTGAATCATTATTAACAAAAGTTTGAAAAATGTTTTACATACATAAATCGTCGAATCTAGGCAAGTCCTAATTCCGGGGAAAACTGCTTTCTGAATCGTATAGTAAAAGTAAACTATTGTGGGCTATTTGGTTAACGGATCGTGAACAGCGGTTCAGACGCAGCACTTTTATGAATACATAATAAATATAGACTACTGGCCTCTAACGGGACCCTAAATAGTAATATTTGTTTTAAAAAATAATAAAATAAAATAAATTTTAGAAACAGAACCGTTTCAAATTAAGCCTACAACCTAAAAACTAAACAAAAACAACTAAAGTTTGGTGCATTAAATTCTGCCTGTTTAAGGTTAAATAAATACGTTTTAACTGTTCAATTTTTCATAAATATTAGAAGTTAAGGTCAACTTCTCACCCTAACATAATTTTTGGTGACCTAACTCAAAGAAATCAAACATAGGATAACAAAGTCTTCAATTATTTATCCTACCCTACGCTAGACGCAGCCCAAATGTAACATCAATAATACATTTATGTAAAAAATATATTCAACATTACTTATAATAAATAATATTGATTGATGATATAGCTGAAATGATACTTATAGATAACTTATACATATAAAATATAGACAAAAGTAATTATAATTAACTTTTTGACATTGATTTAACTGAACTTTAATTATACCATGATGCTTTGAAATATTTCATATTTAACAGAATTGCACTGGTCCTTTAACTTTTTGTATCTACTGGTATCGCACTAGCATTATTTAAAATATATACCTAACTATACGATGGCTGTATCTATAATGATACTGTAACAGTTGCTTATATGCACTTATTGCATTTGAATGTTTTATTATGAAATACGATATGGTTTTGTAAATATACTTTAGGTGAAGTATTCGGTTCGCACTCACTACATTTAAAATTTCTATTTTTTCCATGAATTATATAGATATGGTTCTGTACTCGGTTTATAAATGCATTCGTGTTATCTTATCCGTCGTATTTAAAAGTTTCTATTTTTCCGGTGAACTATATCGATATGGTTCTGTAAGCGTTGTTTATAAGCATTCGTGTATTCGCACTCACTGCATTTAAATTTTCTAATCTTCCGATGAACTACGTCGATATGGGTCTGTAAATTTGTTTTAAGTGAGCACGTGTATTCGCACTCACTGCATTTAAATTGTCTTATTTTCCGATGAACTACGTCGATATGGGTCTTTAAATTTGTTTTAAGTGAGCACGTGTGATTGCACTCACTACATTTAAATTTTATAATTTTTCGATGAACTATATCAATATGGTTCTGTAATTGTTGCTTATATGCAGTCGTGTATTCGCACTCACTGCATTTAAATTGTTTAATTTTCCGATGAACTGTGTCGATATGGGTCTGTAAATTTGCTTTACTTGAGCACGTGTGATTGCACTCACTGCATTTAAATTTTCTAATCTTCCGATGAACTACGTCGATATGGGTCTGTAAATTTGTTTTAAGTGAGCACGTGTATTCGCACTCACTGCATTTAAATTGTTTTATTTTTCGATGAACTACGTCGATATGTGTCTGTAAATTTGATTTATTTGAGTATGTGTGTTTGCAATCACTGCATTTAAATTTTCTTAGTTTCCGATGAACTATATCTATATGATTCTGTAAAAGTTGCTTATATGCATTCATGTATTCGCACTCACTGCATTTAAATTGTTTAATTTTCCGATGAACTACGTCGATATGGGACTTTAAATTTGTTTTACATGAGAATGTGTGATTGCACTCACTGCATTTAAATTTCTTAATTTTACGATGAACTATATTAATATGATTCTGTAAATGTTGCTTATATGCAGTCGTGTATTCGCACTCACTGCATTTAAATTGTTTTATTTTTTGATTTTCCTTATCGATATAAGTTAAAGATTTATCTGAACTTATACCATATTTCAATTTAAACCGTTCCTTGGTACAACAAGTACTTAATTTTGAACGATGTTTTCGTTTTTCTTTACAATCCACACATATTAAATATGATTCATCTTGTTTATTAATTCCTTTGTTTATAAAACAACTTTTATCGAGGGTAGACTTACAACTGCCACGAGTTAAATCGGTTTTCTTCAATATTAAAGTGGGAATTTTCATGGTTTGTGGTGTTGGACGATATATTTTTAAATTTGATTCTTCTTTAACACAATGTTGGAAACTCGACATATTTGTTTCTGATTTAATAAATTTAGTATTTTCTTCTTCAAAATAATCAAAATCCTCAGTTTTTATCATTTCTTTTTGGACACAATCGCATCTTTTACCAAAACGAGTGGGATTTAATGAGGTTTCAAGAATATGCTTGCATGATGGCGTTTGTTTACCGTCAAAACGAGAGTCGAATGAATTGCAATCAATGGCTTCCTCATGTTTAAAGCTGATATGGTCATCAATTTGTTCTATTTTAATAGAAGATTCATTTTCATTTCTCTCCATATTTGGTGTTTAAGTATAATTGGGCAGGTTGATCGTATGTTGGCAGATTGGTCTAACTATCTACCTAAACGTCATTATTGACAAATAGTAACGTCTTTTTTACACTTTAACATTTGAACACACAAATTAATACAAAGATAAGAAATATTTATTTTTTAAATATTAGAAAAGTAATATTTTACTTAATAAATACAGCCACATGCAGTATTTATCAGTTGTTATGGTTTTCACTTCACAGCCTATATCTATGTTTACAGCCGTGTTCAAAAGCGATGTCCAGAAACGTCATTTTGACAGGTGTTTAGAGTGCTGCCAGATTATGGATGTAAAATAGCTACGAAAGAAAACTTTAATAATCATATAGTGGCTGGCTGATATATGATAAATATAGGGAAAAATATTTTAAACACAAAATGGTAACAGCAAAACACACAAACCTAATGCAAACAGCAAAAGTATTCCTCTTATTTAAATTAAACTCTTATTTATATCTATTTATAGGTAGCTATCTGTCAATGTTTGTAATACATTTAATATCAACGTGTGACAGACAGCAGTCTTTATATTTGCCAACAATATCTCAAAACATTTATTTTAATTAAATGTATATTAAAAGCAATACAGGGTTAGTTAATTTATAATTATAACAATATTATATTACTAAATATTAAAGTAATTCGTAGGAGAAAAAAATTAACTATACAGAGATTACCAACCATATGTCGAATCATTTCTTTATATTAAATGTTTGTTAAAAGCAATATAGACAGTAAATTATTAGCTAAATATTTCAGGATTATATTTCATCATCAGACAACAAAACGTTCACTAATTAAATTAATTTATAAACAATATGTCAAATCTTATCTGGATCGAAACTCGTGTTTAAAGTTAAATGACTTAAGGCCGGTTTTATAAATATTAGACCTTTTATCCGTCCATTAAAGTCAAGTTATCGAAACTAAATCTTATTTACGAACGAGTGTTTTATAAAAGAAAATAGTTCATCCGTTTGTAATCGCAAACGGTTCGTTAAAATACAACAAACTCTATGTCACAGTGTTTACGAAATTAAAGAAAAATTGTTGAAAGATAAAGAAAAATTGTTGAAAGATAAAGAAAAATTGTTGAAAAGAATTGTGGAAACTTCGCGGCATATCAATCAAGAACTTCTGGATCCACCCTCGGTATAGCAGTGAGTTTTAGAGAATGCGGCGTCCGAAATGGCGGGGGGAATCTACCTGTCGGGTTTTTACAACGACGATTCATATGACATGCCGTATCTATAAGTTTTAAAAGATCGTTGGTTTCCCCTTTTCATGCCGTCAGATGAGATAAAACGATGATTCTACCAAAACGTAGAAGAAGTCTTTCGGGAAGAGGCCCCTTAAGGATTGTGAATTGAAACTAAGTACTTACACTTTGGCATAAAAATAGATTGGCACAAGTGGAAGTATTTTAATGGAAATAAAATTCACATTTATTTTAATATAAATATAATTCGTTTTAATTTGTAACACAAATGTGTGTAGTTTTGTTGTCGAGTTCAAATTGATCCGGAACCGCCCGGTTTTATCTACTTTTTCAAATCCATGTTGAGTCCGTGCTTAGGCATGTAATCGAAAGGCGGAACCGGTGACTCGGTGTTGTTAATGAGCACGTATTGGCAGCCCTCTGTGCATGCGTTCAGGCAGTGGGGGTCGTTTTTGCACTGCTGCCGGCAACCCGCTTGACATTTGGTCACTGTTCTGACGTTTGTCGGCTGGAGCTGCGACTCGAACATCATCCTGGAAGAACACATTCATCGTCACTAATTTAGCCTAATAATCAAAAATAACCATTTTGAAATTACATCATCTTTGCGTCAACTTATCACAAAATCTATGCCAGCACATGGAAATAAATACGTGTAGTGGTGGACAACGCCGAGTACAAATGAGTGAGGCTAGCTGCAGCTGACTCGCCGATCGCTCGCTGTCACTTTGACGTTCGTCTAATGAAATAATGCATTTAACAAACGTCAAAGTGACAGTTAGGTTAGAGTTAGGTTACAAATGATACTAAATCGCTGTTTCAAACGATAGTCGGGTACTAACGAATCCATGAAGGGCACGGCCAAGCATTGTCCCGCGTCGCAGTGCAGAACGTGCGGCGCAACTGCGGCTATGAGGGTCCCATCGTCCCCCACCACGTACGGCACGTTGTCTATGTACAGACCGTCGAAGAGGCAGTACCGCTTCATGTCCTCTGTTAGCGATGCCCATTCGGACGGAGGCGCTCCTAGACGCAGTAACAAAAATGTTTATAATATTAAACATTATTTATATTTCTACTTTTCCGATAGGAACGCAACTAATCATTTCTCTATTATTTTATTAAAAAGTATTATCGGCGCTTCAGAGGACTCAACCAGTCATTTCTCCATACAAACGTGTAGTGTTGCGACTGTCGTATTTGTAGATACAAAAGAAAAAATATCTTGTTGACTGATTACATACAGTAATGGACAAAATAAGACAACGAACATAGTTGATGTCATAAAGATGCAAATTGAACAAAGTTTTTAAAAATAAATCGGAAAAAGGTCCCTTATCGCCTCCTTAAGGTCGCATTCAATGGTAAGTGCCTTCTCACTATCCTATAAGAAAATGCATGCACCATCTTAATTTGGTACACGGATAAAATGTCAAATAGTGTAAATATACCACGGACCACCTTATCGAAAAATAATATTATATTTATTTATTTATTGTGACATAATTAATTTGAGTCACACAATTTAAGGAGTAAAAGTCACAGTTGCAAATGAATATTATAAATGCACCGGGAGCGGTTAGCACTGCTTCATTTTGTGCCCTGCCTTCGTTACTAGACTATGTCCGTACTAAGGAAGGCAGTGTTTATATTCAAACGTATGGCAACTAAAGGTACAAAATTTAAGTTGATTTTTACTGAAACTCTTGAGAAATACGCAAAACCATTAAAAACAGGTTGAACGATGGTCAAGGTTTCGAGATATATTATGACCTCATACTCGGCTCAATTCTAGTTGCAATTACAAAAATATGCGTAATGATGATTAAATAATATTATAAGGCTGATTGCCGTGAATATATATATAAATATATATATTTTAAACAAACAAGCAGTTCTATTACTCTTATTTATTATTAATCAAAGTACTTTCAAGGGAATAAGTGAAAAAAAATCGGCGTGTAAACTCAACTTGACCGTTATTTTTTCATCTTATTTATCCTCCATTAAACCTGTACGGCACACAAAACGTTTGATTCATATGATACATATAATAATAATGTGAAAGTATTGTAATGTGAAATTATTGTCATGTGAAAGTAATGTGAAAGTATTGTCTGATTTAGGAGGGAATGATTTAGACGTGCTCTTTTTAGAACACAGTGTTCGAATTTTGAAATAGATGAACGTGGTTTGACAGGCTGTCAGGCATTTGTTTTAATATGAATATTTAATTTGAGGATTTGAGTTTTGTTCCTCTGCGGTCATTGGTTTACAGAACCCGTCGCCGAGGAATCAGAAGATCCCTCGATAAGATAAAGGATTCGCCGGGGGTGATGGGATCCCAACCGCGGCGCGAAAAAAGATACACATTTTCATACCCATGAAGTAATATCTGGTGTTGCAAATGTGATCGACGAAGAGCCTGGTCCTGTTGAGGTTCCACTCCATCAGCCATTCGATGTCCTCGTATTTGGTGATCTCGTCGACCAGCACCTTGCGAGTCAGGCGCAAATACTCCACGTCCGCTTCGACGATCGATTCGTCGTTGTCGTTGGCGTAGCTGGAAAAAATACCAAAGATAAGTTTTCTCGAGTGGCTTTCAGAGGAATCTTCCAACCCTCAGTCTGGTCTCATTAATGTAGAAATAATAGAGCAAGCGCAGACTAAATTCCCCCGGTTTCTGCATCTCAAGCGCTATGGGGAGTACCAACATGCACCACCAGGGTCTATTGGATCATTTTCTTCTCATTTACCTGCAAATGGGAAGTTAGTTGTTACTGCATATAAAATCAACAGTGTTTTTCTGGGTTATCTACATTTATTGGAAATATTTGGGCTATGAGCGCTATGAGGGCTATTAAGGTGTTCTATACTCTACTCCAATCTTTTAAAACACATGGCAACTGAGGGTGAAAAACGCACCACGCCAAGTACGCCACAAAACTTCAAATACCGTTGCTTAGAGCAAACTGACATTGCCAATTATTTATTACCTACACCACTTTGCTATGCGGAACTACGCAACTGTAAATTTTAGACTCACTTTCATTTTAGAGTTCTTAGAATAATTTAGAAATTAAATCTTCGATAGATTATCTTGCCTAAATTGCACACATCTAAACCGTAAAAGAAGTATTAGGGAAACATACCGTTTCTCTCGCACACTCGGCCGAGATGGCTCGTCGTCTTGACTCGCATGCTAGCTACTAGACCGAGTTGGCTTGAAACCAGCGTTTCAGGCCAGGAAGGCTTTTAAGAGTTTCGTAGGCGGGGTAAATAAATAAAAGAAAGTAATATTCATTATCAATTCGCGTTAATTATTAATATTTAATTGAAGAAAGGATGCTATCACAACACTTATCCTAATCAATTTCTGACTCAGTAGGAATGCAAATAGAAATTAATAAATTATCGGTAATAGCTTCGACTCGATGTTAGATTGGCTACCTAGGAAGGTATCTAGCCTGGGAGTGCGGTGAGTAAAGACTAAACCGTGAGAAAGGAATTTATAACTCGTCTCAGTACGGTCTGATTTGACGTCACAACGCGTGAAATTAAACTTAGCATTTATCCAAATAAAGCAAATGATTGTGACTTTCAATTAGGAAGTCTAGTTGCCTTTGCCGTCAATAGAGAACTTCCAGTTAAACTGGGCATGAGAACTGTATATCTGGCAACTTCGCAGGTGTACAAAGCGATTACTTTACTACATACTTTCTCCAGAGCAGTTTGTTGAGTCCCTCGGCCATGTGAATCCTGAATATAACTCCCGGCCGGAGATGGCTCTGGTACAGGTCCTTCGGTATCTCGAGCACCTTCGTCGACGTCTTGCCGTGTTTCTTCCTGCTACTGCCGCTGTTCCTTCGGGTTGCCTTCGGGACGTCCTGGAAAATATCGCGATGCGATCTGACGTCACAAACATTTCGCTATTGGAGTCGATGGATTGTTAACGATTTATCGTTTTTATATAAGTAATTTGTGCGCATACGCCACTCTCTGTGTATTCATACAAAATTCTACGGAAAAAGATTTAACAGTCTCCGTTGTCAATGAAATTTTCGAAACTATATTTTTACCTTCTTCGATAGAGGGCGCGAGTGTACTAGCTGCATATTAAACGTCAGAGTACAATTTCATACAATTATTAGAGTTTTATGCTACTAAAGTTTAAACTATTGCTAGAAAAATATAAACCTGTGAGTTCTGAGTGCTGTTAAGTGTTATCTTAAATCGTTTGCGTTTATATGCTGAGTAATCTGTCAAAAAAAAAAAAAAAAACTTACCGCAGAAGTTAACATCGATGGTACTGTCCTTTCTCATTTGACACTGGCTGGATGAATCACAGAAACAATTTGAAAATTGGAAAATTGTAATCCTCAACACCCGTGCACTTGCTATTGTATGGGATCTATTATTATAGCACTATCATAAAACAACATCAGGCAAACATCTGTTTTTTTCTTGTATAAAGGCGACATCTACCGGAAACGACAACTTAAAGTGTAGCCTCTGTGCGTGCCTCATTCCAACGCAAAAATTATTAATATTTCATTAATTAATTAATTTGTGTGATACATATAAACAACTTACAACAAAATGAAGTGCCACCATAGCAACTGTGGTGAAAACCTACTTACGGAAGATGTTTTAAAATGTCGTCATTGCAAATTGAAATATAACTTTCACTGTGGAGGTCAACTTTAGAAAAATGTCTAATGACTATAAAATGAATTGGCAATGTCATAAATGTAATTTGAGCAATAAAAAAGACCCTAAATTGGTCAAAAAAAAAAATACTGAACCTGAAACACCTGAAAATAAAAGTGATTATGTTGATTTCACAGATTTTCAAATGCTGGTGAAGGAAATTAAGATGCTGAGGATGGATTTCACTACAATGAGAAACCAAATGACAGAATTTAAGTCAGCTATTGATTTTTGTTCTGGAAAGGTGGATGATTTTTCGAAAAAAATGGCAGAGGGTGAAAATGGTTTAAAGCGAATCGACAGCTGTGAAAATGAAATAACAAAATTAAATCATAAATTGGAAATCATGGAAAAATCGGAAAATACGAGAGAGCAAAGCATGCTTCTTAATAATTTGGAGATTACCGGAATTCCACAGGTGAACGGAGAGAATTTATATGCATTCATAAAGGCTATAGGGTCTACCGCTTACATTGTGATTGATGAACGAGACCTGGATTATGCATATCGTATTGAGTCCAGGAATGAAGAACAGCCTGATAGAGCACGTCCCCCACTTGTGATGACCACAAGGAAAAAACAGAGGAACTCATGGTAGCACTTCGAATTCTTCGGCAATCCAGATCGATCACTCCATCCGACGTAGGCATGAAGAAATCACCGCAGAGAATAAACTCTTCGGATCACCTCACACTTTTCAACAGGTTTTTTTATAAAAAAACTCGAGACATCGCCAAAGAAAAAAAAGTACAGATTTGTGTGGTTAAAAAACTCAAAAATATATTCATATAATATCGGAGAACGATTTAGTCCGTCTGGAATAGATATTATTATTTATGTGAAATCTTATGCAATTTACTATTTACTAACTTTTTCTGTTTAACCAACTAAAAATCTTGTTATGTATTCACTCTCTGCAAAAATTGACTATGAATCCCTCTTATAGTAACCTTGTGGTCACACTACACGATCTTTTGAAAAATCGCTACCAGAGTGAACATGTTCACATTATTATATATTTCCTTAAAAATAAGATTAACAATCAGTTATATTTTGTTTTATATCTAAATAATAACACAAACTATATATATATTATCAAAAAATTCTATTCATGTTTTTACTCTTATTTATTTAATGTTATTTAGTCTATGTTTTTTACGACTAGAATTATTTACTTAAAACTTATCTTAATTTTATTATAATTTTTTAATTGTTTGTCAAACAAAGCTTCTTCTAACTATTTCAATGATGATAGTAAAAAAAAATATATAGAGGATTTATTTAATGAAATAAATAACACGGAATTTGTCAAAACACTAAATATAAGCTCTCCGCTTAAGTGTAAGACCATATTTAAGGATAATTATGTAATTAAAATACTAAGTTTGAATATACGCAGCTTGCAAAAAAATTTTGATCAGCTAAATCTCCTTACTGCATCAACTGGATTTAAATATTGAAATTATAATCCTAACAGAATGCTGGATTAGCAGCCAAACTCAATTTCCTAATTTGGTAGCTATATTGCATACGGAACGAAGATGGTGTACTAGTTGACATCAAATCCTATTTGAGTGTGACTATTGATTGATGATTGATTGATTGATTCATGATGCAACGGGTTTTTGCATTAAAGGGCGGGATTTTGCTATATTTGCGCTTTGCCGCTCTCCATCTCAAAGTAATATTAAGAGATTTTTAACTTCCTTGGACAGCATCTTAAAAAATATGACCTCAAATAGTAGTATTAAACACCGTGACTCGCAGAAGACCTGAATATATCTACGTACGGACATAATCAACATCATCAGGCTGATGACTACCATAAATACAGCGACGAGACAACTTAATGGTGTAAAAACATGCATAGATCATATTTACATTCGTAGTAATAACAAACCACAATCTGCTGTTATACATACAACAATAACAGATCATTACTCCACCCTTCTGGCCATTCAAGGAAGAAATAGAGTTTTAGATATAAAATTAATAAAGTATGAAGCATTACGCATAAGTCTAAAAAATGAGGAATGGAAGACGTTTATAGCCTTATAAACGCGGACACAGCATTTGAAAAATTTATAGAAACACTAAATACACACATAAAAAACAATTAGAACAAAACAAATAAAACAATTAAAACTAGAAACAACAAACTTAAGCCATGGATGACCGAGGGAATTATAAATAGTATTAAATATTCGTCAGCAAAGTATTCTAATGAAAAAAGGTTTCTTTTGTCGAATTCGATTTGAAAGCTAAGCGACCATTACAGGCAATTACGCGATTTGTGACACAATTTGTTATTTAATCCCAATATGGCGTCGATACTTTGTTGAATGCAATTATTATTTTGAAACAGTGGAGGAGGCTGTATCAAATTGACCTTTTAACCTTTTAATACTTCGCATGTGCTAAAACGGTGACGCGGTCTAAAAAAATATTGGTAACAAATCTAATGAATATTAAAGTATGTGGTATTTTTTTATTCGTACAACTATATAGAGGTATTCCTGAACGATTAGAGTTGATCATTTTATTGAAAATTTAATTTCAACATAAATAGGTAAAATTAAATTAGAAATTATAGGAAACAAATAGGCAATAGGCTAATAATTGGTCCTGCGATTTCCAGTAATATTTGCTAAGAAAGTATATCACAATACGTCATGGTTAAAAAGTAAAAAAAAGTATTGAAAAACGGGTGTTTTTTTTTAAATCACTTCTTAGTCGTAATAGGTTACACAACACCGCCCTTAAGCCTTCGGGGCAACCTTTATATAAAATAAATAATATAATGCTATACAAATAATGAATAACTAAATATAAATAGACTTAATGGGGTGCTTATGTTCACAATTATAAGAAATTATATAAAAAAATGTAAAAATAATCCAAACACAAGTTTATTATTCTCATTAAAGCACTGGTGCAAATTATCTTTTTTATAAGCGGCTACCATTGGCCTCGCCGCGGCCACGTCGATCGGCTGTCGTGCCTATTACAAGAACAGTATAATATTATCACAAAAGGTTTACTTTTTCTCAGAAATCGTGATGAAGTTTTAGAAATGCATCATCAAAAATGAAATATATTTTTGTTGGGAAGTCTGTTGACTATTTTTTATCCATTTCGAGTTTATCAAAATATTTTAGGATAATTATTTAAAATATTAGTAAAATAATCCACCAGTTAACTTATAAGTTGATAACTTATATAACTAACATTAGTAATAAAATAAAACTAAATATTGAACTTATGTATTTATTTATAAAATAAGATTCAAAACTAAATTAAGTAACAATGAAACTACTAACGACAAAAAAACAGCTTAAATATTAGAACGAAATGTCTAGAAATTATTACCAAATTCTTCTTCATAAATATCCTTTTTCCAATTCACAACATTATTGTTAAAAATTGGCAAATATTATTTCTTATTATAAAAAGCGCTGGAGATTTATTTATGTTTGCGGGGAAATGATTTTTCTGTACCAAAATATTTGAATCATTATTAACCAAAGTTTGAAAAAAATAGTTTTCATACACAAATCGTTGCATCTTGGCAAGTCCCACGTGAAAAACTAATTCAGGAGAAAACTGCTTTCTGAATCGTATAGTAAAAGTAAACTATTGTGGGCTATTTGGTTAACGGATCGTGAACAGCGGTTCAGACGCAGTGCTTTTGTGAATACATAATAAATATAGACTACTGCCCTCTAATGTGACCCTAAATAGTAATATTTGTTTTAAAAAATAATAAATTAAAATAAATTTTACAAAACAGAACCGTTTCAAATTAAGCCTACAACATAAAAACTAAACAAAAACATCTGTGCATTAAATTCTGCCTGTTTTAGGTTGAAGAAATATGTTTTAACTGTTCAATTTTTCATAAATGTTAGAAGTTAAGGTCAACTTCTCACCCTAACATAATTTGTGGTGACCTAACTCAAAGAAATCAAACATAGGATAACAAAGTCTTCAATTATTTATCCTACCCTACGATAGACGCAGCCCAAACGTAACATCAATAATATCATTTATGCAAAAAATATATTCAACATTACTTATAATAAATAATATTAATTTATGATAAAACTGAAATGATACTTATAGATAACTTATACAAAGTAATTATAATTATCTTTTTGACATTGACATTACTAAACTTTAAATATACCATGATGCTTTGAATTATTTCATATTTAACAGCATTGTTCATTACTTTTTTGTATCGACTGGTATCGCACTAGCATTATTTAAAATATAAACCTAACTATACGATGGCTGTATCTATAATGATACTGTAACAGTTGCTTATATGCACTTATTGCATTTGAATGTTTTATTATGAAATACGATATGATTTTGTAAATATACTTTAGGTGAGTATTCGGTTCGCACTCACTACATTTAGATTTTCTATTTTTTCCATGAATTATATCGATATAGTTCTGAACTCGGTTTATAAATGCATTCGTGTTTTCTTATGCGTTGTATTTAAAATTTTCTTAATTTTCCGATGAACTACGTCGATATGCTTCTGTAAAAGTTGTTTATAAGCATTCGTGTATTCGCACTCACTGCATTTAAATTGTTTAATTTTCCGATGAACTGCGTCGATATGGGTCTTTAAATTTGTTTTAAGTGAGCACGTGTGATTGCACTCACTGCATTTAAATTGTTTAATTTTCCGATGAACTACGTCGATATGTCTCTGTAAATTTACTTTACATGAGAATGTGTGATTGCATTCACTGCATTTAAATTTTCTTATTTTCCGATGAACTACATCGATATGGCTCTGTAAATATGCTTTACGTGAGCATATGTGATTACACTCACTGCATTTAAACTGTCTTATTTTCCGATGAACTACGCCGATATGGGTCTGTAAATTTGCTTTACATGAGAATATGTGATTGCACTCACTGCATTTAAATTTCTTAATTTTTCGATGAACTGCGTCGATATGGATCTGTAAATGTGCTTTACGTGAGAATATGTGATTGCACTCACTGCATTTAAATTGTTTAATTTTCCGATGAACTGCGTCGATATGGGTTTGTAAAGTTGCTTTAAGTGGACTTGTATATTCGCAATCACTGCATTTAAATTTTCTTATTTTTTGATGTACCTTCTCGATATAAGTTATAGATTTATCTGATCTTACACCATATTTCAATTTAAAACGTTCCTTGGTACAACAAGTACTTAATTTTGAACGATCTTTTCGTTTTTCTTTACAATCCACACATATTAAATATGATTCATCTTGTTTATTAATTCCTTTATTTATAAAACAACTTTTATCGAGGGTAGACTTACAACTGCCACAAGTTAAATCGGTTTTCTTCAATATTAAAGCGGGAATTTTCATGGTTTGTGGTGTTGGACGATAACATTTAAAAGTTGATTCTGCTTCAACACAATGTTGGAAACTCGACATATTTGGTTCTAATTTAATAAATTTGGTATTTTCCTCTTCAAAATAATCACAATCCTCAGTTTTTATCATTTCTTTTTGGACACAATCGCATCTTTTACCAAAACGAGTGGGATTTAATGAGGTTTCAAGAATATGCTTGCATGATGGCGTTTGTTTACCGTCAAAACGAGAGTCGAATGAATTGCAATCAATGGCTTCCTCATGTTTATTGCTGATATGGTCATTGATTTGTTCTATTTTAATAGAATTTTTATTTTCGTTTCTCTCCATATTTGGTAAATAATTGAGGAGATTGATCGTATGGTACACTAACCTAACCTAACCTAAACGACGTCATTAACTTTGGAAAAAAAAAGTTTTTATATTGTATGTAGTATTGACTTTATATATTATATAATTTGAACACACAAATTAAATATTCTTTTTGTTTATTGGGCAAATAAAGCCACACACATTATTTATATCAGTTATTTTGGTTTACAGCCGTGTTCAGAAGAGTACTCTAGAAATGTCATTTTGACAGATGGTTACAGTACTGCCAGATTAAGGAAGTAAAATATCTATAAAAAAATAAATATATTTAATAATTAAAATCATAATCTGGCTGGCCGATATATGATAAATATTGCGATAAATATTTTAAACACCTAATGCTGTCAATGCTTGAAGCTAAAGTATTTCTCAACGTTAAATGGAACTACAGCTTGGTTAACTAAGGAAGTACATTTTTTTTTTAATTTTGCTAAACAATTCAATTTTAGCATTTAAAAATTTCGTCATGATGTTTGAACCCTGACATTCGTGGTTTTCTATATAAAATAAAAATAAGTGGAGTTATAGATACTATTTAGACATAATGAGTGCTGCGAGTGTTACAAATTGTTTTCTAGAAAATAAAACTTAAAAATACACATTCAATTAATAAATAAAGGCAGCGAGTGTAACAACTCGTTTACTCAAAAAAAGTTACTTTAAGACACATATTGATGATTTAATGTAATTTCTCTTATCTCTTAATAAAGTCCATGATTTGTTCATAAAAAAAAATTCAAAATTCAAAATTTCTTCATTTTTCTAAAATATACAGAGGAATTTATAATAGGAATTGTATTCAAAATAAATTGTTTTGGCTTTCACGGGGGTTGCATTCCCATAATTTGACCCTGTGGTTTCAGTTTATCATGACCCAGAGGTATTTACAGAGTCAGAGCTCTAAGAATATTCAAATTAATAAAAAAAAATACGTGCAAATGCGCCTTATTTGAATTCCAGTATTTTTGGAAAACGTACGAAATAGAAAAAAATTTGGAATCAAAATAAAACTCGATTATTTTGAACCGGAAAAATGTTTCGCATGGAAAATCGTGAGGCACCACAACCGTCGCGAACAAACTCTAAAAATAGTACTACTTAAAAAAATCCTGGACCTTGTCCGCCGTTGCTCATTTGAGATCAATATACGCGAATTATAATATTATTATTTTTGATTTAATATTGTAAATATTTTGTTTTGTGGGCGTCAGGATGAACTGAATAAAATACGTTTGGTTATTCCACTGTTCTTTTTATTAGTTCTTTTTGCTTATCTTAACACCCACAGTTGTCCAAGAAGGAATCCTCCAATCTACCCTCTCTTTGGCTAGCCACTGACACATTGCCTACACACACAAATCAAATGTCACCTAGTCCACTCTGGAGGCAAATTTAAATAGATGATAAATTAAAATTACTACAGCCCGGCCAACAAAACTGACCTTCTAGCTGTCCTCAGCAGACTTCATCTGATCAGGAGCCACCACACCATTATATGGTTTTTGCGTAACCTGAAATCCTTCAATATCCGTTACCAGATATCTATCAGGATCGAGAACCTTCTGAACAATATACGGCCCCTTGAATTTAGGTATCAATTTCTTGTTTTATTTATTTATTTATTTAATCGAGGAAAAACAACGGGTACAAGAGATGAAATGAAATCTTAGAGCCGAATTCAGGATGCTGAATTTTGAAAAGACTTCAGAAGAGTGAATACAGAATTCTTAAAAACTATGGCCTTCGATAAAACATCCACCTCCAGGAACAATTTGTTGAATGTTGGACCTGGGCGTTATAGGCTCAAAGACTAATTGTCGACGGGAGAATCTCGGCGTTCCATGGAAGTTGATTTGTTCAACTAATTGAGGACAGTCGAAGTAATTATTACATATTTTGAACAGTACAGTCATATCTAACAGATTCAAGGATTAAATACTGTAATGTTTTGAAACACTTTTTCTGAATCATTTCTATGTTATCGGAGTACTTTTCGTAAAAAGGGTTCCGTAAAATGCAAGCATATTCTAATTGAGATCTTACGAGAGAATTGTACAAGAATACAAATGATTCTGCTTGACGCCGATACTGCTATCAACGTTTTTAATCATTACTTAATCACCCATAATCATTAAATTATCCCAAACAATAATCTGCTAGGTGAGTCATTTGTGGATCGAGATATTGAATTGTTTATACCAAATTCTACAATACTTAATTCCCTATCTCATCTCTCAGGACTGTCGCATGACTTTGACAACATTGGGGTCAACATCCGATTGAATCGCTCAACTTGAGTTCCTACAGCGTTCAAAACATGTTTGATCATCAAAACATGACACATCTTATACCAACTGACATCATGACATGTGCGTATGACATTGTTTTCCATCGACTCCGGCACATTATATAATAACTTATTTTTACATTTCCGGTAAACTAATCCATCGCGCAATTCATAAAATTTATTCTCAGACCCCTCTAAACTATCCCGGATCTGACAAATTTCTGGATCCTTATCCTTCTTACGGACAAAGCCTGCTCAAAAGTATTCGCCTGTAATACTAATACGCTATTACATCTGCTTAACGCATCACCACGTGACATTTGTTTTCCTGGGCGATGCACTATTTCAAAACTATAACTCTGTAAGAACATCGCCCATAGTGATATGCGCGGATTAATATTTTGTTTGTTTAAAGTTAATCTAAAACTATCACAATCAGTGAATATTTTAAATGCTATCCCTAAAAAATATTTCAACTTCTCTCTATCACTAAATGCAAGACTAAGATAACACATTGGTTGATCATGCTTTAAACTAATCGACATCATTTCGCCAGTTTCAGATTGAATCTCAGCATTATTCTTTTCGTAACATGAATTGTAAATATCTCTTAGTCGATTGGAGTACTGATAATCAATACTTTTACTTATTAACGCCAAAGGTTATATTTACAGCAGGATGTGACAAAAAATCCCTACCTAAAGCAGGAAAATTCGTTACTACAACATCCTGTTCAAATAAACCTAATATTTCTAATTCTACACCATTAATGCCACAGAAGCTATGTTCACTTTTCGTTACTTTTTCGGCACTTGCGAAACTGTTGGTACAAATCTTGACCTAATCAAACTTATTGGAGAGCCTGAATCGATCATGGCATTTGCTGATTGCCATCACTATACACGATTTAATATTTTACGGGCACTGAATATGCAACACTGGCATCCTTGGCCTGAACCACACGCGTTGAATTGTCACCAGTTTTCGATTTTCCTTCAGGACAGTCTTTCATCTGATGAGATGGCGAATTACACTTATAGCACTACCTTTCCTTTCGCCTCTTGAAGTCCGTTAAAAATTGTCCAATTTCTCTGCAAACAGCACATCGTACATTTCGTCGACCGTCAGAAGACCCGTTACCGTTCCTCGTCACTAGAGCGGAGACATCTCGCTTTGTTTCGTTGAATTTTCTGCTCGTTCCGATTGATGGAAACGCTTCGAAGATATGTTCTCAAAAGCGCTTAGCATATCAGACTTGCACTTGAAACATTGCATTCGTGCCTGATTAGCCAATATTATCTTATCATGATAATAATCACAAAATGGCTCGTTCATCTGCCAAATATCTTTTTGGTCTGTGATCAAACATGACTTCCATTTGTGTCAATAACTCGTCAACACACATCGTTATATGATTTGGTTTGGAGTGAAACCAACTCAACGCTCTGCCTTTTAATTTCGATCCAATTATGATACGGAGGTCATTATCACTTAGGCAATAGGTTTTCTTCAGTAGATCGATTTGTTGGCTCCAATTCCAGAATGCACCATGGTCACTCCCATCAAAATCCGCCAACAAGTCACTAACGCCACGAAGACTAGAATTATTTGAATGTATATTTGTGTGATTGTGCCTGTCCTTCGGTAAAACCTTCTGCAACTCGTTTGCCATATTCATAACTTTCAATTCTTTATGAAGGAGGAGCATTCTCACGACGAAAAGTTCAATTTCAGGCTCTGAAATTGTGGTTTCTTCAGTAAATTTATCAGGCAAACTCCTGCAATCTGAAAATGACACAGATTCTTGAAGTTCTCCATTTACTGCCCCAGGGTTGCATGTAACTGACGTACTGAAGACCTTCCTTCCATGAAGCAGGATCAGAGTCCTCCAGCCGACTAATAAGTTGACTTTTGTTCCAACGGCGTTCATATCTTTCGACTTTAGAATGTCTTGCAATTCAACAACTGAGTAATCACGTGCTTTCTTCGGCACAGCACAAGCCAATGCATCCAGGGTAATCCAGATCCCAGCAATTCCACAATGAACTGCCAATCTTTCAAGCAAACCCGAAACTCCAAACACTAAGGACAGCCTCTACAAGCCTTAATCCTCTAATGCTAAGAGTATTTTCGGCAAGAGACTTCATCAAAAAGTACGTTTCTAGCGATTTTAAAACAATTCTCAGAAAAATACTTCGACAAAAATCGTTGCCGGAGTTCGGAAGTCTGTTGAATATTTCTTATCTATTTTAAGTTTATCAAAATATTTTAGGATACTTATTTAAAACATTAGAAAAATAATCCACTTATAAGTTACCTTATTAGTTGATAACTTATATAAATAACATTAGTAATAAAATAAAACTAAATATTGAATTTATGTATTTATTTATAAAATAAAATTCAAAACTAATTTAAGTAACAATCAAACTACTAATGACAAAAAAACAGCTTAAATAATAAAACGAAAAATCTAGGAAATATTACAAAATTCTTCTTCATAAAAATGCTTTTCCCAATTCACAACATTATTGTTAAAATTTGGCAAATATTATTTCTTATTATAAAAGGCGCTGGAGATTTATTTATGTTTGCGGGGAAATGATTTTTCTACACCAAAATATTTGAATCATTATTAACAAAAGTTTGAAAAAAATATTTTTTATACATAAATCTAATTCCGGAGAAAACTGCTTTCTGAATCGTATAGTAAAAGTAAACTATTGTGGGCTATTTGGTTAACGGATCGTGAACAGCGGTTCAGACGCATTGCTTTTGTGAATACATAATAAATATAGACTACTGCCCTCTAACGTGACCCTAAATAGTAATATTTGTTTTAAAAAATAATAAAATAAAATAAATTTTACAAAACAGAACCGTTTCAAATTAAGCCTACAACCTAAAAACTAAACAAAAACAACTAAAGATCTGTGCATTAAATTCTGCCTGTTTTAGGTTAAAGAAATACGTTTTAACTGTTCAATTTTTCATAAATGTTAGAAGTTAAGGTCAACTGCTCACCCTAACATAATGTTTGGTGACCTAACTCAAAAAAATCAAGCATAGGATAACCAAGTCTTCAATTATTTATCCTACCCTACGCTAGACGCAGCCCAAATGTAACATCAATAATACATTTATGTAAAAAATATATTCAACATTACTTATAATAAATAATATTAATTTATGATATAGCTGAAATGATACTTATAGATAACTTATACATAAAAAATATAGACAAAGTAATTTTAATTAACTTTTTGACATTGATTTAACTGAACTTAAATATACCATGATGCTTTGAAATATTTCATATTTAACAGAATTGCACTGGTCCTTTAACTTTTTGTATCGACTGGTATCGCAATAGCAATATTTAAAATATATACCTAACTATACGATGGCTGTATCTATAATGATACTGTAACAGTTGCTTATATGCACTTATTGCATTTGAATGTTTTATTATGAACTACATATATCGATATGCTTCTGTAAAAGTTCCTTATATGCAGTCGTGTATTCGCACTCACTGCATTTAAATTGTTTAATTTTCCGATGAAATACGACGATATGAGTCTGTAAATGTGATTTAGTTGAGCACGTTTGATTGCACTCACTGCATTTAAATTTTATAATTTTTTGGTGAACTATATCAATATGGTTCTGTAAAAGTTGCTTATATGCAGTCGTGTATTCGCACTCACTGCATTTAAATTTTATAATTTTCCGATGAACTACGTCGATATGGTTCTGTAAAAGTTGCTTATATGCAGTCGTGTATTCGCACTCACTGCATTTTAATTGTTTAATTTTCCGATGAACTACATCGATATGGGTTTGTAAAGTTGCTTTACGTGAGAATGTGTGATTGCACTCTTGCATTTAAATTGTTTAATTTTCCGATGAACTGCGTTGATATGGGCCTGTAAATTTGATTTAGTTGAGCGCGTTTGATTGCACTCACTGCATTTAAATTGTTTAATTTTCCGATGAACTACGTCGATATGAGTCTGTAAATGTGATTTAGTTGAGCACGTTTGATTGCACTCACTGCATTTAAATTTTATAATTTTTTGGTGAACTATATCAATATGGTTCTGTAAAAGTTGCTTATATGCAGTCGTGTATTCGCACTCACTGCATTTTAATTGTTTAATTTTCCGATGAACTACATCGATATGGGTTTGTAAAGTTGCTTTACGTGAGAATGTGTGATTGCACTCATTGCTTTTAAATTGTTTAATTTTCCGATGAACTGCGTTGATATGGGCCTGTAAATTTGATTTAGTTGAGCACGTTTGATTGCACTCACTGCATTTAAATTGTTTAATTTTCCGTTGAACTACGTCGATATGAGTCTGTAAATGTGATTTAGTTGAGCACGTTTGATTGCACTCACTGCATTTAAATTTTATAATTTTTTTGTGAACTATATCGATATGATTCTGTAATAGTTGTTTATTAGCATTCGTGTATTCGCACTCACTGCATTTAAATTTTATAATTTTCCGATGAACTACGTCGATATGGTTCTGTAAAAGTTGCTTATATGCAGTCGTGTATTCGCACTCACTGCATTTTAATTGTTTAATTTTCCGATGAACTACATCGATATGGGTTTGTAAAGTTGCTTTACGTGAGCACGTGTGATTGCACTCACTGCATTTAAATTGTTTAATTTTCCGATGAACTGCGTCGATATGGGTTTGTAAAGTTGCTTTGCGTGGACTTGTATATTCGCACTCACTGCATTTAAATTTCTTAATTTTCCGATGAACTGCGTCGATATGTGTTTTTAAAGTTGCTTTACGTGGACTTGTATATTCGCAATCACTGCATTTAAATTTTCTTATTTTTTGATGCACCTTATCGATATAAGTTATAGATTTATCTGAACTTATACCATATTTCAATTTAAACCGTTCCTTGGTACAACAAGTACTTAATTTTGAACGATGTTCTCGTTTTTCTTTACAATCCACACATATTAAATATGATTCATCTTGTTTATTAATTTTTTTATTTATAAAACAACTTTTATCGAGGGTAGACTTACAACTGCCACAAGTTAAATCGGTTTTCTTCAATATTAAAGTGGGAAGTTTCATGGTTTGTGGTGTTGGACGATAACATTTAAAATTTGATTCTGCTTTAACACAATGTTGGAAACTCGACATATTTGGTTCTAATTTAATAAATTTAGTATTTTCTTCTTCAAAATAATCACAATCCTCAGTTTTTATCATTTCTTTTTGGACACAATCGCATCTTTTACCAAAACGAGTGGGATTTAATGAGGTTTCAAGAATATGCTTGCATGATGGCGTTTGTTTACCGTCAAAACGAGAGTCGAATGAATTGCAATCAATGGCTTCCTCATGTTTAATGCTGATATGGTCATCGATTTGTTCTATTTTAATAGAAGTTGCATTTTCGTTTCTCTCCATATTTGGTGTTTAAGTATAATCGGGCAGGTTGATTGTATGTTGGCAGATTGGTCTAACTATCTACCTAAAGTCATATTGAAAAATAGTAACGTCTTTTTTACATTTTAACATTTAAACACACAAATTAAAACAAAGAAAAGAAATATTGATTATTTAAATATTAGGATAGGAACATTTTACTTAATAATTACAGCCACATGCAAAATTTATCAGTTGTTATGGTTAACACTTTAGCCTCGTTCAAAAGCGTTGTCCAAAAACGTCATTTTGACAGATGTTTAGAGTGCTGCCAGATTATGGATGTAAAATAGCTATGAAAGAAAAATTTAATAATCATAATGTGGCTGGCTGATATATGATAAATATAAGGAAAAATATTTTAAACACAAAATGGTAACAGCAAAACACAGAAACCTAATGCAAAAGTATTCCTCTTATTTAAATTAAACTCTTACACACAAGTTGGTTATATAGAGATGTAGGTTTTTTAACAATATAGGTAGGTATCTATATATAGGTAGGCATCTGTCAAAGTTTGTATTACATTTAAATGACTTAAGGCCGGTTTTATAAATATTAGACCTTTGTTCCGTTCATTAAAGTCAAGTTATCGAAACTAAATCTTATTTACGAAAGAGTGTTTTATAAAAGAAAATGGTCCATCCGTTAATAATCGCAAATGTTTCGTTAAATACAACAAACTCTATGTCACAGTGTATGCCTGTGTTTACGAAATTAAAGAAAAATTGTTGAAAATAATTGTGAAAAGAATTGTGGAAACTTCGCGGAATATCAAACAAGAACCTTTAGAATAAAGGTTAAACCACAAAAATTGGGATAATAGAGCGAATAAATTGTATATTAAAATGTTACGAAGACAGCCACGTGCAATACTCTGACATACGAATGCAGATATTGTTGTTTTTGAAGAATTTTAAATTCAATCAAATTCAATAGTATTATACTTACTTGTGGAATGTATTCCTGTGGAGTTTTTATTTTTTGTTGAGTTTGCACATATTTCCAAAACCATTTGACCATTTTATAGCCGTAATTTAATACAATAGCTAAGAAGGAGCGCTCGCGAATGCTCGTTTACGACAGGGCCGACTTATAAGTCCTAACCGACGGGGCTTACTTAAATGTGAGCGTGGGCTTACCTCTTACAGCGGCTCTCCGTAGAAAACCGCGCATTACAAACTCTAACGCAGTACTTCCCAAACTGTGGGTCGCGAGCGAATATTGAGTGCCACTGTTTTCATAATTTTTTAACAATAGGAAATGATATATTTGATATTTCATTCAGCTATTTATAATTCCTAAAAATTGAAATAAACTCGTTACGGAAAATAATAATTATCTGAAAAAAATGCTAAACTTCAGTAAGTATGTGAGACAAGCGCTCGGAGTGAGTGGCGCTGGCCCCGTCTCCAAACGCTTTGGGATGACTATACTGACAGCTCAGTCAGTATACTGACAGCTCTGCTTTTCTCTAAGACAGCTAAAAGGTGGGTCCAAAGATTGGAAAAATTTGTTAGATGGGTCGGAGCCCAGTCAACTTTGGAAACCGCTGCTCTAACGTAATAACTGTCACCGCATGTAGAAAAAATGTTGTTATCAGTTGTCATGCTTCGATGGTAGGTGGTAGATTTGTGCAGAGTAGAGCGCATTTCCCGAAATTAGCTACGGTGCACATGGCAACACTGGCCGAGACACGCATCCATAGTCGTTAATGAGTTAATTATTTTAGGTTAGGTTAGAGATGGTTAAACAAACAAATCTAATGTCAGTGTCTGAGTTTAGGTCATTTTGCATTAATCGTATAACCAAAATCATTCCCTGTGTTGGCAAGACTAATGAAATTATAATCTGTTCATTATCAAGGGATCAACTCGAATTCGAGTTAAAAGCAAAGCGATCTGGCAATCATAATTTATTATTTAATCCCAATATGGCGTCGATACTTTGTTGAAAGCAATTATTATTTTGAACAGTATATTGTTATAAATTTATCTTAAAGCTCAACTTTAGCAATTAACCTCTCCTAGATATGTTTCGATACTTCGCATGTGCTAAAACGGTGACGCCGTCTAAAAAAATATTGGTAACAAGTCTAATGAATATTAAAGCATGTGGTATTTTTTTATTCGTACAAATGCCTTTATAAAGGCATTCCTGAACGATTTGAGCTGATCATTTAATAGGGTAATAATTGGTCCTGTGATTTCCAGTAATATTTGCTAAGAAAGTATATCAAAATACGTCATGGTTAAAAAGAAAAAAAAAGTATTGAAAAACGGGGTGATTTTTTTAAAATCACTTCTTAGTCATAATAGGTTACACAACTCCACCTTTAAGCCTTCGGGACAGCCTTTATATAAAATAAATAAAATAATGCTATAAGGTAGAGGCACCAGTAATGGACAATACACCGGTAATGGACAGAAAAAGCAACAGCCTTTAAAATTAAGACCAGCAATGAAATTCTAGTCACTTGGAACACATAACCATAAACTAAAGTCATGTAACCGTCAAATACTGTCGTTTAATTCAATTCGTTCATTCGTAACATAAATGGCGGAAGTGTGGAGTCAGACGCGCGAGTTTTTATCAAGACAATCCAAATATATTAAGACAATCGTTAGTGCGGTGAGTACACAATTTGTATTTTAGATTGCATTTTTTATGCAGTAGTCAAATTTTGTTTGATTTTGTGGATTATTTATTAGATATAGATGTCGTTTTAAGGTTAATACAAGCGGCTTTGCATTTTAATGTCGATATTTTAGCTATGTTCATAACTGGATATCATTTTTTTGGAAAATCCTTTGATGGACTAGTGTCGATCTTTGTTTTTTTTTTGAAATATTTTAGACTAAGTGTCCCGAACAGTTCCTTTCATCCTTTTTCATTCTGTATTTATAAATTTGCATTTTGACAAGCCCTACCAGAATTAGACACGTGTGTCCATTATAGGGTAATCCATAGCACCCAGTTATGGACATATGTAGATTAACACTTACAAACATTTTTTTTTTATAGAAATGGCACCTAAAAAGAATTACACACCTCAACAAATGAAAGAGGCAATCGAAGCTGTCCATAAGGGTGAAAATATTAGAATCACCTTATACAATAAAATATCTGGAAAGAGTCCCATTGAATGTTCAATGGGGCCCAGTACAGTTTTATTGAAACACGAAGGACATTTTAGAAAAATGGATAATATCTATGAGTGAGAAGCACATGCCAATAACTAAAGATGAGTTATTAGACAGTGTACAACGAATTTTAACAGACAAAAAACAAGACAACCCGTTCACAAACAATCGTCCAGGGAAAAAGTGGTATGCATCATTTTTAAAAAGACATCCTGATGTAGCTGAACGAACAGCACAAAACCTCACCACAGCTCGAGATAACGTTACGAAGAGGACATTCAGTGTTGGTTTAAGGAGGTGGAAGATTACTTGAAAGAGAAAGGGTTATTTAACATTTTGAACAAACCTGAAAGAATCTTTAATACTGATGAGAGTGCTTTCTTTTTGTCACCTAAACCAGGAAGTGTTTCAGCAAAAAGAGGTGAAAAACACTTATATAATTCATTGGGAGATGAAAAAGACAATTTGACTGTTTTAGTCTCGGGAAATGCCGCGGGGCAATTAGCACCAACGATGGTGCTAATTACAGCTATGAGAGGATTCCTTCCGCTATATGTTCTAATTTCCCAGGCGGTTGGGTTATTGGACGATCGGAAAGTGGTTGGATGTGTGGAAGCACGTTCTATGAATATTTTGTCATCGAATTTCATCAGTGGGTTGTACAACAAGGGATCGAGAAAGCGATACTTTTCTTCTTAGACGACCATAAGTCACATCTGACGTTACATTTGTCCAATTTTTGTGTAGAAAACGGGATTGAAATAATCGCGTTAAACCCAAATTCTACCCATATCCTATAGCCCATGGACATAGCTGTCTTCAGACCGCTAAAAACTGCTTGGCGGAAAGCGGCCAACGCTTGGAAAATGAAAAATCTAGGTCAAAATTTGAAAAAGTTCTTAAAACTGTCATGGATACACTTATTCGAGAGTGTATTAGGAATGGTTTTCGCGGTGGGGGGCTATTTCCGTTTGGCCCCAATTATGTGGATATGACAAAAGTTAAAACTCGAAATAATAAGATAAAGGAAACAGATTACATCACACAAAAACAATTTTTAAAAATACTTGAAACAGAAATAGTAAAAAATTTTACAGTTTCGAAATTGCAGTTATTCAACAAATTATATTTTGAAAACAGAGACAATTTGAACAGCTTCTCCCACAAGAAGATCAATCACTGTACTTGATCTGGGCTAAAATTAAACAGTCACGACAACAACGATGTCTTGCAAACCATTTCCCTTAATACGACATCATATTCCTTAATCATATTCCACCAACTGTGAATGAAAAAGCAATAGATCGTGCAGAAAATAACCGAATATAAGGCGAAAGGACAAAAGATGCCGAACTGACACAAACCCGTCTGGAGAACCAGGACTTAACAACAAACTCCTGTATGTCTCCAGATAAGATTAACTCCATTTATACAATGGCTGCATTACCGAATTCACCTCAAATAGTAGACAAAACAATATTACTGACTACATTTCAAAACATCTCATCAAAAAATCTACCTCAGGTGTTAACCATTCTCCGAGGAGTCTAATACCATTCGTATATTACCAGAAATAATTCCAATAACGTCTACAAAAGAACCAAAACCGAGTGCTTCGAAGCAATTTGAAACAAAAGGTTTAATTATACCATCACCTTTTAAAAGAAAGTTATTCTGGCCCGAAGAAATTAAGGGAAAAAAGCGAAAATCAAAAGAAAAAATACCTTCTGCCATAACAAGTGCTGCTTAGAAACTCACGAAAAGAAAAAAAATGAAAAAAGACTTAAATTGGAAGAAAAAGCGAGAAGATTAAAAGAAACAGAAGAAAAAAGGTTTGAAAGAGAAGTTAAATAAACAGAAGCAAATGAAAAATGCAGAAAGTGAAGAAAATCATGAAAAACCAAATAAACGGAGAAAGAAAGTTACTGAAAATTCAACTGAATCGAATTCAGACGATGAACCACTGATGTCATAAACAAAAAAGCAAATCGAAACAAAATTACCTTCTAGTGAAGTACGAGGGAGAATATTTTCCAGGAGTTATTGACATTTTCTACCTCTAAATGGCCGGACGAACCGGATAATCTATGGTTTCGAAAGAAAGATATTGTGGAGCACATAGAGGAGCCGGTTTTAATCAATAAAAGAGGATTTTATTTTGTAAAGGAAAAAAGTAAATACTTGCCTTTTATTGTTGAAAGAGTGCGACGCAATGATAATATATATTACTGCCTATTTTTAGCTCTATACTTGGCTTACTTTCTTTTGATTTGTATCTGACTAAAAAGGTATTAGTGTTTCAAGACTAAGTATGCGACTAAAAATGTAATAAAGTTTCTCCGAGTTAATTAGAATATATAGATATAATATTGAGTAATTAGATGATTCTAATACAAGCAAGTCGTTCATATTTTGTCAAAAAATTAATAAATCCGATTATAGAACTTGTATGTTTCATTTACACTATTACAACTTAGTGAGACGCAGTCCATAAATGGATGTCCATAAATAGAATTCCTCTGTCCATTAATGGTTAAAAAAAAGCATATTTTTACTGTGAAAATATCTTTACAGTTAAATCTTTGACTATCAATTTCATTTATCAAAATATAATTTAATTATGTAACCTTAATTTAAACCATTCAATGGTCGAAAACATTCATAAACATACAAGTAATTTGAAAAATAGGCAAAATTTATCCTTACACCGTCCATGATTGGGGTAGTTACCTTACGTCGTGGTTAAAAAGAAAAAAAGTATTGAAAAACGGGTGATTTTTATAAAATCACTTCTTAGTCATAATAGGTTGCACAACACCACCCTTAAGCCTTCGGGACAGCCTGTATATAAAATAAATAAAATAATGCTATACAAATAATGAATAAATAAATATAAATAGATAAATGGGGTGCATATGTTGACTATTATAAGAAATTATACAAAAAAAATCTAAAAATAATCCAAACACAAGTTTATTATTTTTATGAAAGCGCTTGTGCAAATTACCTTTTTTATACGCAACGCGCAGCGTCGATTAGCTGTCGTGCGTATTACAAGAACCGTATAATATTATCACAAAAGGTTTACTTTTTCTTAGAAATTGTGATGAAGTTTTAGAAAATCATCAAAAAAAAATATGTTTTTGGACTAATTTGGAGATTTTAAAAAAACATTTTCGACAAAAACGTGGTCGGAGTTGGAAAGTCTTATCTATGGTTACGTTATAAATTGATAACTTATATAACTAACATTAGTAATAAAATAAAACTAAATATTGAATTTATGTATTTATTTATAAAATAGGATTCAAAACTAAATTAAGTAACAATCAAACTACTAATGACAAAAAAACAGCTTAAATATTAGAACGAAAAATCTAGGAAATATTACAAAATTCTTCTTCATAAAAATGCTGTTTCCAATTCACAACATTATTGTTAAAATTAGGCAAATATTATTTCTTATTATAAAAGCGCTGAAGATTTATTTATGTTTGCGGGGAAATGATTTTTCTATACCAAAATAATTGAATCTCTATTAATAAAAGTTTGAAAAATATTTTTCATACATAAATAAAAAAAAAAACTAATTCCGGGGAAAACTGCTTTCTGAATCGTATAGTAAAAGTAAACTATTGTGGGCTATTTGGTTAACGGATCGTGAACAGCAGTTCAGAAGCAGCGCTTTTGTGAATACATAATAAATATAGACTACTGCCCTCTAACGTGACGCTAAACAGTAATATTTGTTTTAAAAAACAATAAAATAAAATTAATTTTACAAAACAGAACCGTTTCAAATTAAGCCTACAACCTAAAAACTAAAAAAAAACAACTAAAGATCTGTGCATTAAATTCTGCCTGTTTTAGGTTAAAGAAATACGTTTTAACTGTTCAATTTTTCATAAATGTTAGAAGTTAAGCTCACCCAAACATATTTTTTGGTGACTCAAAGAAATCAAACATAGGATAACCAAGTCTTCAATTATTTATCCTACCCTACGCTAGACGCAGCCCAAATGTAACATCAATAATACATTTATGCAGAAAATATATTCAACATTACATCATAAATAATATTAATTTATGATATAGCTGAAATGATACTTATAGATAACTTATACATATAAAATATAGACAATTATATATAAAATATATATATAAGTAATTATAATTAACTTTTTGACATTGATTTAACTGAACTTTAATTATACCATGAAACTTTGAAATATTTCATATTTAACAGAATTGCACTGGTCCTTTACTTTTTTGTATCGCACTAGCATTATTTAAAATATATACCTAACTATACGATGGCTGTATCTATAATGATACTGTAACAGTTGCTTATATGCACTTATTGCATTTGAATGTTTTATTATGAAATACGATATGGTTTTGTAAATATACTTTAGGTGAAGAATTCGGTTCGCACTCACTACATTTAAATTTTCTATTTTTTCCATGAATTATATCGATATAGTTCTGAACTCGGTTTATAAATGCATTCGCGTTTTCTTATGCGCTGTATTTAAAATTTTCTTAATTTTCCGATGAAATACGTTGATATGGGTCTGTAAATTTGCGTTGCGTGAGAATGTGAGATTGCACTCACTGCATTTAAATTTTATAATTTTCCGATGAACTATATCGATATGATTCTGTAATAGTTGTTTATAAGCATTCGTGTATTCGCACTCACTGCATTTAAATTTCCTAATTTTCCGATGAAATACGTCGATATGGGTCTGTGAATGTGCTTTACTTGAGCATGAGTGATTGCACTCACTGCATTTAAATTTCTTAATTTTCCGATGAACTACGTCAATATGGGTCTGTAAATTTGTTTTAAGTGAGAATGTGTGATTGCACTCACTGCATTTAAATTTCTTAATTTTCCGATGAACTGCGTCGATATGGGTCGGTAAATTTGCTTTTCGTGAGAATGTGTGATTGCACTCACTGCATTTAAATTGTTTAATTTTCCGATGAACTCCTTCGATATGGGTCTGTAAAAGTTGCTTATATGCAGTCGTGTATTCGCACTCACTGCATTTAAATTGTTTAATATTCCGATGAACTGCTTCGATATGGGTCTGTAAAAGTTGCTTATATGCAGTCGTGTATTCGCACTCACTGCATTTAAATTGTTTAATTTTCCGATGAACTGCTTCGATATGGGTCTGTAAATGTTGCTTATATGCAGTCGTGTATTCGCACTCACTGCATTTAAATTGTTTAATATTCAGATGAACTGCTTCGATATGGGTCTGTAAAAGTTGCTTATATGCAGTCGTGTATTCGCACTCACTGCATTTAAATTTAATAATTTTACGATGAACTATATCGATATGGTTCTGTAAAAGTTCCTTATATGCAGTCGTGTATTCGCACTCACTGCATTTAAATTGTTTAATTTTCCGATGAACTACGTCGATATGAGTCTGTAAATGTTGTTTATATGCAGTCGTGTATTCACACTCACTGCATTTAAATTTCTTAATTTTCCGATGAACTACGTTGATATGGGTCTTTAAATTTGCTTTACGTGAGCACGTGTGATTGCACTCACTGCATTTAAATTGAATAGTTTTACGATGAACTATATTGATATGGTTCTGTAATTGTTGTTTATATGCAGTCGTGTTTTCGCACTCACTGCATTTAAACTTTTTAATTTTCCGATGAATTACGTCGATATGGGTCTGTAAATGTGCTTTACTTGAGCACGTGTGATTGCACTCACTGCATTTAAATTTCTTAATTTTTCGATGAACTGCGTCGATATGGGTCTGTAAATGTTGTTTATATGCAGTCGTGTATTCACACTCACTGCATTTAAATTTCTTAATTTTCCGATGAACTACGTTGATATGGGTCTGTAAATTTGCTTTAAGTGAGCACGTATGATGGCAATCACTGCATTTAAATTTTCTTTTTTTTTGATTTACCTTATCGATATAAGTTATAGATTTATCTGAACTTACACCATATTTCAATTTAAACCGTTCCTTGGTACAACAAGTACTTAATTTTGAATGATGTTTTCGTTTTTCTTTACAATCAACACATATTAAATATGATTCATTTTGTTTATTAATTCCTTTATTTATAAAACAACTTTTATCGAGGGTAGACTTACAACTGCCACAAGTTAAATCGGTTTTCTTCAATATTAAAGTGGGAACCTTCATGGTTTGTGGTGTTGGACGATAACTTTTAAAAGTTGTTTCTGCTTCAACACAATGTTGGAAACTCGACATATTTGGTTCTGATTTAATAAATTTAGTATTTTCTTCTTCAAAATAATCACAATCCTCACTTTTTATCATTTCTTTTTGGACACAATCGCATCTTTTACCAAAACGAGTGGAATTTAATGAGGTTTCAAGAATATGCTTGCATGATGGCGTTTGTTTACCGTCAAAACGAGAGTCGAATGAATTGCAATCAATGGCTTCCTCATGTTTATTGCTGATATGGTCATCAATTTGTTCTATTTTAATAGAAGTTGCATTTTCGTTTCTCTCCATATTTGGTTAATAATTGAGGAGATTGATCGTATGGTACACTAACCTAACCTAACTTAAACGACGTGAATAACTTTGAAAAAAAAAGTTTTTATATTGTATGTAGTAACGACTTTTTATATTATATAATTTGAACACACAAATTAAATATTCTTTTTGTTTATTGGGCAAATAGAGCCACATACATTATTTATATCAGTTATTTTGGTTTACAGCGGTGTTCAGAAGAGTAGTCTAGAAATTTCATTTTGACAGATGTTTACAGTGCTGCCAGATTAAGGAAGTAAAATATCTATAAAAAAATAAATATGTATAATAATTAAAATCATAATCTGGCTGGCCGATATATCATAAATATGGCGATAAATATTTTAAACACTTAATGCTGTCAATGCTTGAAGCTAAAGTATTTCTCAACGTTAAATGGAACTACAGCTTGGTTAACTAAGGAAGTACATTTTTTTTTTAATTTTGCTAAACAATTCATTTTTAGCATTTAAAATTGTTTCAAATGATGTTTCAGAACCCTGAAATTCGAATAGTTATTCTTTTCTATCGTTCACTCCAAAAATTATTCATCTTAACGCTTACATTTTTGTTTTATAATGTTTTCGTGGTTTTCTATATAAAATAAAAATAAGTGAAGTTATAAATATTACTTAGACATAATGAGTGCAGCGAGTGTTACAAATTGTTTTCTAGGAAATAAAACTTAAAAATACACATAGAATTAATAATAAAAGGCTGCGAGTGTAACAACCCCTTTACTTAAAAAAAGTTACTTTAAGACACATATTGATGATTAAATGTAATTTCTCTTATCTCTTAATAAATTCCATGATTTGTTCATAAAAAAAAAATCAAAACCCCTCTCATTGTAAAACAACTACTAAAAGTATAGAAACATTGACTGATACCAATAAATTATACATTCTTTAGAATCAGTATGAACAGTAGCAGTTTTTAAAGTGGTGGTACAACTTTCCGTAGTACATTTTTTTTAGGTAAACTTTATACAAAGTTGAGGTAATTTTTTTATGAAAATAGTAAATTATGACAAAATTCAAGTTTACTTTTTTAATATCGAGGAAAAATTCAGGAAAATACTTTTACTAGAAAGATAAATTACTAATAAGAACGAAACAAAAAAAAAAATGTTGAAAAATTGATCATTTTTTATTCATGATTTTTTATGTAAGACGGGGTAAGTATTTTCAAAAAAGTGTTTGTAAGTGGTATAACTTCTAAACCATTGAGAATTGGTAGATCATATTTATAATAACTTTGATTGCAAATGACCTCTTCTAACACCTGATTTCGTTTGATCCACCACTTATGGGACACCCTGTATATAGTCGCTCGCTTCTTCATTCGGTTATAATACCTTGGCAAAAGACTATATTTCTCGAAGTGGATTCGCGGATGGCATGCAAGTCCCCCCCTATCCGGTGATTATACTATTATATTGCATTATACTATCAGTAAAAATGGCTAATCCATCAGGTTGAATGTCAATATTGGTTTCGTAATGTTAAAATTAACGCCAAAGGTTATATTTACAGCAGGATGTGACAAAAAATCCCTACCTAACAAAGCTGGAAGATTCGTAGTGTTATCAGGCACAACAAAAAATCGAATAAACATCCAATATCGTTAACTACAACATCCTGTTCAAATAAACCTAATATTTCTAATTCTACACCATTAATGCCACAGAAGCTATGTTCACTTTTCGTTACTTTTTCGGCACTTGCGAAACTGTTGGTACAAAGCTTGACCTAATCAAACTTATTGGAGAGCCTGAATCGATCATGGCATTTACTGATTGTCATCACTATACACGATTTAATATTTTACGGGCACTGTATATGGAACACTGGCAATGGCACTGGCAATTGTCACCGGTTTTCGATTTTCCTTCAGGACAGTCTTTCATCTGATGAGATGGCGAATTTCACTTATAGCACAACCTTTCCTATCGCCTCTTGCAGTCCGTTGACAAGTGTCCAATTTCTCTGCAAACAACACATCGTACATTTCGTCGACCGTCAGAAGACCCGTTACCGTTCCTCGTCACTGGAGCGGAGACATCTCGCTTTGTTTCGTTGAATTTTCTGCTCGTTCCGATTGATGGAAACGCTTCGAAGATATGTTCTCAAAAGCGCTTAGCATATCAGACTTGCACTTGAAACATTTCATTCGTGCCTGATTAGCCAATATTATCTTGTCATGATAATAATCACAAAATGGCTCGTTCATCTGCCAAATATCTTTTTGGTCTGTGATCAAACATGACTTTCATTTGTGTCAATAACTCGTCAACAGACATCGTTATATGATTTGGT